>JAUMJM010000001.1:10322500-10890000 GCA_033558235.1 Neomorphus geoffroyi
CCCACCAGTATCAGCAACATCTTCACCAGCTTTTGCAATAAGCAGTTTATTAAGTCCTGCATCTAATCCACTTCTACCTCAGCCCACCCCTAGTAACTCTGTTTTCTCCAGTCCCTTGTCCAATATCGGAACACCTGCAGAGGATTTAAACTCCTTGTCTGCCTTGGCACAGCAAAGAAAAAGCAAGCCACCAAATGTAACTGCTTTTGAAGCAAAAAGTAATTCAGATGAGGCATTCTTTAAACATAAATGCAGGTTCTGTGCTAAAGTGTTTGGGAGTGACAGTGCCTTGCAGATTCATTTACGTTCTCACACTGGTGAGAGGCCATTTAAGTGCAACATATGTGGAAACAGGTTCTCCACAAAGGGAAACTTGAAAGTCCACTTTCAGCGTCATAAAGAAAAATACCCTCATATTCAAATGAATCCGTACCCAGTGCCAGAGCATTTGGACAATATTCCTACAAGCACGGGTATTCCTTATGGGATGTCTATACCGCCAGAGAAACCTGTGACAAGCTGGCTGGACAGCAAGCCAGTCCTCTCCACCCTGACGACTTCTGTTGGCCTGCCACTCCCACCAACAATTCCAAGCTTGACCCCATTCATCAAAACTGAGGAGCCTCAGCCGATTCCCATTAGCCATCCTGCCGCTAGCTCTCCCTGCTCTGTCAAGAGTGACTCGGGAACAACTGATCCCACATCAAAAATTTCCAATGGACTTTCTGATGAGGTAGAGGCTGGTGCTTTGTCTACCTCAAATGGCAAAATGGAAGAAAACTCTCAAAGTACAAGCGCCATCACCAACAGGAGCAGCTCTGTGAGTTCACCGGCAGCAGACTCAGGCTCCAGCAGTGTTGCCACTTTTACGAATCCACTGATGCCTTTAATGTCAGAGCAATTTAAGGCAAAGTTTCCCTTTGGAGGACTATTGGATTCAACGCCAGCATCTGAAACATCAAAATTGCAGCAACTGGTAGAAAACATTGACAAAAAGGCAACCGATCCTAATGAGTGTATCATTTGCCACCGAGTTCTCAGTTGCCAGAGTGCACTGAAAATGCATTATCGCACACATACTGGTGAGAGGCCATTTAAATGTAAAATCTGTGGTCGCGCTTTCACTACTAAGGGCAACTTAAAGACTCATTACAGTGTCCACCGTGCCATGCCCCCACTAAGAGTACAACATTCATGCCCGATCTGCCAGAAAAAATTCACCAATGCCGTGGTGCTACAGCAGCACATCCGAATGCACATGGGAGGGCAGATCCCCAACACCCCAGTGACAGAGAACTATCCTGAGTCAATGGAATCAGATACAGGATCTTTTGATGATAAGAATTTTGATGATACAGACAACTTTTCAGATGAGAACATGGAAGACTGTCCTGACAGCAGCGTGCCAGATACACCTAAATCTGCAGATGCATCACAAGACAGCTTGTCATCTTCCCCTCTGCCCCTGGAAATGCCAAGTATTGCTGCTTTGGAAAATCAGATTAAGATGATCAGTACGGTACTTGCTGAACAACTTCAGGCAAGCGTGAAGCCGGTTGAAAATGGATCAGTGGAAGGGGACGTTTTGACTAACGATTCATCATCTGTTGGTGGTGATATGGAAAGCCAAAGTGCTGGAAGCCCTGCTGTCTCAGAGTCTACCTCTTCCATGCAGGCCTTGTCCCCATCCAACAGCGCTAACGATTACCACAAGTCACCAAGTATCGAAGAGAAACCAGTAAGAGCTTTACCGAGTGAGTTTGCCAATGGTTTGTCTCCAACTTCTGCTAACAGTGGTGCTTTGGACTTGACATCTAGTAACACTGATAAAATGATTAAAGAAGAGTCTCTGAGTATGCTGTTTCCCTTCAGAGATAGAGGTAAATTTAAAAACACCGCATGTGACATTTGTGGCAAAACATTTGCTTGTCAGAGTGCCTTGGACATTCATTACAGAAGTCATACCAAAGAGAGACCATTTATTTGCACAGTTTGCAATCGTGGCTTTTCCACAAAGGGTAATTTGAAGCAGCATATGTTGACACATCAAATGCGAGATCTACCATCACAACTTTTTGAGCCCAGTTCCAGTATCGGCCCTAATCAGAACTCTGTGGTTATGCCTGCTAATTCACTGTCATCGCTCATAAAGACTGAGGTTAACGGCTTTATGCACAGCTCTCCTCAGGATAGCAAAGAAGCACCCTCTGGTCTAGTTGCTTCGGGGCCACTGTCCACCTCTGCCACGTCCCCTGTCCTGCTCCCTGCTCTCCCCAGAAGAACTCCGAAACAGCACTACTGCAACACGTGTGGGAAAACATTTTCTTCTTCCAGTGCTCTGCAGATCCACGAAAGGACACACACTGGTGAGAAACCTTTTGCCTGCACTATATGTGGAAGAGCATTCACAACAAAAGGCAATCTGAAGGTACTTTTTTCCTCTTGCTGTTCTTAGGTGTCATTTTTTCCTTTGCTGAGGTTTCTAACTTTTTAAATCTGTTTAACATACTGTTGTAAGTAGTGGTACTTTTGGGTGTCCCTGGTGGTGTGCTTAGTCAGCTCTGCTAGACCTGGATGGTCTCGTTGAGTGCTCGTGTTGCCAGCTGGTCCAAAGCACGAGCTTTTTTTGATGCTTAATTAAAAATCATCCACCAGCAAAGACTGTTTATGTAGAGTGTGAAATGGAACAGCCAAATGATGGTAAGGAGTATTAATTAACAGAGAAATGTGTTTTGTAACTCATACACCTCTTTAAGAAGTGAAAGCCTCTTCAATGTGCTGCTGTTTTTCATAACTATCATGTAAGATGATGAGTGTTTAAAAAAACTATTAACATAATTCTGGAACTAATGGGCATTGCTTTAATTGATTATATAACTAACATTTCCTACTGATATGTGTTTGAAAAAGCAAATATACTTAAGTTTTAGAACACCAGTTGAGCACTTTACTGTGTACATTTTTCTGTTGACAGAGTATTTCTCTAGAGGTTGCTGCCAGTAATGTGAGATGAATAATTACTTTCAGGCTATTCTGTCTATACACGAGGCTCTCCGATGAGCAATCAGTACAGGATACTTTCTGCCTGTCTGAAAAGGACATTTATAGGGTAAAGGGTGTCAAATACAATACTTACCATTGCAATGAAAGTGGACATAGCAATTCTAGCCCTGAAAGCAGCTATCTGCAATTGACGGAGTAACGTAAAGTCATTATAAACTAAATACGTGTAATAAAAAAGAGAGTAACAAGCAATACATTGTTCAGCAGGAAAACAAGGTGTTCTGGGTAATGGTGATGGGCTAATCCAGAAGTTTATTTATTATACCAGAGAGGAAATGGAGCCCTGCATCCGCTACCTTTAGTGCCCTTCATTATGTAACAAAACTGGACATGTTCATGGACCGCTGCCTTCTCTGTGATCAAAATAAGTTTGAAATCCCTGTCAACCCCTATTTTTTGTTTGTTTGTTTCTTCCTTTCTTTCTTCTCAGGTTCACATGGGCACTCACATGTGGAACAGTACTCCTGCAAGACGAGGCAGACGACTTTCTGTAGATGGTCCCATGACATTTCTAGGAGGCAATCCTGTAAAGTTCCCAGAAATGTTTCAGAAGGATTTGGCTGCACGGTCGGGGAATGGAGACCCCTCCAGCTTCTGGAACCAGTATGCAGCAGCACTCTCCAATGGCTTGGCCATGAAGACCAACGAGATCTCCGTCATTCAGAATGGCGGCATCCCTCCGGCACCGGGGGGCCTGGGCAACGGTGGCAGCTCTCCCATCAGCGGCTTGACAGGAAGCCTGGAGAAGCTCCAGAATTCAGAACCCAACGCACCTCTAGCTGGTCTGGAGAAAATGGCAAGCAATGAAAATGGGACAAACTTCCGTTTTACACGTTTCGTGGAAGACAACAAAGAAATTGTAACAAATTAGAAAAAACTCCATAACATTCCTGCAAATAGTGCAACCTAGGGTTGTTATTTTTCAAGCTGCAGGCTACAACATTACAAAGACTTTCTTTTGTACCATGTTCTACTTCTAGAGTTCTAAGAGAGCTTATTTATTAGTGATATAACCTTGCTTTGCAAACAAATGCAAGCATTAACTTTGGTCTCCTGTATTTTGAACTAAATACTAATCGACTAGAGTGCTGTAAACTTGCTGTAACATTTATGGCAGTTGCAAGTCTGTTCTGCTAGGTGATCTTATTCTGGCATTAACTTATTTTCTATATCCAGTTTAACATGAACTCTGGTATTAATGCGATGCCTCAGTGATGCATTAGATCTCTAATAAAAATCTGTATATAAATGTACACTTCGATCCTGCTGGAAATTTTATCAGCAAACACATTGTTTAATTTTTCCAAACAACTAAGAAAAGGACTGAAAGAATATGGACTGAACAGTGTGGGTCCTTTACACAGCTCAGTTTTTGATTTTTATTATAAAATTAAAACTGCTTTAATTTTTGTAGGTTTAACATTTTCCGTTTTGAACTGTTATTTGTATTGTGCTTTTTACTTGAGTCGTCGTAAATGTTAATACGTTTCTGTACAGTAATAAGCACGCAGATTATTAGCGAAGATACTGAAGTGTTGTTTTGGTAGTTGAAACTGAGACGTAACATTTTGCCTTGTAGGTATATTCATTATAGAAAATGTGCTGGACTTTCACAATGCTGCTAAGTATGGCATCTTGAACAACTTCCGTGGACAACTGTAGATGCTCCTGTATATACAATAAGACATCACTTTCATTAAAATGTACATACGTTCCTTACAAGACCAAGCCCTACTCCTTGACCAAGGGAACAAGTATAGTGTTTGTTTATTTTGTATTAGGTATTGGGGGGGGCAGGGGGAACCTTGGACTGTTACATGCACTTTCTCGGAAAGTTGAAAGGAAGAGAGGTCCAGTTTCTTTAACATTTAATACTTACTAACAACAGAGATACTGTAATTTTACTCGAGTAATCAAATACATTTTTGCAACAGATAAAATTCGCTGTCTCTGTGTTTTTAAAGTGTACCTGTATTTAGTACTCACTTTGTATTATTTAGCCTTTCCCTTGGTTAATATGAACTGTCCAGGTTCTCTGTGTGTGTTTATATTTGTAAGTATGGGTATACATATATGTATTGCATATTAATTGCTAGTATATTTTTCATAGCCCCTAACAGTGGGAAATTTTTCCTTATCTATTCGACTCCTCCTCATAAAATTGTAGATATTTTGGCATTTTAAATTTCTTTATAAAAAATGCTGCTAGCAGAAACCTTATTGAGCCTAGTTAGATTTTCTTTAAAGGAAATAATTTATCACATTTAAGGCTTGATTTGATTCAAATGCTTTATATTTGATATTAATTTTATTCTATAAGATTGTATGTTTGTGGCATGCTTATGCTGCTATATCTGTGTTAAGATGTCCACTTGCAAGCCTCCATATATTATATGGGGTTTATAACTTGATTGTAAAAAAAAAATAATATCGCTTTGGCCTTACATATGATTTGGCTTCCCTTATGCAGCTCCAGTGATCATTGACCTCTGTGGGAGTTTGGGGAAACAGAATTCAGCCCAGTATTTTCACCCAGTAGAGTTTTATCTCCTCACATTATTATTTATAAATCAGTTTGGCTGCCTTCAAATTATGCCTTCAAAAAAATGACAGGAATAACCAGTGTTATGTTCATGTGAATATATGTGTATTTTTTACAACTCCAAAATTCACTTATCTTACGTTACAGGATTTTCTTAAGTATGGGGAGGAGGAGTTGCTTACTTCTTATAAAAGAGATAATCTCTTTGCTCTTCCCTCCAGTAGCCTGAGTTGAAAATTGAGCATCTTAGAGCAGTTAACACCGAAAAGCTGGGGTGAGAAATACATTTATTGAGGACTTTTACCCTTCGTATGATTATGAATCCTTAGTAAAGTATTAACGCTGTAGTCTGAATACCTCTTTCTTGGACTTCATGTCTTCAGAACTTTTTCTGTTTGAATGTGACGATTCATCTGGTACCTGATCTGCGTTTTTGTTAACGTGAGTTGTACATTAGAGCCAGCTGGCTTGTTAATGTGAATATTTAAGAATTTCAAGACACCTTTTGGTCTCAGAAAAAGGTAAATTAAACGGATTTTGATGATTTTATCAATGAAATACTAACTAACTCTCCTTTTAAACTGAGTTTAGACTTGTGCAGCAGAAAAGCAAGGAAGGGTTAGCGCTCCTCGCTGCTTTGGGAGGGTTTTCCTTCACGCGGCTTGAGTTTCACCGATGGCTGTAACTGCAGCCCTCGGAACCTCTTCGCATCTTAAATCGAAGCCTTTGGGGTGCGAGGGCCTTTCGGCCCCTCCAGGAAGTGGCAGAGCCTAGCCCGGCCGGGGCAGCCGCACTCGCACTCCCGCCGCCCGAGCGTTCCCCGTAACGCTGGGTAACGTACGCGCTGGCGTTCTTCAGGACAACTCCCCCCAAAGTTAGCTATTTTCTTGCTAGCACCCGCGCGTGCGGGGTCCCCGGCTGCGCGTGCCCTGTTCTGCGCCGGAGGCCGCCTGGGATGCGGGGGTCCCTGGGCTCGCGCTCCGCGGGGGTGGCTCTGGAACCTTCCCACCGCGGCGGGGAGGGCGGGGGCTCCAAGTTCCCTCACCCACGCTTGGGTGCACCCCGCGAGGGGCGGCGGACCCCTTCCTTCCCGCAGCCTTTCGGGAAGCGTTTTCCTCCCAGGGGTGTGGGCTCTGCGGCGGCCGAAGCTCTTCGGGACAGCGTCTCCCGGGCGCCCGCCTGATGGCAACGCTTGAGCCCAGGTGGGCGGGGGTTCCCCTCACAAGCCCGAGCGCTGCGCGGCCTCGCCGGGCTGTGGGTGCGGGTTGTGCTTCCCTTGCTGCTATCTGCGGAGTGGGGTGCTGGGAAGAGGCGTCGGCTGCTCCCTCCTGTGCCGGGCCCGGCGGAGGGTGCCCGGGCTGCCGTGCTGAGCCCGTGCCCCGCGGGGTGCAGCTCGGCTCGGGGGTCCCCGCCCCGCCAGGCGGAGCACCCGGCTGGCCCCTGGCTGCCAGAGGTGGGGGGCGGTGGGGAATTGGGTAGGGGGAGAGGAGTGTGTGAAATTAATTCGCTCTGGAAATGCGGAATGTTAAGTTTCCCGTTACGTGACACCAAGCCGCAGGGAGCGGGGGAGGTTCCCTCTCCCCACCGCTGTCCCCACAAAGGTGCCTGCGCCGCCTCGCAGCTGGGCGCCGCGCTCCCTCGCTGCACTTAGCCCACGCGGGATTTCCTACTCACAGACACTGAATTCATCCCTATTCAAGAAGAGATTTCTCTTTTTTCTTCTTCTTTACAACTGTTTTTTTTTTTTTTCCTCCCTTTTTTTCCCCTTCACTTCTCACAATTTTATCATCCATTAAAATAAAGCGCAGTGGGGTGAGGTTTTTTCATTTTCTATGCGTCCGCGATCGTTCAGCGCAATCATTTAATCACCCCGAGTAGCTGTCTTCACCCGGAAAGGGTGATTATTTAAAAATTGGGCTAATAGCGTGCGAAACTCCCCGGCTGGGGAAGAATCGTACAATGCCAGGTTGGAAGGGACCTCAAGGATCACCTGGTCCAACCTTTTTGGGTGATAAAAGGAGCTGGCGGCGATTACCGGAGGGGTCCGGGAAAACGCGGGGTTGCCCCTCCCGCGGGAGAATTTGCTGGCGGACGGGCGGAGGTTTGCGGGGTTCCCTGAGTGCCGTAGGGAGGAACAGGAGCGAGGAGGTGAGGGGGAGGGCTGAGAGGAGCCGGGGTGCGCAGCCCCGCGAGCGGTCGTTTCGCTTTCATGGGGCACAAATGCGGAAATGTAGCGCGGCAGAGGGAATGAGAGGCTGAAAAGGGGGTGGAGGGCTAATTGAAAGGACCCGCTATACCCGGAGAGAGGAGTCAGGGCAGCGCATCGGTTTCTCTAATGGCGAGGCAGGGGTGCAGCAAATTGCCTGGCAAACAAATCCTAAGCGCTTTTCTCAGGGAAAAGTCGGATGAAATTCGATGTTTCTTCCTAGCCTGGGTTGTGGTTTGAGACTCGGGGACAGTTTGCGCAAAAGCCCTCCCTGCTGTAGCCATCCCGAATTTCTCCAACCCTGCTTTAGAAAGAATAGTTGCTGACCATCAAAATGCAACAGTTTCTGCTTGGTTTGACCTTTTCTTTGGGGCGTGCTTCCTGCTTTCAGAAGTCCTGAAGTCATAAGCTACCTGGTTGCACCTTTGCAAGAGGCCAGTTTTACTTGGCAGGAGAAGGTGCAACTTTATAGCGTAACAATTCTTTTATGGCTGTCTCCCTGCCAGTCTTCAGTACTTCTCCCGTTTTGTCACTGGGATGTTGTTTGGTTTTTGTTTGATTTTTTTTTTTTTTTTTTAGTTTTGCATATTTCTGTGTTTTTAAATCGAATTAACATTTTCTATTTGCTTTTCTTCTCTCAGGAATATGAGTTGGCAGAGTTTAAAGTAATGTTTTGCAAAAGAGTGGGTACAGTTATTTATACAAGCTGGAAGCAATGCTTCAACTGCTGAGTTGAAATATAATGACTTAAAGATTTCTCATATAATATAGTCTCTTTTATTAAACACCTACCTCTAGACAAAAAGTTAAGGAGGACTAAAAGCTTGAAAATACTGATATTAATAGGAAAGTACAGAAATAATTTGAAAATATGAAACATCAGCTGAGAACAGAGTTACTGACAGCTGCGTTTAAGTCCAGTTTCCTGATCTAGTATTTCTGTTTTTTCTGTCTAGGCTAGAGTTAATGTCAGAACAGCTACCCCAAACCAATCGCTCTGTCACCCTGGCAGTGGCCTAGCAGATGCCTGGAAGATGGCGAGTGCATCATGATTCCTTGGGAAGGTCTCCTTGTTGCAGGGACTGGGAGGTACTGGACCACATGCAGTGACTGGAATATTTTACAAGTAAGTGAGGTATAAGCATGTCAGTAATTTAAAATAGGTTTCTGACTCCAATTATATTATAGTTTTGACCTACCATGAGTATCTTTCTTTGGTTTACATTTTATCTTCTGTTTTTCTTGAGACGTATTTTCAAATACATAGTCTAAATTTCTTAAGAGGCAAAATCTCTCAGTGGTATGGGAAGAAGAGCAGTACAGTGAGAACAAGAAAGCAGGAAGAAGTTTTCTTTAGGGCTGAAGTCTGTTTAGCGTAGAGGGAGCTATCTGGTGAGTAACATGCACTCAGGCGTTGGGGACATTCACCGCACCATTCTGCCTGGTGTGTGCGAGGGCAGTATCTTCTACGCTAAGCATGTGGTATCACCCACTGAGCATGTGGTATACCTGTGAGAATGCCTACTAGGGAGCTGTAGAGTAAGGAAGTGATGTCATCTTCCTTTTTATACCAGTTAACTGATTAACCCAAATTACAGGCTTGTCTTAATTCTCAGAAGTTACTGTCACTTTTGAGAAGCAGTTTAAACTCAGGTCAGATGGGGACCAAAAACATGTCTATGCACGTGTTAGACTTTGTAACCAGTGCTAATAAGGAAGGTCTTCACTGAAACTATCAGCCCTGAAACTTCTGGTGTCATTTCGTTTCAAAAGTAAGAAGTCTCTCCATGTTAGCAGACATTCACATCATCTGTGCAGACAGCTCTCTTGACCAGGGCAATGCTGAAGTGCAAAGGTCTTTTTTCATTATTTAAAGATCTTAAAAATGCAGCATCACAATGTCAGGTGGGTGTAGCAGAAGCCCTGCAGCACCTGGCATCAGGTGGTGCACCACGAGCAGTATTTAGGATTGAATCTGGAAAGCAAAAAATTGAGTGGTCTGCCAAACTATCATGTATTTAATCCCTCTGGTCACTACTTTCTTTCCTTTCCTCATCTTTTCCATGAAAAATTATTTCAAAACTGAGCCAGTGAGACTGACCATATGAATAATGTTAAGATTTATTTCAAAGCAGTGCCTATTTTGAAAATAAATTTCCTTTAGCAGTGAATAATTCTAAATTTCTTTTCTTTCATCAGGATTTCAAAATGTCAGTTAATACGTAGCGAAGCTAACATTTGTTTCATATATACAATAACAAAGTGTATAATGTTCAACACTACATGTGTATTCATATGAACTATCTTTATGTTCGTTAAAGGATTTAGAGAATAGCAAATTTGTATGCAGAGAGACAAAACAGATTGCAAAAGTTTGTGTGTTTATTTACTTCTCTGTGTGAATACTGAGTTCTCTTGGCAAGTTGTGGCAGAGCCACCTATGAGAACAAGCCTGTTTGTGATGGGTGGATCACTAGTTAGCTCAGTTGTGGGGATTCCTTAATACTAGCATAGAGCTCTGGTAGTGATGCATTTAAACTAATTCAACTCCCTGCTTCAGTCAGCTCAACTTATTTTGGCTTGTAACACTGATGAATGTCTAAGCATTGCACAATTTCTGTAAAAGTGGCAGTTTACTGTTACTGTCCTTCCCTTTCAGTCCAGATGGTTCTTTCTGTCCACTGAGATTCTGCCCCACATCTGAAGGGGTCAGAATAGATCTCATAAGCACTCTTTATTCATATCACTGAAAAGACAGAGTGATTTCTGATTTGGTGAATAAGACCTTAAGATAGGAAAGTGTCCAAAATGTACCAGGCGGGTTTGCAAAGCTTAAGGAGATCATCTTATGGAAGGGTGTTGAGCCCATATAGCTGTGAGTTGGGTAGAAAAGAATTCATAAAGCTACAGCTTGTTTGAGACAATTTCATGAAATGTTACCTTCGAAATCAAGCCTCTTAAAGGGCTTAGCTTAAAATGCCATCTAAAGCATTTTTTAAGGTAGTATGTCTAACTTTGCGCTGAAGTGGCGGAAGAACACTCCATAATTTGTCCTGTTGAGACAGAGCACGGTAGTAATAACTTAAAACACCAAGGCTATTACTTCAGTCTCCTTGCTGACATTAGATAGTGGCTTAGAATTACTTTTCTTGCTTGACCTGTGACTGTGCTCCTGTGTTCTCTCCTGGATTTGAAGAAGTTATTAAACCAATTCTCTCTTTCCAAAGCTGTATGCATTCATGCTGGCACCCTCAATAAAGCTGGGACACAAACAAAAAAGCAAACAAACCAGTCACAATAGCATTCAATGCACTTAAACTTGGAGGAAATAAAAATCAATATTTGTCAAATGGAGGGAAAAGGTAAAATGGACTGAGGAAAAATGTCTGGCTTTCTTAAAAGCCATTAGTGAAAACGAAAAGTTGACAGCAATACTGAAATTTAATTCCTGCATTGATGCTAATTAAACAGCTGGGTTTGTTACTGTTGTTTTATTACTCTACTGATACATGTACTAGCTTGATGCACACATACTTCTTTATTGTTACTGTTGTTGGTTGGAACTTACTACATTTTAATTGTGTGTGGTTTGGAAACATGGAGGCTTAGGTAAAGGTTTCTCTTGTGGTTAAAGTGTGAGGGGCTAATTTAGGAAATGCAGGTTTCATCCCTGCTTCTGGGCACATGTGACCTTGGGCGTGTTGCTCTAACCTCATGATGTGCTTTGTAAAATGATACCAACAGTAGTTCCTTACCTTTAATTTTTGTTTTGAATATTTAGATAAGAAACTGTTCAGATCGGTCTTTTACAGTGTGTGTATATCATACATGGCTACTCTCTTGGAATATAATTGGTTATAAGATATCCAATACAAAACCAGCTATATTGAATTTCAGCATCTACCAGAACACCTGGAAATGCTCTGCTGGTACCGCAATACAAGATTTGCCACTTACCAGATGAAGTTTAAAAATTAATGCTGTGTTATACATGCTTATGCTTTGACTGTATTTATGAGAAAAAAGTATTAGCTTTTGCAGAAGATCTTAAGAAAGACTGTATTTTTGCAGAACTATTGGATATAGGCACAATCTTTTAAAATTTTCTATGGAGTCAAATATCCCTTTCTCAGGCCCAGTACAAGGAAATAGTGATTATGTTTGCTGTCTTGCAGACAACTGCCTTTAGTTGATTTCCAATTTCAGTCGTATTTATCAGAGTTAAGATTCAGCCTGGACTTCAGGTAATGGGTTCTCTTTATGTATTCCCCATATATGAGAAAAAATGGTGAAATGAAACGAATTGCGAAAGGCATACTTAATTAGAAGAAAAATGCCGCAAGAAGAAGTACAGTTTGACAGCTTGGGGTTAGACTTGTTCCCTTAGTGACTTCCTGGTTTGCTTGAGGGTAGTGTGTGAGGTAGGAAGGGAGATGTGAAAGGGTTAGTGCCAGTGTATTGTGGTGGAGACGGCATTGAAATCCAGTGTGCAGATTGGGGTGCTCTGCAGCTGTTGTTTTTTGTACAAGTCTCCGTAATATTGCCTGGTGCAATTTGTTCCTCTCAGAGAGTATCTATCTGCATGTACTATATGCAATTACAAGCGTCAGGGATGGTAATGCAGCCATGTGTTAAAATGCAGCTGTAGGTGTGTCCATTATCTGCTCTACTTTTGAACACTAGAAATGATAATAAAGACAGGAAACATTTTTGGATCCTCTGAGAGATTTTCTCTGACCAATTTGCTATATATGGCAGTGATGTCCTTTACTTTTAGAAAGGGTAACTCCGGGTTTTGAAATACTGGCCATGTGTGGTACAAGTCAGGAAGTTACACTTAGGTTTAGATGTTCTTTCCTTGCCTGTCTAGTGGAGAAAAAGAATGGAGAGAGTTTAATTTCATCCAAAGTCTGAAGTAACTGTCAACAAAAGCCTGAAGTCCTGACTTTATCTCCTACTCATCTTGAAAGGCTTTCTTTTTATCTGAAAATTGGATATTGACAACAGTAACAACAATAAGAACAGGAGAGATGAAGAATGGGCAGCAATTTCCACACCCCCTCTTGCAGCTTGGTATAAATTTCAAGCTTGTTCAATGATTTATTTGGCTATTTCAGTTTCTATAATGCTCAGTTTAAACCATCCCAAAGAATCAAGATTTTTAGAAAGTGCTACTCTGTCTGAGAATCAGGCTTTTAAAACGTGTCGACACAAAGTCTCTTAAAATCATGTCCCAAATCTCATGACAGTGGACAGTTATAAGCTGACATCCTATACAAAGACACTGAGATCGTTCTAACGCCTGCCCTGGCTGGCCAGCAGTCCGTGTCGTGTGTGTGTCCCCCCCCCAGAAAAAAGATTTTATATTTTTTTATTGCTGTGAATGGAAAGCAATTAGTTTGTGTTTTGATTAGTCTTTATGTGTAGAAGTTGGGGGCAAGTGCTGATAGAGCTGTGATGAAATGGGGTACGTGGTACCTGGAGCTGACATGGGATGTGACTGTGGGGACGTGCATACAATACGCTCCTAGCTCTTTGTAGAGGGTCAAATCTGTACTGCTGTGTTTCCAAATAAGTTTGGGGGGGAGATTTGACCTTAAGAATATGAAATTGCTGTATGGTTACTTACTGTAGAAGGCTCTAGAGTAGCAGAAAATCCTGTGGTGTTATGTCTCTCTCTCCAGGATTAGTAGTTGTCTCTTGTATTCCACTCTCTCCTCCTTTCTTTCTTCTCCTTTGCTCTCACAAAGGCTTTGTGTAATGTTGACAGTTACTGGAAGTGGTTTGAACAGCAATATAATTCATGAAAGACAACACTATTTATAGAAAAAAGTAAAGTAAAAATAAATTTAAGGTTAAATCTCAATAGCTACCAGCTATAGCACCTTTTCGTCCTCTGCTGTTAGGTAGTAAAATCAAAGCATAATTTGGAAAGGATCCATACTGGAATGGGAGAAACGAGTCCATTCTGCATGCTGAAGGGAAGTAGAGATGTTAATTTACAGGATGGCATTTCCTCAGTTTCTGCAGAACCAGCCCCCAGCTGGGGATAGAAGCTCATGTGCTGTAAAACCAGGCTTTTGGTCTGTAGTGGTAAATGAATGTTCTGAGTCTTTCCAGTGCCACTGTAACTATCCAAAATGATGGGGTGGATACAAATGTATTAGCACAGATCTCCAATACAGGAGACTTTGGAATGGCTGAAGTGCAGTGGAATAGCTGAAGTGCAGTAAAATGGCTCAATCTACCCTGCCCTTATTTGTAGTGTAAGAAATGACGTGCAGAGAATTTTTTGGCTACAGCAGTGGCAGCTGTGGAAATTTCCTGGATGAGTTTCTCCTGAATCAAGGGTTGATCTCATCTGGGTTCTCTTCAGCAAATCAGAGGTACAGGGGTCTCAGCTTATGCTCTGTATTCCCCTCTTCCCAGAGCCTGTCTTGGACTCTGTTTAATACTAGGTATTTCCCCTTTCGGTGGAAATAGTTAAGCCAAGCACTGTGTGCAAGGCTTAAAAACTGCTTTTAGTTCTTTCCTTCTCTTGACTTTTCTTACATAGTTTTCTTCTTTATTTCTTCTTCAAAGACTTCTGTGGATGTAGCATTGTCCTTTTAAGTGGATGAATTCAAGTATGGAAAGTTTTTGCTGACTTCTCCTGGTTACACTGCAAAAGGAGTTGGGCAGGAATGGTCAGTTTTGGCAGATTTGGGGTTTTATCTCCAAGGAGGGTGAGAATACAGTGGTTCCTAGTAGCTACTGAGCCTTTTGCCGGTCTCATTTACTTTCTATTCAATCTCTTCTTCCTTCTTGATTGTTTCCAGGTGTTTATGGTCAATTTTTCCTGAGAAATGTATTAAGAAACAAACTTTTCACAATATGTGTATGTGAATAAGTGTACATTTTTCCTTGATTTTGTTTGATATAACATTACCACACAGTTTCCAAGTGAGAACCAAATACTTCGGGCTTTCTTCATGAGTGCTTCCTCCCTGTTCCTTCATCTTGTACTGTTCAGTGGTCATTGTTAATGCCATTATTGCTTGTCTTTGTTGAAATATTTTAAAGTTCCACATTTCTCTGGATTGCTCCCAAAAAGCAATAATGTCAGTTTAAAATTAATAAGAGAGAATTATAAATAATATCCCAGATGATTTTTTGTTCAGCAGAGAGAGCGTTGATTCCAGAAGTATTTATGTAATACTGCTGAAAATCTGGACAAGTCTTTGCAAAAGACTTGAAATAGAGAGATAAACTATTTAATAGTGGTCAAATGCTGCTATCAAATATAGTTTTTATTAAAATCAGAAATATTGTGTTTTCCGGTTTAGTAATAAACGTACAGTGACTCATCAGGGTGATGCTTTAGCTTTTTCCTTTGCTCTTACGGAGCACAGTATTGATCAGACTGTGAAATAATACAACAGCTGAAGCTCAGGTAGCAAATATGCATTGAATTGATCTCTCTTTACTAAGCCTCCTATATCCCAGCATTATTTATGGCAGAAGGATTCAGTCTGGAAAATAACTTTGATAAATACTACCTTGTAGCACCTGTTTAAGTGATGGGAAAGAAAGCACTCCCTAGTTTGTTAACTTTAAGTATTGGGAGTAGAAGTGATGTGCACATAATAATATTATGATTCATACAAACCACTTTTCAACCAACTCGATATATTTCATTACCTCCTTTCCAGCAGAAGTATTGATTTTTGTTTTGTGGTTTTATAACACAATTTCAAGGCTGTTGTAGTTTAATGAGCCATGTTCTTATGATGTTTAAAAAGATTTGAAGCATTTGTTGAAATAAATATTATGGATTGCCCATCTCTTGTCACCTCTTCTTTCTCTCCCCTGTATAAACCCAGTGTAAGAATGAATAGGGCAGCCAGCTATGTGGCTTTTTGTGTTTGAGATCAAAGTGTTACTGGAGAACAATAGCAGGCCACACTTCTGTGTTCTGACCACACACAGCAGCACCTGCAGAGCAGTAAAATGTCATTGTTGCTTCTGCAGTTTGAGCACAGAGGAAGCACCACTGAGGTGGCAGATGATTCTAATAATACTTGATGTGAATTGATGGGGAAGGAGGACCATAACACAGAGGGCTTTTTATTATAAGCCTTGACTTCCCAAGCTGTGAACAACGGAATACTGCACCTGTGGACTTTCTTCAAATCAACCATTATGGAAAGTGACAGATTTTATTAACTTAAGGAAAAACTTTTCAACATGGGAAATTTGTAGTTTATTTTGCAGACATGAAGAAAAAAAGCAGAAGGACATATTACATATTTCCCAGTGCTCATGCTTTTCTAGTGTGCTTTGCTTTTTCAATGTGCTATAATATAATTGCAGGGGCATTATTAGAAAGACTTTTCGGTTTGTTTGTTTGTTTGTTTTTTTTAAAAAAGATAGAAAAAGATGAGACAACATCTTTGGAATTTTTTTCACATTTACCCATTGTTTTGTGACTTATATTAGGTGAAGAATGGAATTAGCAAGAGAATAAAACATTGCTTGAAGAGATATACATGATAATTTTAAGAAATTTCAGGATAACTGAGGCTTGAGGGGGAAGAAAAAGTTGGTGGGAAGAAACTCAGAATGTCCAATATAAGTGATTTATACTAGACACTGTCTTTGTGCCGTCAGCTCCTCCCTTGTGCATCCATCTTTGGGAAGATTCTGGGATGGCTGGGGCTGGACATGAGGCTGCAAGATTGTAGTGTTGTCAAAGACATTTGCAGGTAATTGGAGCTAACATACATTTGGACAATAGAGAGTTTACTTTCAACTCCAAACAGGTCAGTTTTTCAGTTTTACTTACAACAGCAAAACATCACTGCTTGAGGATATCTTCTAATATTTCTGTTCTGGCATTGCTACAGTATATCGGTCTGTTTTTTATAATGAAATAGAACAGTGTCAGTATTTCTTTGTTCAGGTGGACATCATGTGCCCTATAGCGTAATGCAGAGATACTGCAAAAGTTGGAAATATTAGATGCCTGGTGCTCTAATACTGGAGTGACTCCTACCTATATAAATTATCGAAGTGCAGGGTCTGATTTATCTAGAGCTTTTCTGTTATTTTTATTTAACAGACTGTGTGGCCATGTTCTGATTTTATTATGGCTGCTATGATTCTGCTAGGCATAGGCAGAAGCCTCTGGTACCCATATGAAACTGAACACATCCAGATCTCTGTGGAGGTGCAGTTAATACCCCGATGATATAATTCAGATTGCCTTAAAAACAGAGCACACATAAAAAGGGAAGTAGATATAAGCATTTTATTGTCTTCGTATGTATATAGATTTTACAGTCAGTTTTGAAAGAGCCACAGAAGTTGTAATTAATGCAATATTAATGGCTTAGAGTTGACAAATCAAGCATAAAGTCAATTGGATCATGATTATTAGCTAAAAGCATAGTGCTTTCTGGTGACTCTTTTTGTTCTAAAAATAAACTCTGGATGAACTGAAAATCATTTTGCAGGAAACCCCAAAGTAAAGTGATCATGCAGAGTAGTTGGTGGAATATTACACTTTTCATTTGCACAAACAGATGGTAAGCTCGGCCTTAGATTTAATCAGGGGATGACAGGCAGGTAGCACTTTTGTATATTTCAGATGGAAACATCTTTTCAGAGACAGAAATTGCTTCATATTCAATAGCCTGTATACCAAACTAGAGAAATATTTACCAGATGTTCATATTACTCTTTGTGTTACTTTAACTTGCTATTAGATTTAAATCATACAAGAGAGCTGCTGATTTATTTAGTGTACTGCAAAAATTTTGGATTGATTCATACTTTTCTCCTGCTTTTCCATTTTGGCAACGTGTATAACAATCCAGAACACCCAGAAATGTGGCTGTGAATAAACTTGTGAGCATAAAGCTGCCTTAACAATTCAGGATTCATGGATCTCTGACCATATTCTTTTTAGCTAATCTTTTAGATAAGATTTTTATATCGTTTCTGTTTCCCCTCCCAAAACACAATACCTGGTAACTTAAGCACATACAATCTGTTTTAGAAGAGAGATTCAAGCAAGTGCAGCCACTGGCGTGTTTTAATGTCACTGCAGAGATTATGTTACCTTCCTAGAAACAAAATCTTTTTTTCTCCCCTTCAAATGGAAGTCTTCTGATACCCCCGTCAGAGAACATTTGTTATGCAGAGTTTTGTGAAGCAATCAAAATTAATTCACAGTGATCTTTTCACCCAGAACCCCCAGCTTCAAATAATGGGCTTTCTCAACAGGTGCTCATTGTGGCAGTTTGACTCCAACTTGCCAGACTAAAGATTTTATTCTTAGCCACATTTAGGAAAGAAATTCTGAGCTTGTAATTTACTAATCTTATGCAGCTGTCCAGGAAGGCACACCTGCTTCAAAGAATGATGTCTTGTGTCTTTGGGATCTAAAACCTAAAGATATTTCTGTATTTGTCTATTTCTGTACTTAATAAAATCTCATTTATAAGTCACAACAATGCCATGTAGTATTGTGGTCTTATTAGAAATCTAATTGTGCTGTTTATTCTTGCAGAGGAGCAAAATTCCCCCTGAAGAAAAAACAAGATGCTTTGGTATTTTTTCTTTCCTCTGAGTTAGAATTTGTAGTAGTTTTCATTGTCAAATGAAATGGAAATAAAATAAAACAATCATTTTAAAGGTAGTACTACTAATAAGCTGTACTTATTTTGGCTGTTGAGAACTTTGAAAAATGTTTGATTATCTTTTTTAGGCACCCTTTAAATATGTTTCATGTTTGGTTCCTAAGGATTGTGGTTTACTGATGAAGTTGGCAGTGTTAGATTTACAGTTGGACTTGATCTTAAAAGTCTTTTCCAACCTAAATGATTCTGTGTGATTCTGATGTGTGATATGAGCTTCAAAAGCAAAATTAAAAACTTTTTTTTTTTTTTAATTTTTGGATTTTAAATTATGAATGTCCTCAGTGAGAAGGCAAAAAAGAAAGAGAGAATAACTTGGTTCAGTAAAAGTACTGCAGAATGTATAATCGGAGATACTTGAGCTGCTGTTGGTACTAGTATATCATGATATTCTCATTCATTTAAATGGACATAATCATGTGCTAATTAATGAAGAACATTACCAGAAGAAACGTATCCATGTGGAGGGTAAAGTTGTACTAGTCAAAGCACATTTACACCCTATAATTGTAGAAGGACATACTGTTGTGAAAGCTGTTATGGTAAAAAGTGGCTTAAGCTATAACCGCGTCCAAAATACTGTCCTAATTGTACCTATACAACATGATGCATTCAACTGCCTTCACCATTCTGTTATTAACTCAGGACGAGAATTTCTAGGAACATCAATGTAGTATCAGAACATACAAAGTGTCTACAAAGGGGGGAAAAAGGGGGAAATTAAACAATTACAAAAAATATATTTCTTGACAGGGTGATTGCCACTTGCATGGTGTGTAAGGATTTTGTTTAGCTTTGTATGCCACCTTTAAGATTAGACTTGCTTAAGGACAACTAAGAAACATTTGCCTTTGTATAGCTGTCGTTAGTTGTTGATTGTATTGGTGATAATACTGCTGTAGGTTTAAACTGGGACCTTTGACATTGTCCTCCATTTTAGAAAGTTATTATTTAGAAAGTTTAGAAGTCATTAAGCCCCTTTAGTGAACCAGGTAGCCGAAACAGTGGGGGCCTTCAACAAACCATATATGCATGATGCTGCCCAAAACAAAGACACATGTGGGGCCTCTCAGACTGTTGCAGACAGAAAGGCTTTATAGAGTATTGTTTTAGCACAACTGTTTGAGGGACCAGTGCAGGAAAAACAACTTCTAAGGAGAAAGAATAAGCAGTAAAAAAGCATCAGCCAGAACCACATCAACACTGGTAACATTTACTTGAGAAAAGCATAAGGGCTTTTTGAGTTAAATACTGAAAAAAGAAGGCTTAGAATTAAGAGAGAAGAAGCCATCTCCTGCCGTTGAATTCCTCTTATGTTCAGGGAAACAGGGTTTTATTTGTGTCAAAGAAGGAGCTCACTTTATCATCAATTTCTCCTAATGGAAAACCAGTGCCCTGCACGTTGGCTGGCTGCTCAAGTCAAAAGGAGGTGATATTGGTTTTTATTCCAATGGCATAATTTATTTAGGACACAAAATATTCTATAAATGTAAGTACTGGACAACCCTAGTTCCCTTAAAGTAGACACCACCTGTTTCTCTGGTATAATTATGAATGTAATCAGACTCCTTCTGGAGCTCAGTACAATACAGAAGTCCTTTGCTAGATCGCCTGCTGTTGATACACTTTCTCAAGCGTGGGTGAGTAGTACATACATGCTTGTGTGAAATCTGGAATATAGCACTGTTTATACTGTACCACAATATTCCCAAAGCTTTATAGTAAACAATGAAAGTAGAAGCCTTGGCATATGGTCTTCAACATCAGTAAGAGGCATAAAGAGAATGCTATGAGCATCATTGCCACTCAGTTGCTCATGTACTTATTTATAGCATTGAAATAAGAAAGATGAAGTGTTTGTTAATAACATCACAAAAATGGGGTCTTGTCCTTTCCAGATTTCAACAATTTCCACAGATGTGAGAGGGAGGGAGTCCTGGGTGATGACACAACTTGCCTAGAACTATATTGCAGGAGAGGACTCACATATTCTGAGTCCCAGTTTAGTGTATAACTCAATAGAACATCCAACATAGATGGATGATTGCAGGTTATAAAGCTTTTCCATTCTTTAATAACAGTTACTGTTAACAGAATACTTGATATACATTAAAAGCTTTGGTTGAAAAATGTGTAGAATATTTATAAAATATCACACACTAGCACATTTCTTTGCAAGTCTCATCTGAAAGAAAATTACAGTCCAAAGTTGAGATTTAAGAAGCTGGTTCCCCCAACAAACATCTCACATTTTTTCTATACAGGAGTTTTAAAATTTTTGTTCTTTCCAGAGCAATTCTAGTTTTGTTCCTTCCCAAAATCAAACAAATGAGCCCCAAATGATTCTGACTGACTGTTTGTTTCCTGCTGTGTCAGGAATAAAACGCAGTCTGAGTTGAATGTGGCTTTAAAATTGTCTGAAAAGTGGACTTTTAAAGACATCATCACATCAAATAGTAAAGGGTACACAGTTATTGCAGAAGTGAACCCTGATCTACAGTGGAGCTGATGTGGCTGTCGGGACAGAGCTGTTTGCTACTTTACTCTCAGAATACAGCACACCAGCTTGCTCTCTGCTCTTGCACTATCAAACAACAATGCATTCAGTAACTCGTTAGCCACCGGTGTCCCTTAGTACCTTATGTTTAATTTGTCTTGTTTAATGAGTCATTGCAAAATTTTTCAATGAATGGGGATTGTTTAGGCTACCAAACTAAACATAAGAACTTCTATGGCTTATACTTTTGTCTGTGTGGGGAAAGTATAGGTAATCTATGAAGCACAGTAAACAATCCTATAGAATTAGTTTAAGTATTTGTACCAATGGAGAATCACCAGTCTATACTCAAGTTTTCAGCCATGCTATGTAAGAGTTTCATAAGACTAGTCTGAAAGTGTACCCAGTAGCGTGAAAGTGGATGAATAAAGAGAAATACTGCATGCATGCTTACAGATAGCTCACAGCAGTAGAGGAAGCTACACTGTAGCAGCCATACCCATGTGGAGATAGATAGGATGCTATTTTGAAACTGATAATGCTTTGTATAATCTGTATTATCTTCCCATTTAAAAAACCCCTACATTGCTGAAGACTTAAAAATCAGCTAAAACATAAACAAAGAATGCAATGATTTTTCCCTAAAGCTGCTAGCAGTATGACTTACCAGCTGTTATAGGTATGTATTTGCTCCAATGGAACATTTAACTTCAATATAACTGACTAGTTTATTGTTGTTGATGCTGTAACTGATTACTTTGTTGTTATTCAAACTGTGAATAAGCTATGTGCTTATCTACTACTCTTACCCATTTTGAGACATGGAAAACAAAGTTAACTGCTGTCAAGTAATGCAGAGGTACAAATGAAAAATATACCGAATTAGTCACTTCATGTTCTTCCTCTTCTTCCTCCTCTTGCCAAAGGCTATGCTATCACTTGTCTTTAAAACAAAATATATTTCCTGCATTCTTTGCCACCTTAGATCCCAGCCTTCTCTATTCTTCTATCTCAAGTTCTAAAATGAAATTTTCTGATTTACTTGTTCTAAGATACTGAAGTCAATTCATTTCCGCAGCTGCTGTCCCACCTAATATATTAGGCAGAAATATGGTGTAAGAATTTATATTTTGATGAGGTCACCCCATCTAAGAACTTCAGATCTTAATGATGATTCCCAGGTGAACAAAAAGAGATACATTCAAATTATCCATCTTAATTTTCCATGTTTTAAATAATAACAATAACTTCTTGACATGGGAATTGTAGTTAGTAATGTAAGAGACCAAACATGCAGTAGAATATAGATTAGGACATCTTCACTAAAGTAAAAAATAACTGATAACCTGGACCAAAATATTTTTGTGTGCATATGCATATATATAGAGAGATAGATAGATGCCTTGATTTGAGCAGATGGTTAGACTTGATGATCTCTGGAGGTCCCTTATAACTGACTTCTTTCTATGATTAGAAATTTATGGCAAAAGCAATGTTAAACATATGAAAGACAATTCTATGAATGTTTTGGAAATTGAGCTAAAGTCAGGACTGTCTAGGCTGTTGTCTTACAAATTGCTTTGTTTTCCTTTTGAATTTCGTCAAGTACAGCAGTGCAGTCAAGTTTGTGAAGTGCCTTATGAAAGTCTGATGAAAATACAAGGCTCTTTGAGATGGCGGAGGAAGGAGGAAAAGAACGAAATCTCTTGTCTATCTGCATTACAATAGGATAGTCAATGACATTGTAATTCCTAGGAGTCTTTTTTCCAAATGATGCAAAGAATGGTGATAGTCTAGAAAGAAATCAACAACTTTTCTGTTTCTTAACAGAGCAGCTATGTTTCCTTCCTTCCTTTCTGTTGTCGCTATTGAGTCTCTTCTTTCAGTGTCTGTAAGATGTGTAAGCCTGGTGGGGACATGTGAAGAGGAGCTGGGCTTTTGCAAAGGCAGGCAGGGTGGTGCTGAACACTGCTCTGAGAGACATAGCAGGACCAAAATTCAAAGAGCACGTGAATTACATGGTGCATATTTTTAGGATAAAAGTGTCATGTTCTAATAAGCGCAGAGATCATTGCTGATCCACAGAAGCCACTTTTATTATCTTATTGTAGAGACTGATTGATTAGCTCAAGTTTTTGAAGGTCGTTTATTGGAAGTCTGCTATAAAATGGCAGCTGTAATTGCTGGATTTTGTGTTTTCTTGTGTCTACTTTTACATTCCAGTATTCTTAGGTTTATGTTTTAGGTATTTTCCCTTCAGCTAAGGTGGAGTTGCCTTCCTGTCTGTCCAGTTTTCTGAAATACTTTAACCACTCTTCTTGCAAAGAGAAGGTAGTGTAGACGGAGCTGGTGCTATAATGTAATAACTCCCATTTACCACTGGATGGTGTTTGAGTCAGTCTACAATTCTGGGTTAAACCTCTCTACGTCAACAAAATGAATAGCTTGTTGTGCAACTGAATGCAAGAATCCCAAGGCCATTTTAGTGATCCAAGATTAAACTTTCTGTTCTTTGAGTTTATTGGAGTGTCAGAATTTAGAAATGTTTAGAAATAATAAATGCAATAAACATGTTAAAATGTGATCATTCCAGGGTGATAAATACGAAGTTTCAGATATCAGTTCAGTCAATTCAACTTTACCGTGGTTGCCTAAAGCAACTCTTAATTTCATTCTTGTTTTTTTAATTAAAATGGGCGGGTACTCTGGACTGGATTTGCCTTCTTTTCTCCTACTTAGCAATACTTCACACTGTTGGTGGCCACTGAAAATTAAGTAGGGCCAGATTTACTGAGCTGTTGCACGGCAGCACAGGGCCTGATTTTGCTGCTCTTTGCTGTGTATGATATTGTTATACGCTTATTGTAAGTTAATGACATTCCAGAACTGGAATAGTAAGTTCAAATACTTATTCTGAAGTTAAGAACATTCAGATGCACACCAGGATCCATATTTTGTACCCTGATTCCCTCTCGACATGAAACAGACACAATATATCATTTGTCTAAATGAACTCTTGTTCTCTGTGGTTTTATTGGATTGAGTTCTATAATCTTCCAAGATTCATAACCCGTCTTTTACAGTTAGTGTTAACCAAGTAAGAGACGAGCCCTGGATGCCAGAAGTGTCTGTGCATCAATGTATTGTTAAGTGATTACAGAACAAACCTGATCCTATATTCTGTGTCTCCTAACTGCTAGTTGAAAACTTTGAATGAAAAAGTTTAGTCTGACTGTCAGAAAAAGAAGTCACACTTCTTAGTACCACCTATTTACTCCTTGAATGCTTTTTTGGCCTCACTTACCTTTCTGTTACACTTCGTATACAGATTTTAAGTGTCTTATTTTCTTAGAGCCATTACACTCATGAAAAGACTTGCATACAGTCTCAAGTAACATTGAGAATTTGCGGCGATAGGAAATTGATATCTGCCACTCAGCTTGTATCCACTGGGTCTTCAGGTTGATTTGGTTTTGGAGAGAGTTGTTTGGGGGGTGCATTTAGGTGGTTTTTTGTTAGGGGATTTGGTGTTGGCTTGGTTTGGTTTACCAACAGCACTGAAGTTAGAGTACCACACTTTTAGCTCTGCTATTTAGCTTACCAGTGCCTTTAGGGCAAAGTAAATCTTCCAGAATAATACCGCCAGGTCAGTTGCTGCCAACCTGTATAACATCAAGGGCACACTTTTTTTTTTCCTTTCCTGTCTTTACTTTACTATTGAACAAACTAGGGAAAAAAAATATCAGGAATTATATTTGGCTCAGCATGCTAAGAATTCTTTACGGGAGTACACAATGAAGTTGAAATGTTTGTGATGTTGCTTCTTCTCTAACTCAAAGAAAAGTTCTTTCCTCTTTAAAGTGAAAAAAAAGGTGGATGTTTACACTCAGCAACCAATGTTAAAGGAGTGAAGTTTGAAGGATTAATTGCAAGGTCTAATTCTGTACAAGCTTTACAAGTATGCTTTGACTTGGAATTGCTGTCTCAGTAGGACTTGATAAAAAGGACGGAGAATTCCATGGAAACAGACCTGTTGACTCTCCTGGGCTTTGTGTCTCGCCCAGAAAGTGTATCACAAAACAATTATAAAAGTAGCGAATTACAGCACAAAGTCACCTTGGATCCTGAGCTATTCCAAATGCTTTCAACTTACATTATTTTCCAACTGTGTCACTTTCCCTAACTATCTGTGTCACAAAGCATTACACCAAAGACATCAGCTGTAATTCGTTTTCTTAAATATCTGACTTTAAAATCTGTGTCAGGCAATTTGTATCATCTGTCAAACAACTGTCAGAAAGGGCCAAGAGGGAAACACCTGAGAAAAGCGTAGTGCTGAAAGATCTGTGCATGGAAGTGCTGCATCGTGTGTAAACAGCTGCTTGAGGAGACCCTGGAAATTCCAGTAACATTGCCAAAGCTTTCTGTACCTATGCAGGCTGGGAATGCAATCTTGGATCAGATGCTCCAGTTGCTGGATGGTCTTTGGTAGCCTTGACAGTAGGCTGCTTCTTGGCTGGCCTTAAAATAGCTCAAAACACTTTCTTTCAGGAGCTGTAGTGTCTTGCCAAATTGTAATTTTGATTTATTTATTAGAATTTTTTTTAGGGTTTCATCTGATTATTCTTTGTATACCAGTGTACTGACTTTCTAAATAGGAGCTTTAAACTGGTATTCTTTTAGCTATGTGTACTTACTTACTATGGCATATAATAAGATACTGTTTTTTCAAAGCAGGTCACACTTTTTTTTTTTTCAGTCTGCAGGAGTTTTCTGTAGAATGTGATGAGAATTTTTCTTGCCTCCTACCCTAAATTATTATGTGACTTTTGTCCTATGTGGAACAGTAACCACATTTTATTTAAGTATTGTATGTGTTTCAATGATGCCAGTGTTATGTTCCTAAACATAAGTCTGATTGTATGGTAAACTCAGTAGAGGCACAGAGTTGTGGTGCCTCTCCAGGATTCATGATTTCTGTTTGGAAAGTATAAGAGTTTAAAATTTTATATAAAATAGTTAGAGTTCTGTTTTTTAAAAGAGTGTATGCTTTCACTGTAGTGATTTTCTGGAATGTACAATTGTGCCTTGTAATAAAGTCAATCCTTGTCAGTGCTGTTAGTAGTTGCTAAAATTAGTATAGAAAATTATTAGTGTAGAAAATAATCTTTCAAGTATTTGTTTTTAAAATGATGGGCTAGTGTCATGGCATGAAAAGCTATAGAGGCATTCATTGTCTCTTCTGTTACTTTGCTAAACTAATCCATATAAAAAGAGCAGATTAAATTGACTGACCCTCATATATTTAATGATTGCTGCTTTTTGACTAAGAAACATTTCTCAGGAAGCCGCTTGTCACAGACTATCAATATTCTTTTAATCCCATGTTAGTTATTGGTGTACTTTGTTACTCTCCAAGATGGCCTGTCTCAAGTGGTTCTTCAGCTTGCACAGCAAGAAAATGAGATGCTAAATGATTGCACAAACAATTTGATTATACTGTTTAATCCCTGCCCTATGGATTTCCAAGACTGGTGATCCTTTATCTTCTTTAGTTATTATTATTACTACCCTTCTAAGTGATCTTTCTGCTGCCAGAATTATTTTACTCCTTTTTGTCAAATTGCAGTTTGATCTCAGCTTTCTGCAGAAATTGCTGAATTCCTGTGTAGTTTTGCTTTGATAACTGTCCATGTCAAAATATTAGTATATACATTATTATGTGACTGTTGCTCACAGTTAACATTATGGTCTTTGCTGAACATCTGATAATACACAGGGAAGAATGAGTAGTTAAGGTATTTCAGGCTTTCTCCTCTACATTTTATATCAGCTATAAAGTTGGATTTCATATAATACTTGGATGATGAGAACAAGAAAATGATTTGTGAAGGTGTCTTTCTTGTGGTGGTTATTGACTGCTCTATGTTCGTGTTTAATTTTTCAGGAATCCAGTTCATCCCATATTAGTCTGATTCAGTAACTAATTAAGTCAGTAAAAAACCCATAGTAAACTTTGTTTACTTATTTTGAGTGAATATTTATTCCATGCTGATCACCTTATGGTTAAGGACTGATCTTGAAAAACACTGCATACTCTGCCCTAGATTCAGAAAATTACTTTGTTTGAATAAATACATTGTAATTTTGAATTCAAAAGAGTACTCACTTACTAAAGATCAAGTGTTATAACGTACTTTAGTTGCGAGATATACATGTTTGAACCTCGAAAGTTTAAAACAGAGGGTCAAAATTATTTTCAAAATAATTGATTGAAACTCTCATGGCCGAAGTGTTCTGTATGTAAACCCAAGGAGAAAAAAGGGATTTTACTGTAAGTTACTCCTAAGGAAAATGTTAGATTGGAAGCATAAAGCAAAAAGGTTTTTTGGTGTTGCACGTTTGAAGAGCCAGACATACTTTAACTTAATCACGTTTTAGTTTGTGAAAATATAATCAGTGTTCACGTCTCTGAATCAAATTTACCTAGATATCTGCTATTTTAAAGGCTTTATTAGTCCTAGATTGCCATTCACTTATTTTTTTTCTGTTGTGTTCATTCTTGTTGCGAATACTTGATTGTTCTTTCTGGAAGAAATCTATAGGAATGCCAGCTTTACTGGAAAGAAGACTTTCGTTTGGGTTACATAGTATCTAAAAGCAAGTGATACATACAGGCCTCATGTTAGGACTCCGGTGCATGAAAATGCTTGAAAAGAAGGCTCTCCTGAGACTAAATAAATAAGCATAATCTTCAACATTATGAATCAAACTTCTCCTTCAACTGTGGACATGTCAAGGAAATATTTTGGTCCCTTTTTTCTGAATTAAACTCTGTGAGCTCAAGCCTACCATTAACTTGTTTAAAAAGCAACAAACAAAACAGTCAAAAAAATCCCAACCCAATAACTCTGTTTTAATTAAAGTTTTAAGGAGAATGGAAGTTCCCAGGTGCAATCTTGCTCTGGGTCAGGTAGGCTTCGCTGCAGTTTGCTGCTGCTGCTGGTGCACTTGGCATCCTGTCCATAGAGGCTTATTATTTTGAAATGATTTTAAAACTATTTATTGGAAAATTTTTTCCCAAAAATAAATCAGAGGGAGCTACTTGATGTAATAATCAACAGTGCTATGTAAATATGCTGTAGTTGAATATTGTAAAATACTGTCAGCTTTGCAGAACAGTAGAGGCCCAAACCATTGAGCAAGACTCATTAAAAATAGTGAAGTTTCTATATAGTGCTTTGAAAATGAGAATTTTGCCCTCTTTTTCTGGGAGTAAATTAGGTCAGAGTGTTCCCAGAATTTACATTTCAATTAAAAATCCCAATAATAACACATTGTGCTTATAGTGAATGATGCCTTCTCAGGGAAAGATGATATCTCCTGTTACTTTGTTAAAGAAAAGCCCCTTCATTCCAAAAGGCCACACATCACTGGTAAGAACTCTTCTTCCTTGTTTGTCTTCTTCAGTTAACTTAAACCTGTGGGAGTGCAATACACTGTAATCAGACCTCGGGCTTTTACTGTCTAGGTTAGATATGTTTGAGTTTGTATATTTTGGTCTCTAGAGGTTTTTTGAAATATAAAAGAAAACAAAACTTTTCTTTGTTTCCTTTTGAACTCACCCACACCTGAAAAATTAGACAAATGATCCTCCTCCCTTAAAAAGAACTGTTCTTTTTGTGTGAAGAGCAATTGCTCTAAAACATACTATACAAAGCAGCTCATGCTTACAGTCTCCCTTTTTTCCCAAAGGTTTGCAAATTCTTAATTAAAATGCTATTATCTCTGGACCACCAAAGCCTCTTTATCCTTCCAACTGCGAAAGAAGAATATCTATCACAACTTTTATTAGATAGATTTCTCCTCCTGTGCGCTTATTTGCCGAACGGCCACATTCACCATATAGTGTTGTTTATCTCAGTTAAAGTGCAATAAATGTTTTTTAACTAACTTTTCAAAATTATTTCTGAGTTGGAGATTCAGATATTAGCTATCCTCCGAAGTAAGAAGCATCTGTGAGACAGAACAGTAATTTATAGAAATAAGATTTCATTAAGTTTTCTGTGTCTACTAAAATTGCGGTGAATTATGATCATAGCTATTCTGTCTGAATAAAAGAGATCCCAGTAGAATTGTGTGTGCATTTACAAAAACTGTCTTAGGGATTTCAGGTAGACACCTAAGGACTAAGCCAAAATACTCTGTTACCCCCTTTTTAAGGAATGCCAAGTAATTTTGTACCCTTGCTTTAAGCAAACAACATAGACTTTACTCATCTCTCCTCTAGAACTTGTCTCAGCCTAAGATGTCTCAAGCTATGCATCTGATTTTTGTGTGTGTGTGAAAATAAAACCAACATTGTGGAAAACTTTATCAACTAATCTGGAAATTGGTGCATCTCAAGAAAACGGTGCCTTTTTGTCTACGTGTAAATAACATATGTAGAAGAGGAGGAGTAACTTCATAGTGTGTGTGTGTTTTCCATATGTTACATTACTTTGCACAGATTTTTGCCATATTTGGCTGATGAGTGGAGTCTCTCTTGCTCTAGAATCATCTTGACTGGATGTCATCGCTCTATATAAATGGCATTAGTAACCAGGAGTGCTTCTTTTTGTATGTCATTGTGGTGAGCTTGTACAAGGTATCCGCTTCATTTGCAACATGCCATTTACCCACTTGTAAATGATTTCTTCATTTCATGATATCCTACTTCCAATGACTTTAGGTTTCACTCATGTTCTTATTATATACATTGTTAATATCCATTCTGTTTGTTCAAGGGATCCTACATACTGTGGTAAGGAGTTACTCAATATGGCTGTCTTTTCAAAGCAATTACTTGCTGTAACATTCTATAGGAGACACCATACAGTAAAAGTATGTCTCTAAGAGAGTGTGTTTAGCCTCATCCTGTTTGAATTCATGCATGCAACATTATTCACACTCATAATTTTGCTGTATTAAATTGATTTTCTTTTATTTTTGGAATTATGCTCTTAAACAGTTCTTCTGGGCAAGAACTACTCTGGAATTTGAATTTTGGGGTGTTTTTTGTTTGGTTTTTATTAGTGCACAAATAGTTTTACATGAATATATTGTTAAATTGTGTGTGAAGAGTTTTGCTTTCTGCTTAGTTTTCTCTTCTGGCTTTGATGCTACTGTCTAGATATTTTCTTCTATCTGTCCTTATTGTGTTAAATGAATTAGACTTTGAGGTAACAGGGAGTTAGAGGAGAATTGTGTTAATGTTTACTGACCAGCATTATAAAAAATGCTAAACCGTGTTTATTACCTAGTCTTTACTTCTGAAAATTTAGTGTTCCTCATAATCTTGTCTAACAGAGTTCAGTACTTTTGAGCAAGACAACATGTAATATTTCTCCGGTCAGTACATTGCAAGTAGGAGCTAAAATATACCTTATGTTTCTTCTGATTTAAAAAATAAAATAAACTCTTTCTCCTAGCATTCAGAGATGAAGGCTTTTTAACAGATGCTTACATGCAGTACAATAGGAACAGCCAATTCTGGAATGTCTTCTGTGCCCTCTTATAAAGTGATGATTAGACCTAAAAATTATCTGGATGGGGCTCTGAGCAACCTGATCTAGTGAAAGGTCGTAGAATAGAATCAGAGAATCATAAGGTTGGAAGAGACCTCTGAGATCACTGAGTCCAACCGTGCCTGTCTCCCTACTAAACCATATCCCTAACAAACTCATCCACCTGTTTTCCACCACCTCCCTGGGCAGCTGTGCCAATGCCCGACCATCCTTTCAGTGAAGAAATTCTTCCTAATGTCCAGTCTAAACCTCACCTGGCGCAACTTGCAGCAATTGCCTCTCATCCTATGTCTCTGTTCATTGCAGGGAAGTGGACTAGATGATCTTTGAAAGGTCCCTTCCACCCCAGCTATTCTACGATAAAAAAATCTGCATTTGTATTTGGTTAGAAAAAGCATTTCAGTTTCAGATGCATGTCTGAACCATTAGACCAGGAAAAAAAGAACCAGCAAAAAAATGTCAAAACACAAGCAGAAGAAACTCTATCTGAACATATCTGAATGTATTTGAGTGTGAATATGTATTTAGTTTGGGTGAGGAGCCAGAGAAAGTCTGAAGTATGGTTGTCCTGCAACTTTGCTTTTTTTTGCCCTACTCTTTCAACGTTGTCCCATATTTCCCAAGCTTATGACTTGCGGGTATTCCCTGTTGCAGAAAAGAAAGCCAGCTCACACAATTTAATTCTTTCTGTCCACCTGTCCTACTGCTTTCAGCTGTGGAAAACTCTGGTGCAGACTTCTGTTACTAAATTATACTTTTTTGTTTCTTGGACCTTTTGATGAAGTGTGGAAATCCATAACAATATTGATGTTTTAAAGTATCGTAATTGGCAGCAACTCTTAAAGAAGAAAGGCTCAAAAACTGGTCAGACTGGAGAGCAGTTGGTGCATCTTTTTCTCCCTCTGGTTCTGCTGGGACTTCTAGCATACCATCTTGCTGTCTTGTCAGAAATAGCCATCTGGCTGTAATCTCAGTGTCTTTCCACTTTAAGTGCAGTTCTTCTGAATAAAATCTTGGCCTCATTTAAGTTCACTTCACTTAGACCAAGACTTCACATGATTTGTCTAGCCACTGCCTCCATTGTCATACTGGTTTATAGTTTGTTTTGTTTTGTTTTAAATTATACCAAATTTACTTTTCTTTTTCTATATTTTTAACTAATTTCTGACTTACTGTATATTTTTTTAGATATTTTTCAATTTGCAATTTAAAATGTCTTTTAATAATTATAATCCCTTATACATTACTTTAAGTTTTTTGAGCATCTTTTGAAATACTGCCAATATTTTCACCCTTTGTAAGAATTAGGAAGAAGGGTCTGCTTTGGATAACTTTTCATGTGCCAATTGTATAATTGTTAATGCATGTAAATTAATAGCAAGTGGGATAACAAACCTGCTCAAGTTGGTAGCTTGAGCAAGTTCTATACACAATATATTTAATATATGTGTGCATGTGTGTTTGTGAATATGTGTACATTTGATTTATGACCACATGCAGCAAAAGGGCTAACTAGCACCCATAAATCCTCCTCATGAGCAGGCTTATGTGAAACAAAACACAACTGAAACGTTTACAGGGACTGTGTGGATCACAGTGGGAACACATCCATCTTCTTCATTTAAAAAAAGTGTAATAAATGCTTCTCTAAAATACTACTCCCTTGTTGTCTGTGTAATTTAGTCTGGCTCCAGATTTCAGACTTAGTTCTGATGGTCCATATGACAAAAAAGTTGTAGTGCCACATCAGAAGATGATAGCCATTGTGATTTATTACATAACTATATCCTAAGCAAGAGATTGTAAGAAAAGGCTGCTGTAAGGACCGTTGTGGGTGGTTTCAGGACAGAAGAGTTATGCCATTATTTTATGCAAGATAGACTATGTAACAGGCCTACAAAACCAAACATGCAGAGGAGGAGTAAGTCAAATGAAGAGGATCTTCTAGGTTTGGTTTTCTATTGGAGATTTTAAATAGTGGTACAGGCTGCCAACTGTTGGGAGATTCAGAAAAATGTTTTTGTTTTCTGGTAAACACAAGTGACTATTGGTTTAGAAAAGTCTTATTTTTGGAATGTTCCATGAAAGAATGCAGCAAGTTCATAGTCCAGATTGATGATCAGATGATTTTAATAAATAAGGGAAAGCCAAATGTGGATTTTAAAGAAAAATAAAATGTTTAACTTCCAGCATTCAGTACTCAAGATTTCTGTCCTCAAGAATATCTATTAATTGGCCAATGTTTAGGGACCAAGATATATTTATTCCTCAGCCTTCCAAACAATTGTGCTTTGGCCCATAAAAAGGAGGTTGATCTTGAATTTTTAAGTAGGAACTCTGATCTTTGTAGCTCTTTGTATGTGTGTGCCTGTACTGGTTGCCTTACTGAGTTACGACTGCAGTTTTACCACCAATGTGATATGCTTTCCAATACAGCAGTGTCTTATTTTATCTCGCGGAACTTACATGCTCACACACCTGAAGGAAGGTATAGGACGGCAGTTCCTATAATAGTGGTTTCTGAGCTAGTGCTGCTGGATCCTTACCTGCATATGCATGTACACAAGTGGAGAGATGTGTGTGACTGAAGGATTTCTGGAAAACCTGGCCTTTCTAGAGAGAAGAAATTTCTTAAATATTCCTTAAAAAAAAAATCTTTTCATGTTAATAGGAAAGAAATGGAGGTAGAAAAAAATAGAGCAAAGAGCTGGGTTACTGGGACTTTGGGGAAATTCTGCAGTAGTCTGGTGATACGCTACGCAGTGCCGTCTCGTATGTAAACACTTCAACAAAATTGCCACGTGCTCTTGGTTTTCTCTGAGCTCCCAAGGCGTTAATGAAAGGAGGATGACAGAAGCAAGTATTAGCAAATATTTTTCCTCAATGCACAAATTCAACGTGTCCCTAAACTCTAAGTGCTCATGATATTTTACATACATGTACAAAATCTATTAGAACAAGATGAACAGTAGTTTGAATTGTGATTGTAAAAACGTGGTTATCGTGTTAGAGGTTTGTTGTCCTTCAGTCAAGAAAGGATCAAGAAAGTGGACAGTCTCAAAGCAGTGAGTTCTAGGAAGTTCTGCAGGTGTTGCTTAGCTGGGGATTTTTAATGATGGGTGAATTTTTCATGTTTTGAAATGAAAAGAGCACCTCTCGTGAGATCGATCTATACGCGGACATTCATATGAGCATGAGATCCTACAGGGTTCAGGTTTCTCATCTTCAACTAAACCAAGAGTCTCAGTTACTGGACTACAAATGAAAAATTGTTATAATGTTTCTACTTGTGATCATGGACAAAATCCTAAAAAGCTGATACTTATATCACAATTTTATACATTTGAGGCATGTGAGAGATTTGCATGAAAATATTGGGATGCTTATCTTGGCCTCTGAACTATCTGAAGTATTCCTGCTAGGTTGATGTCATCTGCATATAAAAATGAATTTAATTTTACCATGTAGTTTATATGTAATTGTCAGGTTAACAATAACCATGCTTTTCTGGTCGGATACTATTTTATTTTTTTTTACCTATACGGCAATTCAAAACTTCATCAGCTCATCTAAATGACACAATATTTTCTTAAAAAACATTTCTGTTGTCTTAGGTGCAATGGAATTGTAGTCACCTGTATTTAAATCTAATGGATTTGAAATAACCTACAGGCTTCCAGTTTAATGAGAGCTAGATTAATGAAAAAAAGACCTTTTACCTCAGATTGCATGACAACATTTTCAAATTACATTCCTGAAACAGAGAATTCGCTTATTCCGAGTAATTGGATGCTGACTAGGGTTAATATGTACAATGTCTTTAAATGAAAATGTTCTATTGTAAGTGGGACTGTATGATACCTGAGGCATTCTCAATAGATTTGGTTGGGCTCTGAGTTAATTATACTGCTTGCTATTTTTTGAATGAATTCAAGCATGAATTCTACACAGTAAAGATTGGGATAATTATATTCAATTCTGCTTGGTGCCCCGCTGAATGAATTGACCTTTAGATAAAACTAGTCTCTTGAGCAGGAAACCTGAAGAAAGCCTGAACAAAGCAACCACATGCAGCTGGGGGCTGGGGAAAAGCTTTAAATAATTTAAAAAAAAAATTCTAGAGGAGTAGAAGCATCAGAAAGATTGATTTTTAAGTCCTGGAAAAAGTATTCCTGTGTTGGCAGTGGTGTTGTATATGCAGTACATAAAGTTATAATTTAAAGCCATTGATTTTTCTAAGCTGTTTTCTCATCAGTAATATGACCAAAAAGAAGCAGCAGCGGAGCACTAGAAAAGTTCAGTATACACAGGTGTCCCACATTTCAGCAAGGTACCATAATCGCAAGCTGTGACTGCAGACATGGTGCCAATAATGCTGTCAGCACGACCGTCTCTCCTGTTGCACATGCAATACTGAAAGGGGGTGGGTAGGAAAGACAACGTTTTCTAAGGGATTGCTTTAAAAGAGGGAAAGGACTCCCAAGGACCAACAGAGCAGTTGCTGCGAGTGCAAATCTGCAGAGTGCCCTTTGAGGGCAGAGCGCTGTGTTAACTTGTCACCTGTCACATTCCCATGCATTATGGAAAATCCAAAATTAACATGAAATAGTTTGCTCCTTTTTTTCCCCCCTAGTTTCCAGAAGTGGCTGTGCTTTGTGATAAAGTGATATTCATGATATTCAAAATAGCAAGAGTTGTGTTTTACTTAGCTCTTCTCCTCTGACGTTGTGATAAGTCTTAGATAAATGTTTGGAATGATGTGATGAAGTCCCATGTTGAGAGGTGATGGAAAGGAGACAGTTTTTTGACATTTTGTGACAGTTTTATGGGGTTTTTTTCTCAGAGGATACCTGCAGCCAGCATGAAGTACATCTGTATCTGCCCTGTGTACATTTTTGAAAAACTTTCACTGTGGAGTTGAGGATGAGATTAATTGAAGTTTATAGGGTGGCGTAGTTTCCTATGTAACACAAGAAATATATTTTTTTGTTTGTGTTACTTAAGCAGAAATATTCCAGCAGTTTAGTCTCACAAAACTTCATTCATGTAAGTAATTCTTCCTCTGGTACATAGTCCCCCGTTGGTGAGACGTTAATAAGGCAGCAGAATTTAGCATAATGTTAGCTGGATTTATGATAAGGGCAAGTGTTTGTAACAACTTTTTTGATGGAGTTCCAGTCTCTTAAGCACGTACATTATCTGTTACTGATATATCATTTATGTAGAGAATACAGTTGTCACTCACTTCATTTAATTAGATTATGGATGCTAAATTATCTACTAACATAAAATGGGCTTTTATATTGCAGATTACAAAGGTTTTAAGAAGTTTAATATGCCACTTTTTAATTGGTGAGCAGTACCCTAAAGGATTCATATGGGGTTTTTTTTGTTTGTTTGTTTTTTACTGCGGTAGAATGTGAACATACCATAATATTACTAAAGATGGTTAGTTGCAAATGGGATTTGGGTCAGTGAAGTTGGCTAGGATTTATTTTGCATAAAACAGATCTAGGAGGTATAAAATGGTAAATATAGTAATCAAAGGCTTGTGCTTTGGCAGTGAGATCACTGAGTAGAGAACGGAATATCTTCTGGTCTTTACACTCCAGTTAGCTGCAGTCATTTAGGTAAACAAACAATGTATTTATTGCATATGGTTCCAACTTCATAATGACTATTAATGTAGACTAGCTTATTTTCTGCTCGGTTTTCCAATCCATTAAATGAATAATCTTCTACGTATAGGGTCTGCCACACCTTACTGCATAAATTCTTTGGCTTATTTATGTCTGCATTTAGTTGTACAGCCGGTAAGTCATTTGTTCAAAAGAAGTAAGTGGTTGGGTTTGATCCTTAGAGTGTGAAACAGGGATTCACAAAATGGTTATGATCCTTATAAATTGGCTCTGAAGTATTGGGAACAACTTCAAGGATCTGATTTGAGCATCTAAATTAATGTTAAATACTTGATTATATTTTACTGTTGAAAGCTAAAGAGCTTTAGAAAAGTTTAGTTATAAGACTACCTGGGAACACCTTTCCTGCTGACATTGGCTTCTCCTCTTTTAAAAGTACACGGCTACGCAACAAATCCAAATATGTACTTATGACTCTTCAAACCATCATCCAAATAGCCTGGTGGTGTTCTCCCAGATTTACCAAGAGCTCTCCTTAAACACCGTAGCAGTAGAATCAGCATACACTTATGCTGTTTACAGGAGTAATTCCATGTAAGTGAGTACGTCAGGCCTTCTGATTATCTGTCATGCATAAAATACCTGGTAGGAATAACCTACCAGGTGTAAGGCCAGATACTGAGACCTTGGTACATACAATTGAAATCAGCAACACTAGTTAATTATTACCCTTTGAAGCAAAAGCTGCAGTTCTGGGTGCAGTCTACACGAGGGATTCAGGCACTGCTGAATGCCTCTGCCCATAATAATGATGCCCTCATCTCTGCTTGAATCAATGTGAGATGAGGGGTTTTCACTCAGTGAATTGGGTTCTTGTTTCTACAGAGCTGCTTAAGCCAGATCCTTGTGAACAATGTAGACTTATACTGATAGCTGGTAGGGGCGAATGGGTTAGTTTTCAAACAGCAGTTCGAAGCTTTTACAAGAAGGGGACTGGCAGTGAAGAAAAGCAAAGCCACTTAACATCCTGCTAGGAAAAGTATTGGAGTTTCAGACTGATGAGAGCTCTTGTTTTTCTATTCCTGTTTCCTCCCATCCTGTGCAGCACTGACTTTGATTCTAATTATTTGCATGTCTGCCTAAGCTCATGGCATCTTCTAACATAAAGACTGAGTTGTTTAATTCTGTTTAAAAGCTGTGAATGGAAAGGAGCTAAAATGAGATGCTTTCTGTTACTCTGAATGAAAGAATAATGCCAGAGATTAACAATACTTTAGCAATGATTTCTGCCCTTGTCTAATGGCTCTATGTATATACTGAGCTGCCTAACATAGATGAAAAAAGAAATATTACAATCTGGGAAACAAGCAATTGATTTTTGTAAGCCTCAAGACCTCAAAAATCCCAGTGGATACCATATTCTTGGCTTTTTATTTAGCAAAGTGTGACTGCCTACGACATCTTTTGCATTATGATAGTAGATGTTATAATGCATATGGATTAGTCCTCCATTATGTGCGTTTAGATGATAAATTTCTATTATAAACCCCTATTATAGGTCAGATACCAACTCAGTTGTTGGTAATCTGAACTGATCTTGCTTATTCAGTATTGGATATTACTTTCACAGAATGATTTTGGGGAGAAATGTGAATAATGTGTTTGAGCTTTCATTTGAAGGTTAAGGCCCGTTTTCATCAGGGATGTGTTCACCTCAGGATGTAATCATTGGGTGGGTGGGTCATCACAAAAAGGTAGGGTTAAGTGCAGTATTGGTGTGTAGGTAGCCTGGGCAAAAGATTGTTCTGCAAAACTCTTTTCTATTACTGTTGTGGAAGGAGACAGGATGACTTTCTCCTACTTCTCACCATTCATCCGTCCAGCTTTATTCCTTCAGCAGTGTTCACTTGTTTCTGGTAACAAATTCCCATTTTCTATTGCCTATGTTATTTTCTGCACACCATTGTATTGTGATCTGTCGTATTGTGAGCTGTGTACTCTCTACATAAATAATTTCTTCCAAATGCTTTTTAAATAATATTGGCAGAATATGAATGTACAGACAATCTATTGGTCTTTCTCATGTAAAAATCTCATACAAAGGAATCCTTCTCTCAAAATAGATGCCATTCTACAGAAATTCACAGTCATTGCTGAGGATCATATGGAACCTAAGCTGCATAGGGAATGGGGTGACCTAAGCAGAGCAGCTACCTGCATGCTCCTGAAAGTTAGGAAAATGGCTCTTTTTTTGATCCCTATTTGTGTTGCCTGAAGGTAGTTTGGGGGAGTGCAAATCCCTACAGTTATTGACAAACCTGTATTTTCCTGTGTGAAGAAAGTACAATTAATACAGAGAGGAGTGTGTATGTTATGGAATAGAACAGGGTAGGATTGGAAAGTTCATGAGAAAGGCTGTTGGATGTCTGTTACTGTGGGAATGCTGACTTTGCTTCTCTTTTAGCCCACAATTACAGTCCAGCTGTCTAGCTCTCAGTGTATAAATTAATTTGACCCCACACATGCTGTTGGTACTGCAGTCATTGACAGTATTTTGTCTTAAACAGAATAAAAAGCTAGCAAGAAATATCACTGACTTGAAAGGAGATAAAGGCAAAAGCATGTGCTAGTTTCCGATTAGTATTTCTCTAAACAGAATTCTAAATGAAATACCTAAAATGTCCCTTAAAAAACAGCAGGGCATCAACAGGTGCAGTCAGCCTGCAGTTTCTATCTCGCTAACCAAACCTAAAGATGCTTCTCCGTGGATGTGGGTAAAGTCTTTTAGGCTGTGTTACAATACAGTTTCTCCTATCTCTAAATTTGTTCCTTTGTTGCATTCCAATGTATGTTTGCTTAAACCCATCTGAAGAAGAAATGGATGCTTGTATGTATCACCAAGAGGAGGCAGTCACAATATTGTGCGAGACTGTGGGCCAGGAGGTTAAAGAAATATATATGACATAATGAAAGACCTCCTTTCAAAAAGGGTAAATGGAAATATGCAAGATAAGGGGCATCGTAAATTAAAACATTTGAAAGAATAAAGTTATATGATCTCTCAAAAAGCTGAAAAATGATATGATCCCTCTATTAAAATAGCAATTTCATGGAAAGTCTTATATTTTATGTGTACACTACAGGTGATACTTTGGTTTTAATTATTTAATGTACAATGTCTAGCGCTGGTGTAACAAACTCAGTCTATAGATAAAATGCAGAATATTTACATCCTCTAGCTTCCAGGTTGCTCGTCCAGGTCAGTGGTGATGGGCAGGCACACTCAGAGTACTGGCTGCTCCACGTTAAGTGAGTTGTTCTTCTGTTCTTAGTGTGAACCACAGCTAATGGGATACTTGTCAGGCGGCACAGAACTGAACAAATATGATAATTTGAATAGATAGCAGCAAATAGCCGGGCTGATGTGAGGAAACTTGTTCTGTTATCTGTAATTGTTGGTTAGACTCTTAACCATGACCTGTATGATCTGTATGTCTCTCAGGATATTAGTCTGGTGCCAGTAATAAATGTGTAATTCTGCTGTTATATACAGAATCATGTATACAGTGCAATGAAATGCAATATCATAAATTGTCAGCATATTGGTCTAGCAAACCAAGGGTGTTCACTGTTTTACAAGTTTTAGAAGTTTGTAAACCAGTGCACTCCGTTTCTTTTCCGAGGTTACACCAAGGGAATAAACTGCACAGAGACTGTAAGTATGAGAGATAACATTAACCTTCATGACTTAGGGCATATTCTCATGCTAGAACAGGTTGCCATGTACTGGAATCCTTTTTGGTTAAAAAAGATGATTGACTACCTTGTTGAGGCTGAGAACCTTGAGCCCCTCAGGGTTTCCTAGAAAGGCAGAGTTGGCAAGCAATAGATTCTACATTTTGCACCATTATCCCTCAAGTATGAGATCATTAGAAAACCTCATGAGATCCACCTTGAAGAGTTTCTTGATTCTAGTATCCTCTTGAATGTTTTCTCTGAGAAGGCAGCGTGAGACTTTTTATTCTTTCAGAGTACAGACCTTTTGTGCGAAAAGAGCTTTCAATAAAACTTAAAATAGGAATAAAACCAGAAGAGAGGTCCACTTACAAAAGAATCAGGTCAGCATTGTATTTAAACAGAGAAAATGCATTCTGTCCTTTTCATTGTTTTAAGATGTAGTGAACACAAATGGCTATTAAAGATTCTGAAACAATGAAAAGGTTTAAATAAGCGCTCAAGAGTCCGGTGTAACTAGCAAGGAATCTGTTTCACTACCAAATAAAATGCAGCCTGGAAATTGCACATTATGCTCTGTGTGTACATATAAAAAGATATATTTGTATGTATATATGTACGTGTATATATATACATGTGTATGCATGCATACGTCATGCATTTGTATGAACTGTGATTGTTAATTTATGTATTAGTATACTTTTGCATTTGAACTAATTGTCACTTTACATGAACTGGATCCTTAAAAAGTTTCTAAAACCCAAATCAGATGAAATCTGCACATTAAGAAAAATGTTCTTTGGACTTTAAAAGGTTATAGACTGCTGACTGCAGGGATTGCAGCTGACTTTCAATAACACTTGAAGTTTGGTAGCTAGGTTTTTAATTTATTTTTTCTATTTATCCCTTAGAAGCTGCTTGCTGTTTAGCTGCTAATGCATTTCCAACAGAAATTTTGTAAATTATATTGGGCAACACTCTCAGTGAGAATAGATTGTGTAAGTAACGGTAATGGCTTCCTCCTGCTGCTTCTGGCAGTATGGATATTCCACACACACACTTATTTAAATTTCTTGGGCCAAAGATCTCTTCAAGGTTCAAAACATTAGTTACTTAGCCACTAAATTTTATGCATAATAGTCTGGGAAAGAGAACTGATGAGAAAGGTTTTAAAAACAATAGGTTGTTGCATATCACAGATTCTTATTTTTAACAACCAACTTTTTCATATAGGATTTTTTGGCAGGAAATTCTTTACCCTGAATCTTTATTAGAATTCCTTTTTTCCTTCACTAAAACTTGGAAAACATAAGATTCTTTACTTCTTAAGTAAAGCAATGAACTGCTCTAGCAAACATTGTAGTTCATGGTTTTAAGGTTTCAGTGAGTCCTCCTTTCTTCTCATCCTTTTGACCACACCTTGTGCCAGCTCTGAGCTGAGGGCAGGCATCCATCTGTAAGAAACACTGCTTTCTCAGTCGTTTCGCCGAGAGCAGATGGTTTGTGTCTGGCCACAAAAGAAAGTTTTTGCAGGATACTACTTTGTCTAAACTCAACTAGAGAAAATGCTTGGAGTTTTAGTTTGAACTTAACTAGAGGAAGGGCTTGGAACTTAAGCTGAGAAAAACCAAAATAATTTAACCATGGAAATAAAAAGGGAAAATGCTAGTTTTATCTAAATGAGAATAATAAGGAGCTATTGGAACTGAATGTTTTTATCAATTCTAACTCCAACTGAGGCATGAAAAGTTCTTTCACATCTTAGTTCATTCAATGCAAAGTTCAGATATTTGCTACCATGGAGTTGTTTCCTGTTTGTAGGTTTTGCTTAAATGTGACTCTAACACATGCATTTAGAAAGCTTTGAGTTCAGTTTTCTTCGTGTTCTAGAAACTGGTAAAAATGTACCATTAGGTACTATATTAAAAGATCAATTGCATGTTGACTTTTACAAATTTCAAGGTGATCTGAAGTCCATTTTAATTAATACTGATTAATGCTCTGAGATACTGAGTAATACTCCCTGAGGATAAAATAAATGAGGACAGTCCAGCGATTGCTAGACTGGCTATTGCTAAGTTATCTGGCATTTTTAGGAAGAACAGCACAAATACTTGTAGTTCTTTTGCTTCAGTTCTTTAGTGGATGTTACAGGATGCTGTAACATGACATCTTCTTTCCCAAGTTAGACAACCTTTAAAAATTTGCTTGTAAGACTGATAGCTCTAGATCACTGAAGTGATACTCAACAAAAGTATACCTGTAAATTGCCCCAAAATATGGGGTTTGGAAAGGGAATCCCTGACTAGAAGGTGGAGAAGTTGATTTAGACACAGAGAACAGTTTTCCCTGGATTCCATAGCAAGTGCTCTGCTGGGATATGTGGGAATAGAGCTAAGAACTGGAACACAGGTTGTTCTTTGCCAAGTGTTTAGTTTTACAACTTCCTCTCACAAAACATAGCCAGAATATTTTTTATTTCTTTCTGTACACCAGTCTAATCTGTGTTTGTTTTCCAATATAATGTTAAAGATTTGGTTCATATTTCTATGTGTATTTAATGTCGATGAATATTACAGGGATTTACACACAATCATCAAGAGAAGTGGAACTCATGTGAACTACTTTGACTTATCTGATGGGAAATAAGTCATGTAACTATCGTCCAGAGCTTTAGTACCACTATGTATATATATAAATAAAGTTTCTATTCTGCTTTTATGCTTCTTCACCTGTGCTAGTCTGACTGACATGAGTGTGTGTTTGTAAAGTCAGACTGAGGTGTTTCAAAATGAGGTTGCAATATGTTTGCAAAAATAGACCAGTAAGTGTAAAATATGTTTACACGAAAGTAATGCAAAAGCCATAAAGTAGCTGTGGGTATATTGTTAATTTAATAAAGTAACTTTTTCACAGTTTCTTGGAGAAAATGATGCATGAATTATTGATGCATGTCAATTTAACCATAATTTTCAAATTTTAGTGTGTGCAAGGTTGTTGCTTTTGTCATATTATATGAATGAATATTTTACCAAAGCTATTTCTTGAAGAAAAAAATTTTCTATGTAATTTTCCTGGGGTTCTTTTCACTGTAGCAATATCAATGTATGAAAGTTCTAAAGGATGAGGACTATGAACAATGAATTTTAAAATGTATTGTGTATTCCTAAATTATGATAACTTGAAATGCCAGTTGTTTGCTTAGCACAGATGAACAAACATCCTCCATTCGCAGTATAGATTGAATCTTGCATTTGTCTCAGGCAATGCACATTTATCCATTTTAAAAAATCTGTAATTGTCAAGAGAAAGCCATAGTAATTTTTAAAACATTTTGATGTTAAAATTGAAAGTGTGACAATATAAAATGAATCCTGCCAAGTGCTGACTGGTGTGGTTCTCAACTCTTCGCGACTTTGGGTGTGTGAGGAGTTCCTGTGACCAAGGGGTTGACTTCCACATAAAACGTGTTCCTCTTAAAAACACTGACAGCTGAGGTGAGAGACTGGCTGCTCTTAAATAATTACCAAGCTAAAATGTATTGCATGGAATGAACGTATTTTTCTCCTTATATGAAGAGTCGCATAATATTCATGTCGATGCCATTTTTGCTGACTGTGGAGAACTGTGAGGGGATCTTCCATGAGATTCCTGCAGAATATGCTACCTTTTCTATGTTACTTCATACTGTTGTGGACTTTTTGAGTTATACATTTTAGGGGGAAGGCCATGGGTTAAGACCAAGTTTGTGGAGCACTCAGTTCAGAGGGCTGTTTGGCCTCCTATTTATTTGGCATGAGCATCTGGGTGACAGAACTACTGCAGCTAGTAGGAAGATGGAGAGAGGCAGTTATAACTTGTTTGCTCATTAATTATTTATTTAATCTTAGTTAAAACTGATAAGTACGGGCACTCACTTGAAGTAAAAAGAATTGTTTGTTCCAAGCACTATTTTCTTTATTTGATGCAATCTAGAGAATCCAGTCCAAAAACTACATACATGTTTTTCTGTGCATGAGTACGTGAGTATAGTTTCTTTTAAAGGGATATATAAAAATCCGTGCTTCTGGCTGTACTTAACTTAGATGTATGTCATATTATTTGATCAGCAGTTTTTATGAGAGTGTAACACTTAATTTCACATTGTTTTGGAAGTCATCTGCTAATGCAGTTCATTCCTCTTGCTCAAACCTCATGAGCTCATAGGCTTTCGTTATGGGAACGGCCAGGTTCTGTTTGAAAAGAATGATAAGGAGTGACAAAGTAGGGGGTTTATTTTACTGAAGAAATGGATGTGGTGAAGATGCTGATGTAAATTAAAAAAGAGAAGAAACAAGAATTCACTGGTCTTCATTTTGTAAGAAGAAGGATTTTTTTATTGGAAAAGATGACTTAACATAGTTCACAATTCAAGTGTTGATAAAAGGTCATTTGCATTATAAAAAAAATGAGCCTATAGGTAGTTTTGGCATTGATCTCTGCTTCCTCTTTAGCAGGACTTTTTGGAAGTATCTATTTTAAAGTAGAAAAAACACACAAACATTATTTCAGTCAGATCAAAGTGAATAATAGAAAGGTGGGAGCGGGGGGTAAGATCCCAGTAGAGATTCTGTTAAAACTTTTGTCATTCTCTGTCTCAGAAAGAACAATAAGTTATGGCTAGCAACCCTCCCTTTTTTTAGAAGATTGTGGATAACAAGACATCACAACATGAAAAGTCTTTTCCCTGCCTTTTCCTCCATTCCAAATGCTTGTATTGTCACCTATGAAGCAGTTATGCATCCGAGAAGCTATTCTGTTTACTTCAATTAGGAGAGCATCTTTCTTGAACCGTATTACTTTTGAATAATTGTGTGGCTTAGAGTGCAGATTTGAATATGTCCAAAGAACAAAACCTGAATCATCTTGTACATTCTTGCTTAAAACTTGTTGTACATCTAGCTATTACTCATGTTTTCAGCCTGTGTGTACTTTTTAAGAGCTTTTGCACACTGCATTAGGCAATTATGGAAAAAGATTAATTTTTTTCTTGAAGCTATGCAATTATTTTGGTCTTAGGGCAACATAAAGCTCGAGGAAGTAGGCTATTGTTTAGTTATAAGGCAAGGAGGATTAAGTAATGACATTCTTATTAAAAATTTGATAAATTAAATGCAATAATGAATTTTCTTTTGTTCTTACCTTTAGGACACAATTGTAATGTATGAACTTGTCATATAGATTTATACAACTTAATAATTTTAAGCAAAACCTTTCAACAATTAAAACATTATTTGGATGAAATTGTAGAAACAGTAGTTCTTTACACCTTCCTTTGCCCATGTTTAGAAGAACTTTTAAAAAAATTATGGCAGCAGGTAACTTGACAAGGGTACGTGAAAAACAGAATCAGTGTGAGCCATTCCTGTTCTTTATCTATATGCATAAATCGTCTGACCCAGGAGGAATGGATCTGTGCCCCACCTAAATGATTCTGTGATGCTTTGAAAGATTGACAGTGATGTTACACTTGTAATAAGGGTTTATTTCATTCTATCTCTGTGTGATTAATTGGAATGAATTGGACCCCATTGGGTGCACTCTTTATTTGGGTTTATCCCATTTTTAATCTCTAAGCCTGTTCTGTGATTGCTCCAAAGTTTTAAATGGGGATGATTCACATCAGAAATACCCTCTTGATCCAAACTACAGCTTCTTATGTAGAAAGTTATACAAGATGATTAATATGATCCTCTTAATCTTATTATTTGAATTTTATTTAGAGTTTGTATGACTGTAATGTAGAAAGCCTAATGAATTTTTGGAAAGAGGCGAGGTAAAGTGGAAATCAGTCACAGTGAATGCTTGGCTGAGAGAAAGGGTAGTAGTAGGAAGGAATAAAAAAAGAAGGAATAAAAGCAATCCTAGCCTCTGCTTATACCTCCACATGTAGACAGAGAGACGATCTCAGATTCTTGCCACCTCCAAGACCTGTCCTGATGTGTTTCAGGGCTTTGTTTTCTCTCCGCTCTTTTCCTGCTTAGCTTTGATCTATGAAGGCCTTTTTATACCAACTCCACCCACTCCTCTTTCCTTTCTTCCTCTTCCTCTTTTCTCTCTTCCCCTTTCCTTCCGTTTCTTTCCAGATCTTGATAGAAAGGATCCCGCACAGAACTGTCCTTGAATGCTTCTCAGGAAAAGGTGGGGGAAAGGAGTAATAAAGTAGAGTTTGGACTATTTAGCTCTGATCATGCTCTCATCTTCTAGGCTGATTATTTAACTACAACCAGGAAGCAGTTTGCTCCTTAGGAGAGTTGTGCCATCACACTTATTGTTAATGGCAGGAAGATGTGCTGGAGAGGTTTAGGTTAAATATTAGGAAGAGGTTCTTCACCCAGCGGGTGGTGGAGCACTGCAACAGCTCCCCAGGGAAACAGTCATGGCACCAGTTCTGCCAGCATTCAGGAAGCATTTGGACGATGCCCTCAGTCAAAAGGTGTGAATGTTGGGCGTGTCCTGTGTAGGGACGGGAGCTGGACTCGATGATCCTTTTGGGTCCCTTTCAACTGAGGTAATTCTGTGATTCTGTGATCTCTTAGCATCCTTACATCTATTAATTAGAGCTGTAGCAAGCGAATACTCAGTGACTGCAGTCACTGAGTGGTGCAGAAGAATATTTTAAAATTTCATGAAAACTATTGATTATCAGCACAGATACATAAGTATCCTACCTGGGAACAAGTTCTCAAATTGTTCCTTTAGTGGAACAGGCTGAAGTAATAAGAGGAAGATTTCAATGGCGGGAGGTTGCTTTTATAATTACCTTTACACTTCAATTACGGTATTCATTTTTCATTAATATAGGATTTCAAGGCCTTGTATTTTTGAAAGGGAAAAGGTTAGAGTTATGGGCTAGCAGCTGTTTTTGATAGGGCACAGTGAGGAAGTTAATGCTTACCAAACATTTGAAATTGCTTTTCAATTTCTGAAATCACTTTGCAGCTCTTCAGCTATTTTTTGGCTGGCTGCTCTTTATCATATTAATATAATACTGTGCTGGAAAATATTGCATTTAAGTGTTATGATGAAAGCAAGCTGTTATGCCGCATGTGTGTGGTACAGAGTATATTTTTAGTGTTTTTAGCCTATAATTATGTGTGTTTCCGTGCCTTTCGAAGCTATTTGTCAAGGGAAGAGGTTATGGTTATTTTTGATAGGGCGAAGTGCATTTTACAGCCTTACTAAGCCTCATTTAACTGAACTAAACCTCATTTTATCGTTGATTGAAAGTAATATTTAGTAAAAACTAGTTGTGATTTTTTTTTACATATTACTTAGGGCAGTCTTCTTTCTCATCGGTTTATCCAGTTGACTGCTGGACGGAAAGGATCTATGAATCCTTGAGTTTCCATGACAGCATATGTGTAATCTCCTGCCAGGACTTGAGATAGAATTCCAGGTGTTTTAAAAACAGGATAAGCCAGTCAGATATAGAATTATTTGTAGGTGATATTCCTGAGAGCACTACAAATAGTGAGCTGCAGATAGTTCTTGAAGCTTTCAACTGTTAATATAATTCAGTGATAAGGAAATAAATGATGTTCTATGTAATCCCCCAAACTTGTACTTTTGTAGATATAATTTCTACAATTAATTAATTGTAATGGAAACAAAGAGAAGGAACTCTATTATAAATTCTGGTAAAAGATTTAACTTCATGCAGTCATTTCATTCAGATGACATAAATCCGGTATACGTGTCTTTATTTTATGGCTGGAATTATCTGTTGCCTCCAATATATACTGGTACTTTTTTTTCCCCATTGATTTATTTTCCCTTTTTATAAACAAAACGTGTCAGCTCAAAAAAATCTGCAAATTAAAAAAACTAATATATATAATCTCAGCCACTTAATTCTGCTTTCTCTTTTGGGCTGTTCACATGGTGATTTTCCGTTGAAATTTTCTTCCAGATTAACCTAGTGTGGTGCTGAGCTAGATCACTTGTCAGGACCTTGCTTTTGCTGCATCTTATCTGCGTTGGTATCTTTAAAAAACAAATATTTCAGGTCTGATAATAAATCTTGATTCTTTTTCAGTACCTTTAAATTATTATTGCTGATGGTGGTTGTGGAATTGTTCCTTGTAATCTTCAACCTGTTCAGTGTAACAAAATTGATTATTTCACTTTTGACTCCAGCAGGTCTTTTATTTTGTGAAAGCCTAGCAAAAGCTCATCGATTTACACCAGAGATGGTTTGCTGTTTTCTTCAGTCAATACTGTCACATAATAAAAGTCTTGACTTAACCAGGCAGTTTCAGCAATGTCCTGCTTAGTGTCTGCTGCTGTTGAATACAACCTTGCAGCTTTGATTTAAAAAAGAATGTATTTTTCTTCATAACTTAGAATTTGAACTCTGTGTGTCACTTTGGATGTATCAGAGAACCAACCTGAATATTAATAAATTTATTCGGTCCTGGATAGTTTTGCCTTGGTAGTTCTATGACAGGAGAAATGAATATTTCTGGTTTTATTTTTATTTGACTCTTGCTGGTTTTATTTTTATTGTGTTTCTAAATGCTTGCTCAAGGGTTGGAAATTAACTAATAAGGTACAAAATATCAATAAACCATACCAGATGTTTTGAGAGATGTTCAGATGGCCTAAATCTAAGCCATGATGTATCTAGTGTTTAATGTTTTATTGGCTTGGTGCCTTTGAAGGCCTAGAATCAAAGAGTAGGAAGCACTTGACACAAAGTAGGTGGAATTTTGTTTGTATCTGGCTGAGTTTCCCAGTTTCACTGAATTTTTTTGAACTCCAAGGTTGCTATGAAAAGTTGTCTGCAAACATTTTAGACTGAACACTAAGAAAGGAACAATTAACTGCTTTAGGAGTGATGCAGAGGGGAATTAGTACAGCAGCATTTCTGGGCTCATTAATCCTAGCCATTCCAGAGGTACAGAGAAAATCCAACTGCTTTGTCACCTTCTCACATAAATGTGCAGTCAGTGCCCAGCTAGGAGTTGATCAAGCATGTTTAATGAATTTGAAAAAGGGGCAGGCACCATGATCTTCCTTTCTTTTGGGAAAGCAGCATTAGGATAGAACTGTGGACCTCACTGAAAGATGGAATGAGTTGGTAGTCCACTACAAAACTCATACTTAAATCACCAAGTACAGCAACAGGAAAATTTCATTTGTCATACAAATAAATTTGACCTCAAGCTGCACATAAATGAGCTCTAATGTTTTCACTTTGGGATTAAAATTATGTTGTTTGGATTAAAAGAATACTCTTTTTCTCTTAGCTGAACTTTCTTCTTTCAGGATACCTAAATTTCTGAAACAAGTCATATATTTGAATTTCTGTATATGCAACTATTTTTAATTTTTAATAATTATATTCAAATACAAATGAATGAATTATATACCGTGAACCCCATTCTGTTTTGTCAGATACAATCATACATTGTAGAGATTTTCTTCTTACATATAATGTACTAGGGACTTCGATCCAGCTTTTCTCACATGATATGATGGTAAATAGTACCATGTTTAATGCATGTAAAATGCTGCCGTTTCTAATAGGTGGTGGGATTTACCAATTTCATTTGAAGTCTTGAATATTGTGGCAGTGTGGGCGAAGGAGTGCAGATTCAGGTTTTCAGAGTACTACACACTCATTTAAGAGCAACACAAAAAACCTCTTGATAAATACATGTAGCAATGATTAATCTACCACATATGTAACATCATTACTTTAAACATTGCCTTTATTCAAAGTTGTAGCAATTTCAAAGGGTTTGTTATCAGAACAGCTGTGGCTCAGGTTGAGCAAATCAATATGTGGGATTATGTAGCATTCAGAGTCCTAAATTCTGCAAAGTATTATATTCATTTTACATGAAGTAGAACAAAAACAGCTAAAAATTTATTCTTTCCAGTTCCTCTGTTTTATTTTATATTTGTTTCCTTTAAAATAAAATGGGATGATCACTGATTTCTGGTCCAGATTTTTCTGTATAGATGTGCGCACAGCATTGGCCCTGCTAAAATTATAAGAAAGAAATTTGTGGTTTATGCATTCTTTGTTTTTCTGGTGTTGTGTATGTAATGCGGAGATGTACTTACGTAAATAACATGCAGATATAGGTGGCTACCAATGATCAGATGAAATAGATTTGTGTAGGAAATATGGAAGGATCAGAAATTAAGTACTGACACTAGGACACTGATTATTACGGGACAGAACTAATAATCAGTATTTGAAACAGTGTTATGAACGTATTTGAGGATTCAAAGATGGTATCATCCTTTTTTTTTGTCTGCAGAGAACCTATTGCAGATGCATGTATCTTGAAATGAGATGTTATTTCCAGAATGAGACATAATGATAAAGAACAGAGTAACCATAGTGTTAGCTTAGCTTGTGGATGGTGAGAGGAGGTATATGACAATTGAGTGCGGGTTAGAGTATTAAGGGTCTAAATTTTCAAACAAAATTAACATGCACAAGAAGCTCTTTCTCTCATTAACCTTTAGGTTTCTCATGTTTACGCGTTCGAGTTCCTTGCGAGTTTCTAAAGTATAGATCCTAAATTTCAGAAATAATCCTAGATAGAATTTCCATCAATAGAGGATGAAGAAGAAAGTAAACATAAACTGACCATGATACGTGGTGCCCTTGCCCATGTGGTGGCAGGTTTTAGATAAAGGCAATTCATAAAAGATTAAAGAACTGACTTTTCAAGTACTGTTACATTTTTAGCTAGATGAATGAGTAATTGAGTGTCATCATATGGTTAAGCCTTTCAAACCATACAGTAATTGAGATATTCTAATGTTGTCTAAGTCCTCAAAAATATGGAAACCAAATGTGAACCTCACTGCTATAATGTAATTGCATCCTTCTTCTCAGATGGTTTTCCTTAATAACTTAAAGGTTATTGGTGCATTCCTCATATGTTGTGATACTTATATGTGTAGGTTGAGTGTCTCTGCATAATTTTGGTGGTGGCTTCACTTTATCTGGTTCTCTTCAAAGCTTTCTCTCCATTTGGAGAATTTGTTAAAGAGGAAAAGGAGAGAAATGCAGTATGCTTATATTATTCATGCATCACAAGGGCCATAAAACAGTCTGCAAAGGTTTTGAATGTCCTGCGTGATGCAGCAGGCACCCTAGCTCAATAGTGTAGAACATCACCTCCTCTCAGACTTGATAGAAAAGAAAAGGCAATACACATTAGTAGCCTTGAAAATATGTAAAGAAATTCCATATTTGCTTCAAAAATGTGAAAGCAGTTATTGATTAAATGGCATTAGAGTGCCTTGGATTTAAAAGACATTAAAAATAGGAGGCAATACTCCGGATCAATAATAGATTTTATATCTGTGACCTTAAAAAGTAGCAGCACCATGTAATTTAAAAGCAAATGCTTCCTTGTGGTTCTTGCTCACATATTAAGATTTTCTTTGATATGTTTTACACATCTGTTAAATCATCTGTGACCAGCTTCCTTTCTGCCAAAAGATAACAGAAATCTAGGGAGTTTTTTGAATATAACATCATTTGTCCCATCATACACAGTTTTGATTGGATCAGATTTCTTCTACTCTACAAACAGAGAGTAAAAGAAACAATATTTTTGTCACAAATCAATGCAGAATGTTATGTTCTGCTAAGGTGCTGGTTTAGTTACTTAAATTCTGAAATGTGTAAAGTAAGACTTACACTGTTCTCTTTTTCTAAAAATTTGAGCATAAAGGGTGCTTGTGATTTCTTTGGGTGATCCATAGCAGGGGAAGACCTGTTGGGTGCACCTGCAGTGTGTCACTACTAGGCTTTATTTTTATGGCTTAGAATGAAGTGCATTTTTTCCCACAGTTGAAGGTGTGTGTGCTTGCTGTATTTCTGACTCAGTCCAGCGAAACTATCCATTTTTATGATTGCTTTGTTTACAAGTGTATGGAGCACAAAGGCTTTTCCTTTAATTTTATCTCAGGATAAAATAGCTAATCTGTTTTGACATGCTATCTAAATGACACTCAAACTAGTATACGGACTAACTCATCCATAAGTCATTTCTTTTATACACATGTACTGGTGTGTCCAAGAAAGAGAGTTATATTGGCTGCAAGAGTTTGAATAATAATAGTCATTAATATGGCGAATTGAGGGTCACCACATTCATCCCACATATCAAATCCCCTTTCAATGAGATCAGTTCCATCAGCTGTCAGATTCCATTAAATATATCCCCCAGACCTACTGACCAGCTGACAGTAGAGAAACTCAAAACCGTACACCCACTATTAGCATTATAAAATGTGAAATCAGCTGGAAGGAATGATAGCAGAACTGAAAACAAAATAGATGAAAATCTATAATGCCTCTGTGTCTTCCTAAACAGAAACTCCTAAGAGTTAAAATGCCCCCATAAAACATGGAGGTAAAAACAAAGGTTGTCACATTGTTTTCTACATATCCTATAATGATTCTTTTACCTTTTGTTAATTCAAGATTTGCATAAATGTTTCATGAGGTTAATACAATGCATAAACTGAGCAGTTTATTAAGCAACATCTGTGCTGTTTTCTCAGATAATGCAGTGTTGTTTCCAAGTCACTGAAATATAACCTATCATGAGGTTTTGGTTGTTAAAATACTTGTTTTGCAAGGCCTGCGATCACATCTGACATTTTTAGCAGATGCCACAGTAATACAGAAGAATTCCTTAATACCACGATATGTGTTAGCAAAGCACTCAGCAAGAAGTGGATATAGTGTTCCACTGAGCTGGTGTAGTTCAGTACAATGCATAAGACATGAGAACATCATGTTGTGTGTCATCTTTCAGATAAATACACCCTGTTTCAAAGCTTGCACAACTGCCCATGATACTTTTTTCCAGAGACATCTTGTCATTGTTTAAAATTTTTTACTTGGCCATAAAGTCACTTTATGGTATTTTTAAAAATTAGGAGTGGGAAAAACTTCATGCTGACACAATTTTGTCTTGATATTGGTGCCATGTGAGAGTAAGGGAAAAAAAAGGGAAAAAAGTTATGAGACCAATATTTTTCAATGGAACTTGGCTTCGCTCTTGAAGCAGGTCATGTAGATAAAATGTAGGTGCATGAATTCTGTAGCCATATTCTCTTTTGCTGGCAAGGATTAACGAAATGTAGTTTCAATTAAATCAGAGTGTAATGGAGATATGTTTTATATTATTGATTCTGCAAGCAATGATTTCGGCATTTTCTTTTTTTTTTTTTGCCACATGTTTCATTTCTCTTTGACAAGAATATGGAAATTCTGATCTTTAATATTTGCGTTTGTATCTGTCTTCCCTCATGAAGCCCTCACTTTTTTTGTTTTTAATTTGAAATAATTTCATGTTTTCACTGCAAGACATCCTCAAAATCAGAGTATGCAGGCTCTCATGATGCACGAATGTTTTGTATTTGCCTTAAAGATTTAAGATTACACTTGTGGTAGGAAAATAATATTTTTGAAAACTTAATGAAATGTTTGCAGCAATTGCTTTGCCCTTTATAAGTTCACAGACTAGAGTTTATGTTTCTCTGTCTGTGCAAAGTGTCCATTGATGAGTGAGGTAGTGGAAGAGCCTTTGACAAGCAGTCTCTGTGAGAGTAATTATGTTGAACAAGTATCCCACCTAAATTCCAGGTTGGATGATAATAGTCCAGAACCTGGATGGCTTCTTTTGTTTTCATGTGAGTAGATGTGTTTATTTCCTGACCTGTCTTGAATAGTGTTAGTTTGCTTCTGAACAGTTGCCAGATCCTGTAACATGGAAAGGAGAAAATTTCTTTGCTGTCCAAGTGCAGCCTCCTGTTGAAGACTTTGACTCCATCGCAGAAAGTGAAATGCTATATCCTAATGAAACAAAGGAAGTTTAGGTAGCCATAATGACACAACTCTCTCATTAGAATTTGGCTTGAATACTATTGTTAACACATAGTTAGTTTCAGTGTGAACTTAGGATGCACAAAGAATACAAGATCAGACCCTATATAATGAATAGATCATTTACACACGTTATCCCCACAATGAAATGCTGTCACCTCTTGGTGGAAAACACAGCTGCTTTTTAAAAGCTGCTGTACTGTAATAAGTGTATATCTAGACATGGTTGAAAAACATGAAAATGAACTTTCATAGTTGTTTTCATTCTTCACAATAGAGTGTGTATTTATCCACTATTTTGTTCATTTTTGTAAATTATTTTGAATTTTAAATGATCTTTTTGTGGGAAAGATTTTCAAAAACATGTTTCTGTAAACTAAAAATATTACAATTTAAAAATTACTTAGAACTTAACAGGGTATTTTTACTAAAGACAAGGTGTGTTGCTAGTATGTAGTTTTATATTTTAGGAAAAAAAAAAAGCTTGGAAAGCTGAAGTAGCTTGGCCAAAAATTTAAATAGAAAAGTTGATTTGGTTTTGTGTTTGATCTTCAGAAGTCATTAGGGATTTCTTATATCCGAGGACCAAACAGCCTTTGGTGTTGAAGTAACGTGTAGTAGACAATGGTACCAGCAGACCCCTAATGTTTTAAATATTAAGATACCCTCTACTCTGGATACAGGACTCAGAAAGCAGACTCATAGAACATAAGAAAATAATGTGATCAGTGTTGGTCAGACAGACAAACCATTGTTTCTGTCTCACATGTAGAGATCATTATTTTTCTTATTCCTTTAGAAAGCAGCATATCTTACTTTTGTTTTCCAGTTAGGATATGTGCAATGCATTAAGGGCAAGCTAATAAAATCAAAATGTACATGAACATTAGAGGTTTCACATTAGAAGACATGATTTTCCATTCTCCCTGAGAACAATTTTTCTGAATTTTTTTGCTTTCCAGTGCTTACTATCTCCATCAGTAAATGCTGTGCCTCAGTTGTGGTGATATTGCCTATTCAGGTTATCTTTGTAACTGGTCTGTTCAGATGTTTACATGGTTCTACCATTTGGAACACGACTTACGCATCCTGTTGTGTTTTGTTTTCCCAGGAGTCTGTCCCTCCTGGCACAAGGGTCATGTCAATGGGGGACATGAATGTGAAAAATATGTAAACATCATTCTTGGCTTTGCTTGGAAACTCTGTTCCATTACAGTGACTCAGTTTGTTAGGTCACCTGGACAATAGTGTTGATAACTGGCCTCCTTACGTTGAGCTTCTGGTTTAGTTCTTGGTGTATAGCCTTTTTATTTTGATCAGATTACACTCAATCTAATGAACAGGTCTACCAACTCATCACAGCAGAAGGAAGGTGGTCCTGCTCTGTCCCTCTGCTGGTACTTCTGCCATGTGTTCCTGCTGCTTATCTGAAATAATTTGATTCATCAACCTGGTGGAATCCCCCAGCCAAAGAAGCTATAGTTTTCTGAGGCCTCAAAAGTTGCACTGACTCACAGAAAATTATATGAGCGACAATAAGGGAAAGCATGTGGAGGGAGAGGACCTACTCTCAGAAGCAGCAGAAAAATTAGTTCAGCTCAATGTGAAGCTGTTTCTTAAACTCTGGGATTATTTGTCTTAAGTTTGGTGATAAACTGTAGAAGCTTACTACTTGGTTTTGCATTCTGCTTGTTGCAATCAGACTTTGTTCTCAGGGTTTTTTATTTCTTTGCATGGAGCAATATATCTCTGCAGAGTGAGTACTTCTTTGACACATCTAGCATTTGATACGCGTCTGAATCACGTTTGCATCATGTTGAAGTGTATTTGTTGCTTTTTACAGGGTTTATTTTCAGTCAGTTTATCTATGTGATCAAATAAATGTCAGTGCTGGAAGAAGCAAAGGGATAGTAACGTATGAACAGGAGAAGGGATTAGTTAAAGTGACTGGGACTTTTGCAGCATCTAGTTAGATAAACAGCAAGCTCTTCTATGTAAGTGAACTTTGCTATGTGCATTACTTCCAGGATCAAATCCTGCAGTAGCGAGTTGTGGGGTCGGAATTAAATTAGTTATAGGGGATTGACTTTATTTGTTTATTGATTGATTTTATTTGAAGTTGGAAGACATTTAAAGAATTGGTAGAGTTCTTTTACACACCTCAGAAAAATATGCTGGGGATTTTTGGGAGGTTTTTTGTTTGTTTTTTTCTCAGCTGCAAATATCACAATATCACAGCATAACAAGGCTGGAAAAGACCTTTGAGATCATTGAGTCCAACCTATGACACAACACCTACACGTACTCATTGTCTATACCACGGCACTAAGTGCCTCATCCAATCTCCCTTTAAACACTTCCAGGGATGGTGACTCCACCACCTCCCTAGGCAGCGCATTGCAATGACCCTTTCAGTGAAGAATTTTTTCCTAATATCAAGCCTGAACCTCCCCTGGCGAAGCTTGAGACTGTGTCCTCTTGTTCTGTCGCCGGTCGCCTGAGAGAAGAGACCAACCCCTGCCTGACTACAGCCTCCTTTCAGGCAGTTGTAGAGAGCTATAAGGTCTCCCCTGAGCCTCCTCTTCTCCAGGCTAAACAACCCCAGCTCCCTCAGTCGCTCCTCATAGGGCTTGTGCTCCAGCCCCTTTACCATCCTCGTTGCTCTCCTCTGGACACACTCCAGCATCTTGACATCTTTCTCAAACTGAGGGGCCAGAACTGGACACAGCACTCAAGGTGCGGCCTGACCAGTGCCGAGTATAAGGGGATGATGACCTCTCTAGTCCTGCTGGCCACGCTATTCCTGATGCAGGCCAGGACACCATTGGCCTTCTTTGCCACTTGGGCACACTGCTGGCTCATGTTGAGTCTCCTGTCCACCAGCACTCCCATGTCCCTTTCAGCATGACTGCTCTCCAGCCACTCTGTCCCCAGCCTGTAGCTCCGCATGGGATTGTTGCGTCCAAAGTGCAGATCCCAGCACTTGGACTTGTTAAACCTCATGCTATTGGAATCAGCCCGTCTCTCCAGCCTATCAAGGTCCCTCTGTAGGGCTCTCCTACCCTCCAGCAGATCGACACTTCCTCCCAGCTTGGTATCCTCTGCGAACTTGCTAATGATGGGCTCGATCCCCTCATCCAGATCATCAACAAAGATATTGAACAGGACCGGGCCCAACACCAATCCCTGGGGGACACCACTAGTGACCACCCACCAACTGGATGTGACACCGTTCACTACCACTCTTTGGGCTTGGCCATCCAACCAGTTCCTAACCCAGCACAGAACATTCCCATCCCAAGCCACGGGCTGACAGCTTCTCCAGGAGTCTGCTGTGGGAGACAGTGTCAAAGGCCTTGCTGAAGTCCAGGTACACCCACAGCCGTCCTCTCATCCACCAGGCGAGTCACACGGTTGTAAAAGGAGATCAGGTTGGTCAGGCAGGACCTGCCTCTCCTAAACCTATGCTGGCTGGGTCTGATCTCTCAGTCATTCTGCAGGTGCTGCATGATTGTACCCAGGATTATCTGCTCCATAATTTTACCTGGAACTGAGGTCAGGCTGACAGGTCTGTAATTACCTGGATCGTCCCTACGGCCCTTCTTGTGGATGGGCATCACATTGGCCAACTTCCAGTCATCCGGGACCTCTCCAGTGAGCCACGACTGTTGATAAATGATGGAAAGCGGCTTAGCAAGCTCATCCGCGAGCTCTCTCATCACCCTAGGGTGGATTCCATCTGGTCCCATACACTCATGTGGATCCAGGTGGCTCAGCAAGTCTCTAAATTCTTCCTCCCGAATGACAGGGGGGCTATATTGCACCCTGACCCAATCCATCGCTTCAGAAGACCAGTTGTCCAGGGAACAATCTGCCTTAGTGTTGAAAGCTGATGAAGGAAATGAGACTTCATATTAGACATTATGAATAGGATGTTAAGAAGTCCTGTCCTAGACGTGCCATGACTAAAGTGAATATGAGCTTTGACTTTGATTTCATTCAGAGTATGCTTAACATGTTAACAGCCTGTTATAGTTTCAAAATCTTTCAGGGAATTTTGCTCTCTCTTGCCAACACAGGCGGTTTGGGGAGCAAGGATGAGTGGCAGGGGGCTGGTTTGATTTCCCTGAGTTCCAGTTTGAGGGCTGGGCAGAGGGGAGAGGGGTGAGAAGTTTCTTCCGGTTGGCACCACTATTTCTGCTCAGCAGCTATATATATATATGGCCCACTGCAGGAACATATTGCTGTGGTAGAAACAGCACTTGAGAGGATGGATAACAGGATAGATGAGAGGATGGACAAGCAGCAAAAGGAGATCATGGAAACTCTTCAAAATCTTCAAGTGGCACCAGTGCTAATCAAAGCCTCTGGGTCCAGAGCTGGACGCCTCCCGGCTAGGGGAAGAGGACAGACTTCATGGACTGATCTGTGGTATTTCTTGATTGATCATGGAGAAGATATGAGATGGTGGGACAGGAAACCTACTCATGCCCTAGCAGCCTGGGTACAAGAATTGAAGGAGAATGAGAAAAGCAAATCAGCGAAAGTAGGTGCAGTGCCATCTCCCAAGGATCTGACCCACTAGAGGGAATCTCCAAAATGTATACATCAGGAATGAGTTTCTGTCACTGTAACGGAGACCAATGTTAGAGGGGTCCTGCCTCTGGCCAGGTAGAAGTAAGGGACAACCTATTGGACTGTGTGGATCCTGTTGCCTGGCACATCAGACCCACAAAAATAAAAGGCTTTAGTTGACACTGGTGCTCAATGTACATTAATGCCATCAGCACATGTGGGCCTGGAAACTGTTACCATTTCTGGGGTGACAGGAGGATCTCAAGAGCTGACTGTGCTGGAAGCTGAAGTGAGCTTGACCGGGAAAGACTGGCAAAAACACCCCATTGTGACTGGTCCAACCGCCCCATGTATCCTGAGAGTCAACTACCTCAGAAGTGGATATTTCAAGGATCCCAAGGGACATAGATAGGCTTTTGGGATAGCTGCTGTAGAGACAGGAGAGATTAAACAGCTAAAGTCATTGCTGGGTCTCTCAGAGAGTCCTTCTACTGTTGGATTGTTGAAGGTTGAGGAACAACAGGTGCCAATTGTCACCACAATAGTGCATCGTCGACAATAACGAACGAACCGTGACTCTGTGATTCCCATCCATAAGATGATCTGAGAACTGGAGTGCCAAGGGTTGATCAGTAAGACTCACTCACCCTTCAATAGCCCCATTTGGCCTGTACGTAAGCGTGATGAAGAATGGAGATTGACTGTGGACTATCATGGCTTGAATGAGGTTACCCCACCGCTGAGCGCCGCTGTGCCAGACATGTTGTAACTCCAGTATGAACTGGAATCCAAGGCAGCGAAGTGGTACACCACGATTGATATTGCTAATGCGTTCTTCTCCATTCCCCTTGCTGCAGAGTGCAGGCCACAGTTCGCCTTCACCTGAAGAGGCGTGCAATGCACCTGGAACCAATTGCCCCAGGGGTGGAAACATAGTCCCACCATCTGTCATGGACTAATTCAAGAAACACTAGAGAAGGTTGAGTCTCCAGAACATCTACAGTACATCGATGACATCATCGTGTTGGGGGATACAGCAGAAGAGGTTTTTGAGAAAGGAAAGAAAGTCATCCTGATTCTCTTGGAAGCTGGGTTTGCTATTCAACAAAGTAAAGTTAAGGGACCTGCCCAAGAAATACAGTTTCTGGGCGTGAAATGGCAAGACGGTCGTCGCCAGATTACGACAGAAGTTATTGACAAGATCACAGCAATGTCCCCACCAACTAGCAAGAAGGAAACACAAGCATTCTTGGGTGCCATAGGTTTCTGGAGGATGCATATCCCGGAATACAGTCAGATTGTAAGCCCCCTCTACTTGGTAACCCGTAAAAAGAATGATTTCCACTGGGGCCCTGAACAACAGCAAGCTTTTGAGCAGATTAAGAGGGAGATTGCTCATGCTGTAGCCTTTGGACCGGTCAGGACAGTACCAGATGTGAAGAACGTGCTCTACTCTGCAGCTGGGAATAATGGTATTTCATGGAGTCTTTGGCAGAAAATGCCTGGCGAGGCTCGAGGCTGACCACTTGGATTCTGGAGTCGAGGCTACAGGAGATTTGAAGTCAAATACACCCCAACAGAGAAAAAGATCTTAGTTGCTTATGAAGGGGTTCAAGCTGCCTCAGAGGTAATTGGAACAGAAACTCAGCTCCTCCTGGCACCCCGATTACCAGTGCTAAGGTGGATGTTCAGTGGACGGGCTGCCCCCACACATCATGCTACTGATGCTACCTGGAGCAAATGGGCTGCTCTGATCACACAACGCGCCCGTATTGGAAAACCAAATCGCCCCAGGATCCTGGAAATCATCACAAACTGGCCTGAAGGTGAGAACTTTTGTTTAGCAGATGAAGAGGAAGAAGAACAGGTAACACGTGCAGAGGAAGCTCCACCATACAATCAGTTGCCGAAAGAAGAAGTACGCTACGCCCTTTTTACGGATGGTTCCTGCCGCATCGTGGGGATAAATCGAAGATGGAAAGCAGCCGTGTGGAGCCCCACACGAAAAGTTGCAGAAGCCATTGAGAGAAAAGGTGAATCAAGTCAATTTGCAGAGCTCAAAGCTGTTCAGTTGACTCTGGACATTGCTGAACGAGAGAAGTGGCCGAAGCTTTACCTCTACACTGACTCATGGATGGTGGCCAATGCATTGTGGGGATGGTTAGACCGATGGAAGAAAGCCAACTGGAAACGCAGAGGGAAACCCGTCTGAGCTGCAGATATATGACAAGACATTGCCACCCGTGTGGAGAAGCTGATCATGAGAGTCCACCACATGAATGCACACATGCCCAAGGATCGAGCCAATGAGGAACATCGCAACAATGAACAGGCAGGCCGAGCTGCACAAGTCAAGGTGTCACAGATAGATCTGGATTGGCAGCATAAAGGAGAGTTGTTCCTGGCTCGATGGGCTCATGATGCCTCAGGCCATCAGGGCAGAGATGCCACTTATAGATGGGCACGAGACCGAGGGGTGGATTTAACCATAGACATTATCTCCCAGGTTATCCATGATTGTGAGACGTGCTGCCATTAAACAGGCTAAGAGGGTGAAACCCCTGTGGTATGGTGGACGCTGGGATAAGTATAAATATGGAGAGACCTGGCAGGTTGATTATATCACCCTGCCGCAGACTCGCCAAGGTAAATGCTATGTGCTCACCATGGTGGAAACAACCACCAGATGGCTGGAGACATACCCAGTGCCTCACGCCACTGCCCGGAACACCATCCTAGGCCTGGAAAAGCAAGTCTCGTGGTGACATGGCACTCCAGAGCGGATTGAGTCAGATAATGGAACTCATTTCAAGAACAGTTTAGTCACCACCTGGGCAAAAGAGCACGGCATTGAGTGGGTGTACCATATCCCCTACCACGCACCAGCTGCTGGGAAGGTTGAACGGTGTAATGGGTTGTTGAAAACCACTTTGAATGCATTGGGTGGGGGTACTTTCAAACATTGGGACCAACATCTAGCAAAGGCCACATGGCTGGTCAACACTAGAGGCTCTGTCAACCGAGCCGGCCCTGCCCAATCAGAATCACTTCACACTGTAGATGGAGATAAAGCCCCTGTGAGCCACCTGAGAGGGATGTTAGGGAAAACCGTCTGGGCTAAGCCTGTCTCGAGCAAAGGCAAGCCCATTTGTGGGATTGTCTTTGCTCAAGGATCTGGTTGCACTTGGTAGGTGATGCAGGAAGATGGAAGAACACGATGTATACCTAAAGGGGACCTTATTTTTAGATGAGTTGTCCATATTCTATGTACCTATCTGTAAATATGTATATAGTTGAAATATGTATGTATATAGATATGTTTAAGTCCAATTAAGTCCAATAGAGTGTTGGCATGGAAGAAAAATTTGGGGTGGGTAATCTTGTGGTTTTGGATTTTTCCGAGGAATCTTTCTTCCTCTTGCCAACAAAGGGAATCCAGCAGGACACGAGGGGGATAGGGGGAGGACGTTTCCAGTGAAACCGGGACAGAGGTCGTGCCCGGCTTTGCCCAGACATCCATCTCTCTCGGACAGTGGCAGATACTGCATGTGTGTGTTTTGCAGTGTCTGAAGGAAAGATCACTGGTCATCTAAATCTTCCACAACTCCTGCAGGACTCACACTAAGTTCCATCTCCTCCTCCCCCCCCCGCCCCCCGGCTCCGTACGTACATATATTTGTAGCTAAGAACTGTTATCTTTTCTATACATTTATTTTTTCTGATTAAAGATCTTTAATATCTGATAACATATCTTAGTTTTCATCTAAACTAAGACAGGTTTCTTCTGGTTGGCACCTTTATATATATATATTTGTAGTTAAGAACTCATCCTTTTCTATACATTTTTTCCTGATTAAGGTCTTTTGATTTCAAAGGTTGTGATGGTTTGGTTTTGGTTTTTTTGGAAAAGGCCTGTTGCCTAGTTCAGATACACATCTTAGTTTTTCTTTAAACTGAGACACAACCCTAACTTACAGTATTCCCTGACAAAGACTGGAGCTCAAAACCAATTCGGATTAATGGTTACGTGGCTCTACATTATGCAGAGTCCTATTTACAAAATAAACTGAAGGCTTTTTACAAAAGTGGAAAACTTATGAGAGTATTTCTCATTAACATTGCCTAATAATTGCGGTTCTTTGATCTTTAATTGCCATAGCCTTCTTGCCTCCTCTCCTCGCTCTATTAATGGATGCTCAGGCCATTTTTTTTTGAAGAGAGGATGAGCCTGTTTCGAATACTTGGAACTGGCTGTTGAACAGCCATCTGTTGCAAACAAGTACACACGGGGCTCAAAATAATTTCATTTTTAGATTGATTTCAGTGGGATTCAGGCCATACTTTCTGTAAGAGACTCTGAAACAGCCCTTAGTTGTGTATATGTACCAGCAGTATCTAACGCACTAATGGACACCTGCAATCCTGTGTGTAAAAGCATTCTTTGGCTTTTGCTTCATTAATTAATCAACACCATTGTCAAAGAAATAGTTTACATTTTTACTTTAAATATGTTTCTAAAGTAGAAAATGTTTATATTCTGGCATTTTCAAAAGAACAGAAACAAACCAACAAATACTACAGCATTTATGTATGATAGATAAAAGTTATTCTTGGTTCATCCTTGTAAACTTTAGAGAACCACTTACAAAGACAAGCATTTCCATAAATAAATTCCATGAAAACATATGTAACTAGAAACACTTCTAGCCTCATACAACCACAGTTTACACTTGTAATTAAGTATGGTGTTACCTTTCTTTCTCTCTATGGAAAATTAGCCCAGTTGTTAATGCATCTTCTTAAGCTTGGAACAAATTCTAATCAAAATTAGTGGGAACTTTTTTAGTAGATTTGATGGGCTTTGGTCAGAGTCTGTACTTCAGCTAAATCTCAGCTGGAACATTATCTTACTGAAACATGGTGATTGCCTGAAAGAAGCCTCCTAAAAGTAACTCTGTTGTGTAGTTTCTTTTACTTGCATCTCATGTCAATTTCTACTCATTCCAATCTTAAATCTATCCCACATTCCGGAGGAAACCTTCTAATCCAGTTTGAGGAAACACTTAAATTTACATTGAGGGTCACATATGAAGATGAGAGGAAATAATGTGGCCTACCTACTTATAATTTATGAACAGTTCAACTAAACCACATTTCTGGATTTTAAAGGAAATTCTGCAATATAATAATTGTATCTATTCATGCTATTTGTAATTTCCAAGTGGTATATCATCATCTGTAAGAAATGCTCTCAATCAAGGGAGAAAAAGACATGTAATTATGTCATTTATAATGAATTCTAAAGGAAACAAAGACTTTTAAGAGGAAATACTCTGGAGAAAAACAAGGAAGAAAATCCACCCAATAATACCAGTTGCTCTTAGAAGATGCATAGCTGATGAAAAATTTGCATTTATTATATGAAACTCAACATCAAATAATTCCGCAAGAGAACTGTCAAAACTCTGGAGGCTAGGGAAACAAGACCTGACTTTTATTAGATAAATTACATACTCTTCTTCTTTTGTAAGCATCAATAATATCAACTTTTTGACAAATAGCTATCTCCTGGGTGCGAGTTCTGAGGTTTGCTGCTAATCTTCATCTTTTGAAGCATCCAAAGGATTAAAGGCATATGTCAATAACAATGGCCTATGACCTTTCACTGAAAGTTACCGCTGTCTCTTTGTAATAGCTAAGTCTGTGATGTGAGATGGTATGTATAAATGTTTAGAAACCATTGAAGAACCCTTGCTGTGCAGAAATCTCCAGGCTTGGAAAAGATACTGTGATACTGTAAGGCTCTTGAACAGTATATATTCTCTGGCAGAATTGGACTTAATCCATTTACATTTAATGACAACTAGCATTGATTGAAAAAACATATATCATTAAAATAAAATAAATAGGAAGAGAAAGACAAAATAAAATATCCTTGGTTTTCTACTGACATTTCTGCCTACTGTCTAGTTTTACTGCAGACAGAATTAATTTTAGTGCAAACAGCTTCTGTGCAAGCACTAATTGGTCTTTATTCTCATCTTGTAGATATTTATTAGATCTGATTCTTCTCTTATGCTAGTATAAATCAATAACTGAGTTGAAGACAATGCGATTACATCATCGTAAACCTGGTAAAGGAACAGCTTACTGGATGGGTGAGTACATAATAATAATAACAACAGTAGTAGAGACGAAGGTATGGAAACTCAGGGGTTGGGTTTTCTGTCTGCTATGGCTGTTAAATACCTCATTTTCTCCATGGATGTGCAGGGTATTATCAAGGCAGAAAGTCAAAAATCCCTCTGAGGTTGTCAGATGGACCTGTATATTTGTATATGATAGTGAAATTAAGTCTTAAAATCTCACTTTCTACTTCTGCTGCTAACATTGATTTCAAAGGCACACATAGCTCAGATAAAGAGTAAAGATGTAACTCTGCCTTCCCCATAGTCCCTGGGACATCAGGAAGAAGATACTCAATGTAGTATAAACAAATTAGAGATTTGCTGTCCATGAGAAAAGAGATTGAGTCATTCCTGCAAAGGAAAAAGAAAACGTGAAGAAAGGGACACATCTGAGGCTGCAAACTGGTTAGCCTAGTGCCAGTGGATTTGAAAACTGTTGCTGAAAAGGGCTCCCCCAGACATCTGCAGCCTCCTGTCATGTCCTGAGTCTTTGTTAAGAGCATCAGTAGCAAGCCTGGTTTTGCAGGGTTCAAGCATGGGCAAACCAGGTCATTGCACTGTAGTTATTTTACTGCTCTTTTTTAGTCTGCTGCTTTGGCAATGGCTTGATTTGCCTGTTGCCTATGGCCAAACATTATTCATGGAGTTAGGATTTTTCTATGTATTTGTGGTAGCAAAGCATTATAAATTCTCTCTGAAAATAATTTAGAAGAACATAAAGATAATTTTGAGATCATCAAACTAACGTAACTCCAGAAGTTATTTGTTTTCTTAGCATTCTTGTCCTGGCACTGCACATGCCTTTCTATCATTTTGATTTCACTCGTTGTGTTGGTTTGGCATAACTGCAGTTGTTCTTTCCTGGTAATTCAACACCATTCAAAATAGAAGATCATAACACACAAATTGCAACCTACATAGATTAATCCTATGCACTTCCAGTGTTTTTCTTACCAGTGAATGCAAGTTCTTCAGGCCATCTTGCAAGTCCAAGTGGCAGGAAAATGCTATCGTTACTGATGTTGTGGCTGCTGTTTTCCCGATGTCATTGTAGTCCTGTCTATCAAAATAATTCATTCTGAACAACAGCATATTGTCATTGTTGGCTGGTATCCTGAGAAAACATTTCAGACTGTCAAAGAAAGTCTGGTCTATCCTGATACCTTAAAGATAATTAAAAGCTGAAGCAGAGCTAGCAAAAGGAAATTAAGCACAAGTAGAATGAATTCAAGAAGGCATCAGTTCAGGTGACTGACTGTACTCTCAGTCCTATCATAGCTCAACTTCCTGTAGAATTACTGAGATGTGCTTTGTACAACACTTACAGTTGCTACACATCTGAGAGCTGGTGATTTTTTTTCCTTCTTTTCAACAGCTAAATGGCATTAAAAGCAATTAAAATGTATTAAATAGAAACATAATGGAATTAAATCCAGTTGGAAACTAGTCATGAGCGGTGTTCCCGAGGGTTCAGTGCTGGGTCCAGTCCTGTTCAACATCTTTATCAATGATCTCGATAAAGGCATTGAGTGCACCCTCAGCAAGTTTGCGGATGACACCAAGCTGGGTGGTAGCATCAATTTGCTTGAAGGAAGGGAGACTCTTCAGAGGCATCTGGACAGGCTGGATTGATGGGCTGAGACCAACAGGATGAGGTGCAACAAGGCCAAATGCAGAGTCCCCCATTTGGGTTACAACAACCCCGTGCAGCGTTACAGGCTTGGGGAAGAGTGGCTGGAGAGCTGCCTGGCAGAGAAGGACCTGGGGGTGTTGGTTGACAGCAGCTGAACATGAGCCAGCAGAGGTCCAGGTGGCCAAACGGGCCAATGGCATCTTGGCCTGTGTCAGACACAGCGTGGCCAGCAGGAGCAGGGAGGTGATTGTGCCCCTGGACTCAGCGCTGGTGAGGCCGCACCTCGAGTGCAGTTTTGGGCCCCTTACTACAGGAAGGGCATTGTGGGGCTGGAGTGCATCCAGAGAAGGCAACGAGGCTGGGGAGGGGCTGGAGAATAAGCCCTATGAGGAGAGACTGAGGGAACTGGGGTTGTTTAGCTTGGAGAAGAGGAGGCTGAGGGGAGACCTCATCACTGTCTACAACTGCCTGAAAGGAGGTTGTGACGGGGTGGGTGCTGGGCTCTTCTCACAAGTGACAAACGATAGGACAAGAGGAAATGGCCGCAAGTTGCGCCAGGGGAGCAAGAGAGATCTTCATTACTAAGGATTGGGGGAAGGGATTAAGGAAATGTAAGTGGATCGAAGAATGAGAAATTTCTAGGTATATGCAAAAAGTGATGTGAGGTCTGTGCAGCTGGAACTTCAAAACCATCTAAGTTCTGCCCTCAGGTTATGCAGTTTCTACTTGTCGGAATAGCTTGAGTGTTGGATTGCTTTCCTCTCCTTTTCCCAGGTATCCTGGTTGCCTCTCCTCTGATAGCTGTCAGAAAGGTATTGACCACTGATCTTTTAAGATACTTGTACTGCTTCATGATGTAGTCAGGGGCCTTTGCAGTTGACTTGCAATTTTTAGACAGCTAATATCGAAGGTGTTTCACTTGGTGACAAATAAAGTAGTGACTAGTAGAAGTCTTATGCCCTCTTTTTACGTATCTATGTATTAGTATCTTGTGCAAGACATCACTGGAGTGGCTGCTGTCCAAGTGCACCATCTGTGCAGCACAACTGGAACACAGAGAGCTCTGGCTGTTATCCTGGCACCTGCTCCAATGTAACAGAAAGTCACTTCAAAGCTGCAACTCTACTCTATCCAAAGGCAACAGAAGACTGTCTACTACCCGAGAAATGTCTTTTCCTTTGGGAGAATAAGTTTGCCATTAGAACTAAGTGGAAGTGTAGAATTAGGGAAACAAAAAGCAGAACTTCACAGAAAATGTAATGATTATTCCTTCAGAAAAAAATATTTTCAGAAATTTGAGACTATTAGCCATCATAGTGAAGAACATGTATATCAGTAAAGATAAATGGTGAGTTATAATTGTGTCAAGTGTTCGTAGACATTCTCTCATGCTAGTTGATCTGCCGTTAAATAGATTCTATGATGTTTTTCTGTAAAGTTGAATGGAGCCATAAATACCTAATCGATTTGGTTCTAAGTGCCTGCATAGTACTTTAAAGTCATGAATGAAGAATATGGATGGTCAGTAATATGCTATTAAATGAGTGTGTCACTGCCGCAGTCAGTGACTGACTGATTGTAAGTCAGTGCCTCTATAAGAGAGATCATCATTTGGGGGGATGTAAGATTTTTTTGTAACAGAGAACTACCAAAGGACCACTTCTTCCCTTTCTGTGAAATAACAATTGTGGACTTCCCAAAGCATCTGGTTGCTGTCTGCCTGTCCTGAAAATACAGCCTTAAAAAGCTCTGCGCCAGATATATACAACTGTGTGTGAGTTTGTCGTTGTTGAACTATCTGCAATGCGTGCCAAGTGCCAGGGAATTTTAACTTATGGATTCTATTACAGGCACAAATCTCCACTAAACAATACCAAAAGAATATCAGAGAACAGTTTTCAGCTTATTGTAACAGTTAAAAAGTGGTTGTGTGATTTACAGTTTATAGAGTGTGGTTTACTTATTGCTTCTCATTGGTCACCTTTACTGATTGCTCACTGCAAGCCTATGGGAAGATATCGATCCATATAAGCAGCTGGAAGGAGTTTCTAAAGAGTTTCAGGCCAAGTTATCACTTCCTTTTCTCACCCTTCCTAATTTTCGTTCTTTCTAATAAACCCTCTAAGCCTTCTAACGACAAATATTGTTGAGAAAAAGTTTGATTCATGAAGCCATTTTTAATATTTCTTTTTGATCTGTACCCTTCAGATATTTTTGTGGCCCTCCTCTGGATCTGCTCCAGCAGCTTCATGTCCTTCCAGAGCTGGATGCAGTACTGCAGATGAGCTGTCACCAGAGCCAAGTAGAGTGATAGAATTACCCCCCTCAACCTGCTGGCCACACTTCTTTTGATGTAACCCGGGATATGGTTGGCTTTCTGGGCTGTTGAGTGCACATTGGTTGGTTCATGTCCAGCTTTTCATCCATCAGTACCCTCAAGTCCTTCTCTGCAGGGCTGCTCTCAATCACATCATCTTCCAGCCTGTATTGAAAATGAGGATTGATCCAACCCAAGTGCAGGACCTCGCACTTGGCCTTACACTTGATGTAGCACTAGTAGCACGAGCTGTCAAGGATGGGTGCAGCCTCCAGTGACCTCATGCAACCATCCTTAAGTCAATGCTAGCGTATTTTCATTGCTATCAACATCCAGAGTAAAACTAACTCAGATAACGTATTATTGCTGCCATTCCAGTTACATCACTAAGCAAACCCAATTTTTTTCCCCTTACACCCCTCATAGGTACTGGTGTTACACTTGTCAATACCATAGACCTAATTCTTTTTCAGCTTTGATGAAATCTGTGGCTTGGCATAACTATTTCTGATCCCAAGTTTGTTTTCTGTATTGCCCAGGAATCTTTCAGATTATGTTGGGTTTGACATTGAGAATATTTTTGATAATTTAGGTAATTCTAGAGTGCAATAAGGATTTTTATTTTTTTTTACATTCCACACACAGTATCACAGTATCGTAAGGTTGGAAAAGACCTTTGAGATCATCGAGTCCAACCTACGACCCAACACCTACACCTACTCCTACTTGTCAACTACACCATGTCACTAAGTGCCTCATCCAAATTCTCTTTGAACACCTCCAGGGACGGTGACTCCACCACCTCCCTAGGCAGCGCATTCCAATGAACAATTACCCTCTCAGTGAAGAATTTCTTTCTAATGTCAATCCTAAACCTCCCCTGGCGAAGCTTGAGACTGTGTCCTCTCGTTCTGTCACTGGTTGCCTCAGAGAAGAGTCCAACTCCTGCCTCACCACAGCCTCCCTTTAGGTAGTTGTAGAGAGCAATAAGGTCTCCCCTGAGCCTCCTCTTCTCCAGGCTAAACAACCCCAGCTCCCTCAGTCGCTTCTCATAGGGCTTGTGCTCCAGCCCCTTCACCATCCTCGTCACCCTCCTCTGGACACACTCCAGCATCTCAACATCCTTCTTAAACTGAGGGGCCCAGAACTGGACACAGCACTCAAGGTGCAGCCTGGCCAGTGCCGAGTATAAGGGGATGATGACCTCTCTAGTCCTGCTGGCCACACTGTTCGTGATGCAGGCCAAGATACCATTGGCCTTCTTTGCCACTTTCCCCTCTGTTCCAGGCCTGCCTTATCTTTACTTCAGCTTCTCTCATTTGTGAATCCTGTTTCTGACCTGTATCTCACTGGTTTTACAAATACTTCATTTCAGGTCAGGGATGATCTGGGTTATATTCTTATAGCATGATATATTAGGATTTATTTTCATAGCTATGAAAACTAGGCTAAGGAAGATTGCAGTCTGACAACTGAAAAAAATGGAGCCAGCAAAACATTTTAGAACAGAGACCTACTGTACATCAGCCAGTATTGACTAACTTGTGATGAAATCATGTTTGATCAGGCCATACCCGAATTTAGATGTCATTCCTTTCTAAAAACATACTGTTTGTAGCTTTTGTAATTGCTTGGTTGTCTACTGAGAAAGCTTAGAAACTTTGGAAAGACCTTTTGCTGGTTTTGAATTTATGGAATTTCTGCCTTCCCTTTTCCTCCAATGGAATGGAAGAGCCTGATCTTACCAGGCTTTGCCATATTTTCTTTTTCTATGTAATACTCTTTCAAGAATAAGTTTAATTTGATTTTTTTTCAAAAATCTCTGCAGTTTTTGAAATTATTCATTTGCGAGACTCATTTTTCTTAAGCAGGTATGTGTGTTTGTAGTGCAGTCTTTTGCTAAAGTGTGCTGTTACCATTTTCTTAAAAAGGCAGATGTGCTGTAATGGATGAATACTCACATTCTTGGATGCCCAGTGGCTGAGATTGTTTTATAAAAAGGAGTAAGAAATCTAATAATGAGTTAAAGCTGTGTTGCTTTTTTAAAAAAGAATTATAAACTTTTTTCCTAAGGCTAGGATATTTTCTGTGTATGAGGACCTGTTTCAACATTTATCACAAGTAAACCACTGTGCTATTCCAAACATGATATATTTCACTTTAGTACTGCTGACTTCAGCTTACTAATTGCCTGACAGCATTTTCTTTGTTAAGCTTTAACTGTGATCATCACACTTTTGTTGTACTGACAGTAGAAATATTCAGTAACAGACGACCTAAATACATTATAAGCACAACTGTACTAATCTTTCATAATGGGTGTGCTTTTGGAATTATATGGAACACGTGCATATAATCATTGTCAGGAGCTACATGCATTCAAGTCTCCAAAAGCGTCAACTGAAAGCATTACCTGACAAAGCATTCTGATTCTCGGTGTGCATGAGTTAAAAAAAAAAAAAAACAAACCGCAAAAAAAACAAAAAAACAAACCAAACAAAGAAAAAACTCCAGACTCATAAAGATGCAGGGGTTTATTTTATAGCCAATTGAATCTGCTTATTAAATTGGAATCAGCACGACGGACATATCATCACCTGCATATGGTCTGGGTCAAACTAGTCAGTTCCTTTTGTGATGATATGAACCTACAGAGATCCACAAGCACCCTTTCTGCTGAATTGACTAGTGGTTTTTTGGTTTTTAGAAAAAAGGCAAACTGCATACATCATGTATGCTTGAAGAGGCGGTGAACGGAGACATCTAATTTTGCACAAAACAAAGTTCTTGAGCTTTGGTTGAACAAAGGCTGCTTTGCTGCCGCTGTCACTTTCTAACTGTTTGAATGTGTCTACCTCCACTATCAGCTTTGTTGGTACTCATATGGCAAGTCTTTGTTTCTTCGTGTTTTAAACTCAGCTTATAAAGCTTCATTTGTGAAGGCTGCCATAAACTGTGCACTGGTGAGAAAGCCCACATTATGAATTGGGATGTAGTATAGAATTTTTGGAGTCACGTAACAGCTGCTTTCTCTAACAGCACAGAGCAGTGGAGAAGCTAGCCGCACCTTCCTGGCAGAGCAGGTTGGCTCACTGGGCGCTCTGTACTGTGGTGCCTACACAGCTGGTATGTAAACATCTTTGAAGTAGGGAAGGACATCTCTGTGATTCTCTATTCAACAGCTTTAGTCCTTAATCAAAGGACTGAGAATGTCAGAACATGATATAAAAACTTCACATATTTTTCATAAGCATTGATTTCTCTTACTGACAGTAAGACTGAGCTAGCAGTCTTTCAAGTAACATCTCAAGCTGGATTACGTAAGCCATGCTGATTATATGTCAGGGCCTTTCAAATCTTCGGGAATTTGTTGTCTTCAGAGATTTTCGTAAGCATGAATTTAGGATTTGCTGATAAATCAGTGAATTTGGAATATCTTGTTCAGTTTGCTTAGTGTCATCCTCATATATTGCTTAACAGAAATAGATACACACAATGTAGGATCTGTCAACTCTTGCTATTTACTAAAAATATTTCCAAAGGGAGCACCTTTGTGCTCACAGGGATACTGTGTACACTAAGAATAAAAGGGCTTTAGAGGAGATACTCTTTTCTGGAATACTTGAGGAGCTGTTACATGAATATATCTCCCCCTGCCCTTTTTTTTTTTCCTTTTATTGTTCTTTTTTTCACTGTAGTTTAGTGCCAAGAGAATGGATAGAAGTAGTAACTCTCAATTCTAGGGTGACACTTTGTCAAGAATCTTCGTTTTTACAAGGCTGCAACAATATTTTATGTATAATATTCAGTGTGCTGTGTGATAAAGATGTTTAACATCAGTCTGTAAGTTTCATCTAAATGAGTACTAAACGAACAAAGGAAAAATAAGAAAGTTCATTAAATGCAGCTCACAGTCAAAAATGAGCAGACTGAATTTCAAGAAATGGGATGAATTTTCAATAATGTAGTTTTGCATATATGGCATCACAATATTTGTATTATCTACAAATTAAAACTACTTTTGAAGTGAAGAATTTTAGAACCATTATACAAAAATGAGCTACTTTTGCATTGTAATGGACAGAAAATAAGCAATGATTCTCAGTAAGACCTGTTTTCAGAAGAACCTGAGATACACATTTACACTTTCGATTTGCCTGTAAATGTCTTATTTGCTATCAGTTTATAAATTGAACTGATGAATGCTATTTCTTTTTCTAAATGTTTATGGATGTGATGACTCTAGTTGTGGACTTGTGCACATATTTAATACTGCAGCCTTCTTTGAGAATGAATCTTCGCAAGTCCACATGGTTACATTTCTGAATCAGTTATGTTGCAAAGTAGAGTAGCTATAGATTTGAAAAGTCATTATATTCCAGGCCCATTTGATAGAAAAATCAGAAGCTGCTTAGGTTGAGGTTTTTAAATTTCTGTTGTGTTTCTACTTTATACTTAATGTTTTCTTGTATTTCATATATACAATAATTTAATTAAATTGTAACTATAATTGTGTAAAGAACTAGAAATGATTACATTTAAGTTTGTAAATAGTATCGTTGACTTTAATTCTGCTATTAATGGGCAGAAAACTAACAAATGTAAAAGTCTGCAGAGTTAATACCAAATTCATGGAGGACAAAAAGGAGTTCCCACACTTATGTTGGTGCAGGGGAAAAGAATAGTAATTTACCTTAATATTTTTTAAGGATTTGTTATCAAGTGATATTTCTGACTCTGACAGTTCATTTTAAATACTGGTATGTTTTTTACTATCGATAATTTACAGTGATTACTTTTCTTGGTTGATATCCAAAGGAAAGCTTTCTTGTGATTTTCATATGCACTGATCTTTTCATAAAAAAAATGAATAATGAATTATTTTTTAAAATAGCAGTAATTTTTTACAGTTTACAGCTAGGTGACTTTGCAGTGAAATAGTAGTTTGTGGTGATTTTTGTGCAGTACATCATTATGGCATGGCTCTTCTTGCCAGGCTTACAGGGCATATTTCAGTCTGTATGACTTTGAAGTATGTGTTCTCTTAACAATGTCAAGCTTCATAACACAAGAGCTAGTTTGCTTACTTCCTACTTTAAATTGCTCGTAATTTGAAACATGCAAACATTTCCACTTTATCAAGCAAGGCTACTAAACATATTATTGCTGCAACCTGCATGTTTTATAGCCTCTGTATATTTAGAAAGCTGTGCTTTATTAAAATAAACTGTAAAGAGGCTTAACTCATTATGGAATCTGCTAGTGTCTAAAATGAAATATCTTCAATTTATTATAGAGATTTAGGAACCTTTGAAGAAAAGATATAATGCTGTTGCTGCAGAAATAGGATGTTAACTATTTTTTTAGGCCTCTGATGTTTGTAGCTGGAATTTATCATGGGATAGGTCTGTCTACTGTTAGCCTGAAAAGATCACAATTATGTTTAGTGCCATCTTTAAAGCTTAAAAATATGTTTTCATTCTGCATTCAAGCAGAAATTCTTTTAAATATTTCCACAAAATATGTTTATATAATATCACTTAATTTTAGATTTTTATATAGGGTAGAATGCTCACTTTCTCTCTTATAATTTTATCTCCCTGATGAGAGCCGTCCTGGAAGCAATAAATAAAATATGGAACTCTTTACTCCACAAAATTTTTTGACTTTTGCAATGACATATTTGGTTGGATATGTAAGCAGATTCTAGTTCTGTCTTTAAACAGAGAAATGATACTTTAGCTTTTGACTTGTTGACATTCATATTTTGTTATATTTAAATTGTTTATTCATCTCTGGGCCCAAGAGAGTTATAGATTAGAGAAGATGATTCCGAAGGGGAAAAATGCTTCTGTTTTTCAGAAGGCTAATCCATGGTCTTTATGTTGTGTCCTTAGATGTTGCTTGGCTTTTAACATCAGAATAAATTACGTTTCCAATGTTGTTCATTATTTAAGCTTTCACAGGACTGAATTTTGATATTGCAAGGAAAAGTGCACACAGGTGAAATATTTCTAGTCAGTACTGCAACTTACAGGTATAAGTGCGAGGATAATAAGCTACCTGTGACAGGAATTACCTTTCATATTTTTTCAAAAAGGCCTCCTGAGTGTCATATAAGCCATAGTAATAAAAGATCTGAAATAATAAAATAATTCTGAATGCTGTAATACAGCTGTGAAGCAAAATACTGTAGTTTATATCAGATAAGAACTTTGGCAAGATAAAGTTAGCTATTACTTTTGTGTGTTTCTGACAGTCTGGAGTTTCAGTACATGTACAGTTTCTGAATTCTGGTCGAGATGCCATAATTCACAAAGATTAGGAGATTGTCACAATGGCGAATGTGCTCTGCATGTCAGTGATGTTTTTCAGGGCTGTTCTCATGCCAAGCACAAAATATTGTTGCTGAATTTTGATAACTTTTGCTCCTGTAGGAACATCTCAGAACAATGGGATGGTCACATCCCACTTGAAAAAAACTTTTCTTCAGCTTCACCATAGAAACTTTACCAATCAGAAAGTTTCCAACTGGAGAAAAAAGAAGTCAGGTTTTAGTGCTTTGCCAAATTCTCAAAACTATTGAGTCTAAGTAGGAGCAGGAGTGAAAACACAAATATGTAGGGACTTATGGAAGGAACTGAGCACATTTTTTCGGCAGGATCGTCTTTTGTCTTTAGCTTTCTATTACAGCTGATGGCAGAGAAACAAGAGCACCTGTGAGATTCTGAGGCTGCAAAAGGGCTGTGTATGTATGTTGTATTTGTTTAGACTGACATTTTTTTCTGTTTGCTGGAGTGAACAAGTGACTGGCTTTTAGAATTCTTTCAAAATGCCTGGTTGTTTCAAATACTGTATGTCCCAGCAGATATAAATTGTAAATCCAGTGTGCTGACCAAGTCAAAGCTCTGGGAAAGGGGTGGGGATGAAAAAGAGTCCTGTTTTACTCTCATGTGTCTGTGGCAGCTGAACTACCCCCTCCCGCCTGTAAAGAGATGGAAAGCCTGCTGCAAGAAAAGCTTTGGCCAGAGTCAAAGGTGCTGCACACTCACACAGAGGAAGGGTTAAATCTATGTAAGTGGTGTGCGAAGGAAAATAAGCAGCAGCCTAGCAATATGACAAGATCTAAGCAAGGGGAAGAAACTACGTCAGAGTCTGTGTTTTAAATGAAGTTGTATAAGGGTGACAATTTTAGAGACTGGAAAGAAGTAGAAAGTTCTTCCTTCAGTAATCTTTTATGTGGTACAAAATGGAGTAGCTGTGAGAAAAAGAGAAAGTTTTAGATTAGTTATGTCAAAAGGAGTTATGAAATATGTAGCTGATACTTGGTTTTGCCGCTGTTAAGCTTTTACTCATACACTTTAGATAAATTGACCAGAAAGGTCAATCATTTGCCATGAAAGTCAGATAAAATATATTCACAAAAAATGTTTGAAATAGTGTTTACTAGTGAAATACAAGTATTTCCATGCGATTCTTAGCTATTTTATTAAACTGGATATTTCCTGTTTCCTTTTCAACCACCTAACTATCATTCCTTATGAATGTGGAACAAATCTCAGTAAATTAAGCAACATGAATATAGGGAAACTAGAGGTGTCTGTCCAGTTCCTAGTGGGCGTAGTGTAACATTCACCTGTACAGCTACCACTAAATGACTTATATGATTGTCACAGGAATGTTTTAAACCACTTTTAATTCCAGTTTTTAGGGCAGTTTTATAACTAATTTACTTTTCTACAATTTTTTTTTTCCGAAAGCTTTTTCATGGGGAAGCAGTACCTTTATTTATAGCACAATACCTAAGCTGCAGTTGACGTTACATGTTGTTAGTTTTCAGGTGTGCTTCTCCTCTCCCTTAAACTGTTGGAAGCATCATTTAATCATAAATTAAGTGAAGGTGGAAACTGTTATAAGACCATTTAGACCACCTTCAAAGAAGATGCCGACATAACATAAAATTTGTTCTTATGCGTTTGTGTCCAACTTAAGTGAGCTTCAATGAACCACATATTAAGGAAGAAGACATCGAGATGAGCTTCAAATGTAGATAATTTATTCCATAAACAAAATCTACCACCGTGAATCAAACAGAGAGAATAAAGTGCCTTAAAACTGTGTACAGCTGTGACCAAACTGAGACACTGGATCCCAACCAAGTAGTGTAAGCACCTGAACCCATAACTCTTCTTTTGCAGGTGAATCTCTGGGATGGAGAATGTTGTTTCTCATTTTATCTTTCTCTATTCTTGTGAATCATGAATTCTGTTTCTCCAGTGGCTCTAAATATCTAGAACTTCACAGTCAGTGGATGTATGATTAGTGAACACTTTATTAAGACAAGAAACTCGTTTGGTTTCTCTCTGGTTAAAGAAGCGTTTGAGCGTGTATCCATTAACCTATTGTAAAAGTGGAGATGTCTTCCTCTTTGATCATACTTTTCTCCTGTAGATATACTCTAAACATGTTCTGATAGCACCTACCATACTGATATGCACTTTATTAAGTGACATGTAAGCAGTTGTAGAATTTTAGCATCTATGGGATCAGGAAGGAGTTTGAAGGATTGTTCTTGTGCATGTAGAAGCCTAAAGAAGTCCTTTTAATCTCATGGTAGATGCCTAAATGCTTTTGTAGATCTAAACATTAGCCTCACAAGTAGTTTATCCTTGAACATGCCCTAGTTCAGTTATCAACCAGAATTCTTTTGAAAGCACCGTTTTCTTATGCTTTGGAGTGACTATAGTGCCTTTTTTTGACACTGCAGCTAGCAGACATAATTGAGAAGAAACTAATCCAACTGACATATGTCTATGTTTCTTTGTTTTCTACTTGTTGCTCTTCCACAGCTCTTCCACATTTAATACATGTTGTATACTAAGCGGTTAATTCTATAGTAATTTACACTCTTTCATCTTTTGGTTCATGGTGCTGAGGGAGTTTAGGTCAGTGAAAGAGGGAGCAGTGACCATTGCTACTCCTAGTGGAAAGAACTAGCTAGACTTTTCAGTTCCTCTAGCCCCTATAGGATCACCTCCAACTCCAGATCCTTACATGTAGTTGTCTCCATTGCCTCTCCTTTTTCTGGCCCTCCACTAGTTAATGCTGAGTGCAATATCAGATTAATTCTCCCTCCAGTAGATATCTTGCCAAATTAGGGACGACGCGATGTGCATTTTTGATGAGCAAGAGATAATGTGTTATCAATATTTTCTAGTATACCTGAATGTGGTCATCCATACTTCAATTGTGTGGTTTTGTTTGTTCAGCTCCTCTTGTTTAACTATTAGTTTTCTGTTCATATGCATGCTTTTATCAATTTTCACATATGCCTCAGCTTTTAAGACTCTGGTCATGAAGGGGTCAGAGAGGTGATTACAAGTTGTAAAATGACCTTACCAGTAACTGTTTAAGCATAAGTAATGTTCTGAAATTGCCTAAAGCAAAAACTGCCAATTCAGAGCTGATTGTAATGAATCAGGTTCTTCTATACGAAATAATGTGATCAATTTCTCATTTCACTGAATAAATAAGGTGGAAGATAGGGAACGGTCTATGACCTGCTGTTAACCTTTTCCCTCATTATTCATATCAAACCTATGACATGCATGTAAGAAATCTCTGGTTCAATTTTAGCTAATTATTTGTTAGAAGTGAAGGTTCTGTGAAGTGTTACTGATTGTACAAGTATCCAGGGACCTTATGACATCTAATGAAAATAATCCCAAAGAAGCTACTCACGCCTGTATCCTTTTTGTCTGGCTATCATTATAACTAGAAATAGTTTATTTCTAGGCAGCAAAACCTGTGTCTGTTGGTGCTGCTTCTCTCAGATGCAAGATACTGTTAAAATGTATTGTATCTCAATTATTGTTGCAATGAAAGCATTGGAGAAAACAATTGGGGTATGCACTGGAATAAATTCTGAAATTGTGCATATACTTCATTAATACTTCGCAATATATTTTCTGGAGTGCTTTTTATGTAAAATGTAATTTTAGTTAATAGCATGCTTTCATTTTTGTAGCTAGATAGGAAAAAACCCACAAGAATATGCTAGAATGTGTTGAATACAATTCATTTCACATGAGAATTTTGGTGTGACTTACTGCTATTTTTTAAAGTCAATCTGATTTGCAGTGCAGTTCAAATCAGAACTGTAAATGAAGTGGTTATGGAACAGCAAGGATAATGTTTCAAAAAAAATGCAGAACAAATTTAGAAATATAGTCATTTGTAGAGAAATACAGAAATTAGTAGTTCAGGTACTGTGCTGCCATGGACATAGAGTTTTCAGAACTAGCGCTAAAGCCGCCAATTGTAGTTTATAGGATTTCTGCACCATACGCCATCCACAAGCAATAACTTTTTATCACAATATCCCTAAGAAATTCATGATACCCATCTTGCAAGTAGTAAAGAGAAACATGGTGAGGTTAAACATCTTGCTGCAGTTTACATCAAAGATGTGTGAATGCTAGGAACCTTCCAAGTTTAAAATATAAGACCATCATCTCCCTGGGTCAATGAGTAAAATACACCTCAGGGATTGAACAATTTCCAGTATTTGTAGTTACTACTAGAATACCTATTTTTAGCATTCTAATGAACAACAATTTCTTTAAATGAACCTGAATTTCAAAATTATGTGACCATAATGCAACTTGTTTTATGTATAAATGATAATTTTGTCCATAAATAATTGTTTGATTTATAAAAAAAGTACCTCCACTGATTTATTCAAGGTGTAAAAACTAAAAGCAAAATAATGGCTATTTTTAGATACAAAATAATTGGATGAGCAAAGGCAATGACATGACAATTACTAGCCAATATTCCCCACAAAAATCATAAATTCCTAATATTATCAAAAAATAAGAATACACTACATTTCAGGAAAATAATTGGCAAGATCAAGGTAGAAATAGAGTATAACTTTTTTATTCTCTGTCCTTTTTTAAGTCAATAAGCAAATCCATGGTAAAGAGGACAAAGTAAAGGATTTCAGTTTGGAATTTCAAATTCCTCTTCAGTGTCCAGTTCAAGTGAGAATGTCAGAGTTCAAGGATTAGCAATTCAAACTCCCTTGGTAAAGATAGTGTTTTCAATTGAGATAGGATGGCTGCTGCTATCTCATGGGCGGCTATAGGTCTTCCTAGCAGCAAGATAATAATCTAGTAGGAAAGTACCCTTGTTACATTCTGCCATGGAGAAAACTTAATAATACCTCCTCCTCCCTCACAATGACTAAAATTTTTGACTGTGTCTAAACAAAGATTTCAGTTTTTCAAGACTATTACCTCTCCATTCTTTCTGTGTGATATGCTGACAGTCTGCCCTCTCTACAGCTTTTCTTCTCCTTTCTTGTTCCTATTTTTCTCACACCATTCTTATTCTAAAGCACCAAGTAAGGGGCATGATACCAGCAAGAGAACTTGCATCTCTGGTAGCTGCTGAACATAACACATCCTCAAACAGGCTGAAGGATTGATTTGACTGCAAAGTCAAACTTTCAGGCCAGCAGACACAAACTTCTGAAAGAGCGGTATGGGTTGTGTGTGTGAATATTGTTCACAGAAAGCTTTTTGGAGTCTTATATTTATGAAGGACTTAAACATGACTAATTCTGTTAGCTGTCAGTGGTATGAAGCAGAGTGGAATGAAGTGAAAGTGAAGTGAACCCTCTTAAGTGAGCTTGATGTTACTACAGCAGAGACACCAGAAACAATGGTAGTAGGAATCTTTAGAGTATTTACAGGTGATACCCCTAATGCCTGGAATGATAGGCTGTGTTTGCTTCCAACTTTTCTCTAATTTCACACAGGTGTAAATAACTTTACAAGCCTTGAAGCACTGGAGATTCAGGCCAATTAAATTATAGCCTTGAAGGAATTTTTATAGCTTAGCTAAGAAGGCCTCAATACATGGGTTTATCAAAAAAGTGGTGGCAGACTCCTGGCTGCACCCAACGCCATCAGGCACAGTTAAAATGAAGTTAGCGAGAAGACAAATGAAGGCTGCTCTCTTTTCAGCTAACTTGGTCCATGGTCTTCCTTGACCCTGGGGCTAGTGATTGCTGACTAGAATCTCAATGGCTATTTTCTAGTGACAATTTTGGTGTCTGAGCTCATTAATCAATTTCTATTCAGCAGAATAGGTTTGTGGAAAACTTGCAAAGGTTACTTAATCCAGAGGGAACACGTACTGTTAGACAGAAGACTTTTCAGCCGCAGTATTAAAATTTCCCGAATCTCTGTCTCATATCACATTTTCTATGACCTTATCAATTACTGATAGCAAAGAACAAATCAAGCCTTCCATTAAAACCAAATGATTCCTGGTAATGTTAGGAAAAGATAACCTCTCCCTCCTTTCCTGAAGAAAATATGTCTTTTTTTATAATTACAACATAAAAACCATCATATTTCTTAACCCCTAGGCTCCAGCATGAAACAGGAAATGACAGTGCTGAAATAGTCAAAAAGAAATCCATGAGAGAGGCTTTCCTTTAACCCTATACAGTAATATCCGTTATCATCCAGTCCAAGAACCGGATTTGAAAGCAATTGTAGACACCCCCCAGTCTGTTTATGTCCTTGAGAAGTTAATCCTTACAAACACCTGGCACAGGACTTTAGTGACTTAGAGGAATTCCCTGGACTTAGTAGCCTTGCACAAGTGTGCACACGCAGTATGGAAGGACACCCAGGAAGGGAAACGGCTATAGTGGTGGCTTGTGGCAAGAAGGAGTGTTTTAATGTTGAAGAAATTGACTTAATGATTTCAATATGAAAGAATAAAATAGTGCTTTATTTCTTAAATATGGTAAAAATATTTTTAAAGCAAACCTTCAAGTGTTTGGGCTTAATCTCTGTTGCCCGTTGTGTGTGGGCGATTATTAGCTGCCCATGGCAATATCCTGGCAAACTGCCTCCCCCAAGGAGGCACAATGCCAGCTTTTAGTGTGATTCAAAATCATAGTACAGTTAGTGGAGTCATTTTGTGCTCAATGTATTTTTTTTCTTTTAGGAGTTCTAATTTTTTTTCTTTTAATATTTTCCATTATATTGTTTCCGTATGTTTTCTCCTGTGCTTGCAATAAAACCATGTATGGAACTTGTACTAATGATGATGAACCATTTTGTGATCTCTGTCGAGTGTTGGGCCTGATGGGGTAACTGTGGACACTATAGGAAACAGTATAGCATCTTCATGCCTTTGTGATCATCCTAAGAAACAAGGTAGACACTGCAGCCAGCTTTTTTGATGCAACTATGAACAAATATATGCCCAGACCAGTTTGGTCTTTAATTTTATTTTTCTTACTGAGGAAGACAATTCCTTTTCTTTATCTGAATGTTTCCTGTATCAAAATTATCCTGGAGCCTGATCGACTTCTCTGCAAGTTGCTGCACTGCAGGCCATTTGGTCACAGCAAGGCTGATAAAAAGAGAGTATGAATTGAGAGCAGAGGTGAGGAGAAGGACTTGGAGTCTTGGTTAATAAGAAGCTCAACATGAGCTGGTAATGTGCACTCGCAGTTCAGAAAGCCAGCCATATCTTGGGCTGCATCAAAAGAAGCGTGAGCAGCAGGTCAAGGGTGGTGATTCTTCCTCTTCAGTCTGCTCTCATGAGACCTCATCTGGAGTACTGTGCTCAGTTCTGGAGTCAATTCTCAGCACAGAAAGGACATTTATCTGTTAAAGTGAGTTCTGCACCTCAGGAGGAATAAACCCCAGCACCAGTACAGGTTAGGGGTTGACCACCTGGTAAGCAGCTCTGCAGAGAAGGACCTTGGAGTCCTGGTAGGTAACAAGTTGACGATTAGCCAGCAGTGTGCCTTTGTGGAGAAGAAGGCCAATGGTGTCCTGGGGTGCAGCAAGGAGAGAGCAACAAGCAAGGTTACCCTCCCCCTCTACTCTGCCCTAGTGAAGCTGCATCTGGAATATTGCGTCCAGTTCTGGGCTCCTCAGCTCAAGAAAGGAAAGGAAATACTGGAGAGAGTCCAGTGGAGGACCACAAAGATGATCAGGGGACTGGAACATCTCTCTTATGAGGAGAGGCTGAGTGAGCTCGGTCTGTTTAGCCTGGAGAAGACTGAGAGGGGACCTTATCAATGCTTCTAAACATCTAAGGGGCAGGTGTCAAGAGGATGGGCTCATTTCAACAGTACCCAGTGACAGGACAAGGGGCACTGGGTACAAGCTAGAACACGGGAAGTTCCATCTGAACATGAGGAAAAACTTCTTTGCTGTGTGGGTGCTGGAGCACCAGAAGAGGCTGCACAGGGAGATTGTGGAGTCACCCTCTCTGGAGATATTCAAAACCTGCCTGGATACAATCCTGTGCAGCCTGCTCTAGGTGTCAGTGCTTTAGCAGGGAGGTGGAACTAGATGATCTCCAGAGGTCCCTTCCAGCTTTTATCATTCTGTGATTCTATGGGGGCCTACAAGAAACCTGGAGAGGGACTTTTTACAACAGCATACAGAGATAGGACAAGGGATCTTGGCTTTAAACTGAAAGGGAGTAATTTAGATTAAATGTAAGGAAGAAATCCTTCACTATGAAGGTGATGAGGCACTGGAATAGGTTGCTTAGACAAGTTGTGAATGCCCTATCCCTGGAGGTGTTCAAGGATGGGGCTTTGAGCAACCTCGTTTTGTGGTGGACTTGACAGTGTTAGGTTTATGGTTGGACTTGATGATCTTCAAGGTCTTTTCCAAACTAAACTATTCTGTGATTCTGTGACGTGTCCCTGCCCATGGCAGAGGGGGTGGAACCTTCCAACCCAAACCATTCTGTGATTCTACTAATAGAAATGAGAAAGAATATGCTTAGAGTTGGTCCTCACTTTTGCTCTCTCTACAAATTGCTAATTTGACCTGGTTTGTCCTGGGGTCTGGATTGAAGTCACCTCCATGGAAGATTTTGTGTTGCAAAGATTAATGCCTGCTAGAGATCATGCCAAAGTGCCTCTAAATTATCTGTTGCAGTATGAAATTAGGAGGAAGGGAAGAGCATTTCCATACTGTGAATCAGGATGACTTGTAGAAGATGCTGTAACACTGGCTTTACAGAGAAGTCCCAGCACAAAAATGTCTGTGAAACACCTAAGAGAAGGATCCCGTTTGGAATTAATAAAAACTTACAATACATTCTTGTTTGACTTCCATGAGCCTTCTCTTCTTCTGTCAGCTATTTTTTTTAACTACCTACCCAGGCAGTTCTACAGTCATGCATGTTTTTCATTAATAATAATTTTTGTTTTGTGAATTTCTGAAATATGTTAATCAGCATTAATCTTGAATGCATTAAGCCAGGAAGGTATTTCTATTAATATAATTTCCTTCCGTACTTTGTTTCTGTGATGTCCTGATGAATTCCCTAAAAAGTAATAACAATTAACTGATAAAGAAATTGGCGTATTATAGTCGAGAAAGATTTATTTTTCATGGTAAATTTTTACAAGGAAAACCATTCTATAGTTCTTTGCCCAGATATGCATGGATGAGTGGATTTTGAGTGTTACTTCTGCAATTGGTTCTGGAGGCATTAGCTGACAGGGTGACTGTAACCCTTTCCCACACATGTTAGCAATGATCTTGTTGCATCAGCATTGCTGGAGATATTGAAATGAGCTGACACGGTGAGAGTTTCCTGAGTTTAAATTCCTTAACTGTAAAGCAATATCCTAACAGTTATATGCTACTCAATGGCAGAAAGAAAAAGGGAATAGTGATTGAGAAATGCACAATAATTTTGATTTTTTGGCCACTGACTAGATAAGTAGTAAGTACCTTCCATGGCTCTATCTCTGCCATCTCTTCAGAAAGATCGTATTTGTGGTGTTTATGCAGTTTCCTGTTAGTGATAACAGTTGCATTTTCTTTCCTAATTTTTGCTCTGTTTTCATCAAAGTGGAGTTGAGACAGACATGTCATGAGTGGAACCTTACCTGTCTTGTTTTCACTGAGATTTTACTGTAAACCTGCAGATTGGTATTTGGTAATTGATCAGTAATTGGTGGAATTACAATTCCACCGAACGACCTTGTGTGCTAGTGCATGTTTAAAGCAATCTAATACTCTTCAAAATATCTTAGACCAACTTTTGTTGGCTGCTACTATGAGGAATCAAGGCCTCAGGTTCCCTTTGGCTCTCCCTATGCTTAAAAATACAAGTTCTACCACTCTATTGCATAATACATATAAGGCATACCAGAGGCACGCTGGAAATGGCTTTTAATGATTGATATTTCTTATATGAAGTGAGGATTTAGTGCTGAGTACAGAAATGCTGTGAAAGCAGCACTAGCGATGCTCAGCTATCACAGACACATCATCGATATCAATACATAAGTTCTACTTATTGAGAGCATAAGTTCTGGGGTTATGTTCCCTTGGATGCAGGTACCATCCTCACTGGTAGCTGTAAGTGATAAATAACGGAGGAAGAAGCAGAGACTAGATTAAAAGCCATCTCTTTCTATCAATTTATATTGAGTTTTATAGGTGAGAAACCTTTTATTACTTTGTTTACCCTAAGAATGCTACTGGCTGAGGTGAAGCCAAGTTGGTGCTTTGCCAACAGGGTCATGTGCTTTGGTATACTAAATAGTATATGGATTGCATTGAGGGCAATATTAAAAGCATTTGCACATTAATAGCAATATTAAAGGTATTTACTCCATTTTTCATTAGGACTCATTCAAGACATAACTACATGTAACAATGTCATTCTTCAAGTATCTGAAAGTATTTGCAAGGAGATTGATGCCTTTGCTCTAGCAAGTAGGGTGCACTGCATGCATCCTTCTTTAGCATGTGCGGTGCACTTGCTGAAAACGTAGTATGTCTTTATGCTGCCCATCCCCTCTCTAAATCAAACTAATTCTTTGCAAACAGGATAGTACCACAGCCTTAGAGACTGAGGATTTGGGAGAGGGAGTGAAATTCTGTCATCGCAACATATATCTGGCATATATATGACTCTCGCATGAAAGTTCTAAATGCATGCGGAGAGTTTCTTAAATTTCCATGTCAAACCTTGTACTCCAGAGGGGCACTCAAATGTTTCATTCCTTTCTCACGGACTGTCTTATGATGTAAAGTTTTCCAAAGTTTTCCTATTCAAATTGAAGATCAGAATCTCCTGACTGCGTTTCTGTCCTGTGTCTCGGTGCAATCTGGAATGAATAAAAAACAAGAGAGAAAAATTTGACACACGGTATTGAGATGCCGTGCAAAGCTCTAGAGGGCAGAACAAAAGAGCAGAAAACCCAAGCATTTCCAGCCACAGGAACATCTGTACTAAAGCATTTCAGCAAAAAATTGCCAGGTGGTGGTGTGGTCCATGAGGCACGCAGGAACCTGGAATGTACTTGGATATCTTGGTAGTGACTTCTTGGATCACATCAAACAAGGCTGGTCTGTGCCATCTCTGATGATGGTTGTGTGCTGACCTGCACTGAACTTGTAGGTTCTAAGAAAATGTGAATTTTACCTGTGATTCTGTAAACATACAAGCAGATACAACTTGTTTTACATATATACTAATAGCATTATGTGTAGATTCACAGTCCTGTCCATGTTTGAATGCTAGTTTTCTGAAAATGCAAGTTTGGCATATGCATTCTTTGCCCTTCAGGGCAGGTTCAGTCTGAACCCCTTTATTTCTACTTGCCTCAATTCCCTTTGATAAAATCACCTGATTTCTGAAAAGTATTAGCATTTTAGAACACAGCTTTTATTAGAATTCTAAAAGTATCCGTTGCCACTAGTACTTCTGTATATATAGTAAATTAAAGACATATTCCAAACAAGACTCCTGACTGTAATTCTATTTTACAAGATTTTGAGGCAATGACTACTGCCATTAATGATAAGTTTAATATAAAAAGTACACAATTGTCGTCTTGGTCATTCCATTTACTGCAGCATTTTTCTGGCTTGACTGTGCTCTTTGATTGGAAGAGATGATGCTTTTATGAAATATTTCCTAGACTTGCGTATAAGCCCTCGAAGACCTGAATTAAAATAGTAGCTGCTATTCCCATTGAAAGGAGAAGCGTGTCTAGACTAACAAAATGGCATATATAGCCTGGTTCCTAAACAGTACCTTGAACAAGTAGGAGTGGTGATTGAAATTCACCTCTGAAATAGAGTCTAACACTGGAAAATCTGAGCATAGAAGCTCTGGGTATGTCATGGATAGAGGTATGTGAAGTAGTTCAAGGGAACACTGTTCACCAATAGGTTTGTGGACAATATTTGAAAATCCACCTCAACTTAAATATTGAGATGCTGTGCAAAGTTTTAGAAGGTTGAACAAAAAAGAAAAATCCAAAAGTGCAATTAAAACTTTTTCTAATTTCTGCAGGGTCTGTAATAATGAATGTCACATTTCCATTTGAAAACAAATTATGTAACAACATGAAGAGAAAAATTTTAATTTTTAAATTATTAATAGCTTTGTTAGCATAAAAAATATGGGGGTTTAAGGTTTTTTATTTTGCCAGGAAAACAGAAATGACTTTCACTTCTTGTTCACCAGAATCTAATGAGTAATTCGCATAATTGGAAGCAGAACAGTGGAATGTGACTGTCAATAGGAACACTTTTGTAATATTCAAAATCACCTTTAACAACATTATGCTGTTTGATATTTTATGAAAACAAAGTCAAATACAGTGTGTTTGAGTCTCTGCAATCAACACAGATTCCCTGATATAACTTCTGCTGATGTATTAAATCCTGCTTCTGTGCTTTTCTCTGGTCCTGTAAAGAATGAAAGAAGCAGTAAATATCTCCTGTCACTGAATGCTATTATACAGGCAAACAGTAATTCCTGTGTACCTTCTAGATAGCAGAGAGATGATAATCCTCTTAAGGGTAGCTTTCTGTGATCCATTTGTTTGCTGTTTGTTACAGAGACAGTAGCAATGGAATGTCAGTTTTCACAAAAGAAGCCCTGAAGCCTGCTTGTGTGATGTATCAAAAATGTAACCTAAACAATGTTTAATTGACAGAGCAGATTGTTTATTTTCAAATAACTGCACTCAATAGCAGTGCTCAAAACGCAGTTAGGCTTTGCTGAGTTTCACCAGCCTATCAGCAGCTGGAGAATCATATGTTTTCCTGCAATAATAGGCAGATGTAAAAATTAACTGTGGCAAAGTAGCCTGAAACTACTTGTTGTAATGCAGTGAATGACTGATTGATTCCCCAGCTCCAGGTGTCTTTTTTGCATTGATCAGTTTTAAAGCAACGAGCAGAGCCCAGATTTGGGTCATAGATTTAGCTCTTTTAAAGAGAGGGGGTTTTGTATCAGATTAGTGAATGAGAACTTGTGAAGAGGGAATTGCATAAATCTGATGCACACACCTTAGTTCTTTGATTAGCAGTAAGCAGACAGTCTTTAGAAGGTATTTATTAACATAAAGCAGGTTTTTCCTGGGTTTGTGCTTTTCAACTTCATGCCTCATGGCTCATGGAAGGAGTAGAAGGTTCTTTACTTTATCATCCACTAACAAAACTTTCTGGATATCCTTATTCCCTAGCAGAGGAAAGTGAGCCTGCCAAGCAATTGTTCTCTCATAAGCACAAATACAGGGCTAGACTCAAATGCCCAAGTTAAGCACCAATGTGCACTCGTGGTCACCAAGCATAGCAGAGATCAGAGGAGCTTGTCCAGGGCACAGTTATGTCTCCAAAGGTGCCAGGTACAGGACAAGAAATCCAGTCTCCTAACCAGCTGTCTGACATGCCTGCTGAGAATGGGGCACGAGCTGTGGTCAGTTTAGCACGGTTGTGGCTGCAAGCCAGGAGGCGCTGATTTGTTTAGTGTAGTTGTAAGAAAGGCTGAATATTGATTTGCATGTGATGTAGGTAGTTTTAAATAGTGAAGTGCAAACCCTGACCACGTAATGTAGATCCTGTGTCTTTCATTAATGTGTAGTTAATATTCATAATAAATTTTACCCATATTTAATTTGCCAGGAGTATTTATTATTTAGATGACACATTATAACAGCATTTCTATCTAGATATTAAATAATTTTCTGTTGTCTACTTTGTATTGCTTTATCCCAATGTAACATAAATGATTTTCAAAGGAATCCGTCCATACACATATTTTTATTTTAATAGTAACCCTCTGAGTTAAAACTCACCATAATTTTATATCAGTCCTTTATAACTTGACTTTCATGATTTCTCTGTCACTTCAATCCTATTTGTGCCTGCCCTGCACTCATTCTTATTTTCACTGTTCTTCCCATGTATCATCTGCCCACAAATCTTTTTAAAGAATTCCATCAGAAAAACAAACTATTATGCATGCTAAAATAAAACATAATCTCCACATAAACTGCCCCCTTTCTCCTCCTTGGCTGAAGGGCCAAACACAGTAGATGCTGATCACATGGTCACACCTTGAATTAACTTAAAAATCTCTATTCAGTGGAAACTACCTTCTTGTTTTATTTTTCTTCAGTAACAAAATGGTAACGTAGATGACATCTGTCTTTTCAGATGTTCCTTGTGCTCAGAAATTAACCAGTCATCCTCTTAAAACTGAGAAGCCAGAAAAAATAAGTCAAAGAATAGAAGCAAACTAATGTGGGAGTAGATATGAAAATAATCCAAAAAGTCATCTGAGAAGGATGCTACATTTCCATGTTTTCCTTTAGTTTCCCCATGTTGAAATAAATCCCAAAGCACTTCACAGGTTTCACTGTTTGATTATAATATATATAAAATAAAATAAAATAAAATTGCTGTGATGAACTAGTAGAACCATTCATCAGACACCATCCATCTCTTCTGCGCTCTCCCTACCAGTTGATCTGCAGTAATATAGCTTTCTCAATAGTTCAATATTCAGCAAAAGCAGCCATGAAGAGCCTCTCAAACATTCCTTTCCTAATTTGCACTGTTACCCTTCTATACCAACACTGTAGCCTATGCTATATAACTTTTGTGTAATATTTGATCTTGAACAAGTGAAGACTACACATCTGGTGGCTTTGCTTTTCACATGAGATTTCTTTATGCCCTTGTTTGGTGTCCTTTTTCTCATGTTATGATTTGTGACTGCTGTCACAAAATGGGCCACAACTATGCACCTACGCTTTATAACCAAAGACTGGGACTCTTTTATTTAGAAGAAACTACTCAGATACTGGTAATAAACATCTCTAGTTGAAGGAATCTGTTCTGCTGTGAGTTTCTGTAGCATCTGACCAGGTATTTGAAAAGAACTGTGGTTTTGAAAGGAAATATATTCCACACTCATTTATGATGTGAATTGGTAATCAGGTTCAATTTCTGCAGTACATTCTCATAATTATAGCAAGAGTGTGAAGGTCTGGGTCTTCCTTAAAATGTGACATCCCTTGGACTTGATTCTTAAGCCCCACTGGCCTCTTAACAAAACAATTTACATCCTCTTAAGTGTCAAAATTTTGAAAAGTGTTTGGTGTGCTTCCTTGGAGCATGAACAAGGGTCTATTAAGAAAGCCCTTTTCAAACTGCACTGAAGATGCAGAGGGATGGATGTTTTTGTATATACTTACATATATCTATCTGTCTATTTATCTACATCTAGGATATTTCCCAAGATAGCATAGCGGTTTCATGTGCTTCATCCTTTAAGACACACGATCCTTTCATTTCTGCAGCTGTTAATTCCAAAGCCCAGCACATTCATTTTCCAAATGGCAAAAAAAATGAGACTTGCTTTTTACAAAAACCATATGATTTTGTACAGTACAAACTATAACTAATGTTTAGGCCAGCAATTTCACTTGCTGTATTTGAAATATTTGCATTTATTTTATACATAACAGTAACATGGATTATGGGCATATGGCACTTTTTCTCCTCCTTTTAGGTTGGCTTGGTTTTATGTTGTAGTGGGGTTTTAGTTTTGTTTGTTGTTTTTGTGGGGTTTTTTTCCTTTTTTTTTGATGACTGCCACAAGTTCTTTAGAATAAGAAGCTTCAATTTAACCTGTTTGATTTATATTATATTCATATTCAGGAAACCAAAGAGAATAAATGTTAATCATTGGAGAATGCTCATGTAACCTGGATTTCCATTACAAGCCAAAATATAACGCAATTACCAGTCTCTATATATAGTTATTTGTGGGAGTCTGCTGGCAAGAGGAAAAAAAGATTTGGTTTATTAGCTTGGTTTGACTTGAAATCCAGTCATGTCTCAGGCAAGCCCCTGATTTTAAACAAAAAACACCTGTTTGCCTATGCTTTGCTGCAGATATTTCATATCAATAGCTGGTTTATTTTTTTCCTTTCTCAGTTTCCAATAACAATGAAGTGAATAAAAGGAAGTTTAGTATATTCCCAAGCTACCTTATTGTCCATTGCCAACTGGGAGTTTTGTGTATCCCCGTGTAAGAAAATCACTTTTAATGTGTCTTTCCAAACACAAATATTTACAGGCAGAGAAGGGGAGGGTGAGAAGGGGAGAGAGAAACTGATCTGTGGTCCTGGTACAGGAGTGTCAAACAGGGCAATGTGTATCTATTGCCAGCTCACTCAGATGAAATGCTAGTTGATCTTTATCTCAACTTAGCCAAGGTATCTTTAAAATAAATCTCTTGTTCCAGAATAGGCACAGAGTTCAGTACTTTCCTATGCTGGGCAAATTGTTCCACACTGAAACTGCACATATCAAATAGCTATGCTGCTACAGTAGAAAGGACTCAAATGTTGCTTAAACTTGCTAATATATACACTTGCGGTTTTGTTTTGCTTTTTTTTCCCCCCTTGTAATGTCTAATTCTGCCTCTTGTTTCTGATGGCTGTCTGGGATTGCATTTCTGTGTTGATGTTTTGCTCACTGTTTTATTTTCAGATGTCGTTTTTCCAAGAGCCCTCAGCCCTTGCCAAATAAAAGAATATTGATTATTTTTTCATTTTTGCAAAGTACCAAATAACAATGTTGAGATTAATTTAAAGTTGCCTCTAATAGTGGGAAGATGTGGCTTTTTTCTAAAGGTTTTGCTTTGCCTTTTTTTTTAATTTCCTTCTGAAACAAATAAGGCTGTATTTACTGCTGTCTCTCTGACCTTATAGCTGACCACCCTCAATTTGGCAAAGCAGAAGTTTTAATAACACAATGGAAAATGTTCAATCCTGGAGATATTTAATGCTCATTTCAAAGATTGAGACTTAATTGAAAAAGCAGTAAGATTTGGGACAGATTCTGCAACTGCTAATACATTTTCCAGAGTGAATTACAAAAGTAAATTAACTGAAATAAAAATGTTGACTCAAGAAGTAGCGCATTTCTCAATGTGAGTAAGAAGGGCTCTTCTACTTTTAGTTACTTTCCATAAATGGCTGTGCTGTAATTATAGCATGTGTTAAGTTAGAGGCTTGGCTGGATAGGAATATTTATAAAAGCTGACATTTCAATAAATTGACCTGGTTTACAAGATTCTAAAGGAACAGCAAGAAATAAGGGAAAACCACCTGATATGGCAAGCATGTTAAAACAAATCAAACAAGAAGTTCTGATTTGTGAGCCCATGAGTACTCTTATATAGTCAATGGAGAAAACAAATCAAATGCTTGTAAATGCTGTTTAAGGGCTTACACACAACTTGACTTGATTAGAAAACTAAATATTTAATTATTTGTGGTTTTGATTTTATGAATGTTGCTTTCCTTTACTTGTGCTCTCAAGATGTTTGACGTCTGGTGAGAAAAATTGTGGATAGCGTTTCCATGTGTGGTGCCCATGCAGCAGATTTTGATCTTCATGCTATGCTTGCATAGCTGTCTTCATGCTGGAATCCTATCAGTGTCCATGGGAGTTTCTTAATGAAGAATACAGAAACTGAAATCTGAGATTAGAATTTTGGCCTTAGAGTTCAATTCGGTTTCTTCCCTTCAGCCGGTATGATGCCATCATCATTTTTGTCCCCTGCTGCTTTTAAACAATGTAGGCTTAAAACAAACCCAGATTCTGGTGTCATCCAGTGTGACCACGTTTGGAAGGTCCCTGTTAGCTTTTTTTTGTCTCTCTTGTGCTCTCTTTTTATAAAATTATTTTTTCTGTATTTTTTAATAGTTTAAATTACACATGGGCTTGGTGGTAGGATTGTCAACAAGATTCTTAAGACCCATTTACTATGGCGAGATGGATGGGTGTATTTGATACATCGGAGCAAATCAGTCATGCCAAGCAAATGGCAAAGAAATTACAAGAGACTAAAATGGTTGGTGTGACAGACTTCTTGTGCCTTTGGTTATCAGGTCCAGAGCTGTGCCACCGTGAGGAAAACACATGCATCCTAATTGCTTTTTGTCTCTTCCAAAACTAAGCTGTTGCTGAGGAGTAAAGAGATCCTTCTACACAGAGTGCACTGTGACTTCTGTAAAACTGTCATGACTTAAAGCTTTGCAGTAACAGAGGCTTTGTTCTGGTAATGCTCGCAATGTGGGTGGTAAGGCAAAGGCAGGAGTGGTCTAAGGCTGTGGCATGGGCTCCGAGTCTAAAGCTGAGAGAACTATTAAAAAAAAGGAAGGAAAAATGTGGTTGTATAATAGAATCCTGGTGCTGTGGAAAATTGTTGCACAGTAAGAGGACACTGACTTGACGGCCTCGGTGGATCTGCCCTGCAGCCCGCTGGAGGGGGCAGAGCAGCATGAGGAGACTGCTTAGACGCACTCGCATGTGCGAAGAGTTGTTTGGAGGGTGCTGCTACCAAGACAAAACGTTTCCCTTCAGCTTTTTGGTTTCTTCATGGTGTTGATAAAGACAAGAATCCTTGATTCTCTCCTTCCAAGAAGTTACTGATTTTGCTTTCACTAACCCGTTTTTTTTCTGAATAAATATAATGCAACAATCCCTGTGATTTTGATACCATTCTAATTATGGAGTTTGAAACTTCCATCTGCCATTGTACAGTTCACTAACACTTACAGGTATGAATATATAAAAAGTTTAAATCTTTTGTATTTGTGCAGGACATATACTTGTACAAGAGGAATCCATAATGATACGATTTTGAATCCGCTTTGTGCTGAACACCCTATTGATTTCCCCTAAATCCACTGGCTCCTGTGTTTCTCTGCAACAAAATGGCTAAATAAACCAGCACAGTAAGTCACACAGTCAGACGAAAGGCTGTAGCTGTTGCTGCATGGATCCTCAAGTCCCGAGATGAGCTTAGGGACACAAAAGCCATTCATATTACAAATTACTCTTTGCTTTTGAACTGTAAATTATCTTTATTATTAGGCTGGCCATGGTACCGCAATTATTAGGTGCCCTGTGTCTAAAGGTTTGAGCAATTAGAAGTCTGGGGTGACAGTCTTCTGCTACAGGGTGATAAAATATGTCCAGTCAAGACAAAGAGATGGTCTATATTCGTGTCTTCAGCATGTATCACAGAGTGCCAGGAAGCTGTGCTGCTCTTAAACATTTCAATTAGCCCTGACATGGCCACTGTGAGCCCACAGATTATCTCTGTGTTGGTGTTAAGTTTTTATGAGGCTTTCCCCTCAGATTACCCATTTTCACAGCGATCTATAAATCTGAAACTGCAACATCTGATTAATTTTCCCAGAAGAGAATAGTGAAGATCCAGTTTTTTCATTAATGAAATTTGTGCTGTTCTGAGGTCTCATATATTTCAGCCATTGCTCTGCAGCTTTTTTCCCATTCTAATCTCTTTCTTTCAATACCAAGGGAGGCAGCAGTTTCAAAATCACCGACTTCTTCTGACTTAGCAAATTAGGTTGAGTGTTCTTGTAGCACCATTTTGCAAGCTGGTGGCAATTCTTTCTTTTTTTCAGAGTGAACAAAGCTGTACTGTACCATTATTATTTCTTCATTACAAACAATTGCTTGGCATCACTTTGCTACTGAGTACTTTGCAGTATATAGATGCATGTATTTAAACACTATATTCTGAATTAAATGTCATGTGCCTTTGTATATTTTGAGCTTTGATATCAAATGAATCAATAAATGTAAAATGAAATGGAGCTCAATCTATCACATATTTCCTGCTGTCAGATGGAAAATCTGAGAAACAAATATGCCTTCACTCTTCCCAGATAGAGAAGCTGAGGCACAGATGCCTATTTAGAAGCATTCTGTTGGCAAATGGAGAAGACAATTTCTCTCTCAGTGTCTATCTTGTCTATTGGAGAAAGCTAGATCATATTCATGTGGTGTTTTCTTCAACAAAGAAATTATATTTTTATAGTATTAAGTAAATTAACTGAGTGATAAAAAGGTAGAGAAGGATCCAGATGTTATGTATAGCAATATTATTTCAAATAGCTTGTGAGCCACTGAAGTAAAACCTCCAGTGTTCTGTGGCATAAAGGCCTCCCAAAGGAGTGTCAGAAGAGCAATGAGATTTGTATGTTTTTATCTATAATTCTCATGTAAAGATCAAAAGACACACGGGCTAGGTAACTTTAGCCCATGCAAAGTATTTTATCAGGGATTTTAAATGATTTTTTTTTTTAATGTGGCAATACCATGGTAATGGTGCTTAAATTCCTATTGCTTGGAATACTGTTGAAGGAAGGGAACCATCCTCCTTTGCCGGTTTTAACCTGAGGTCATCACTTCCTGAATTACCCAAAACAAAAAGCTTAGAGGGCAGTTCAACTGGGTCTGGTTTAGCCCCTTAGACTTGCTGTCCTTTGCCAGTTAAGTGGATATTGTACTTCCTGGCCTGGAGACAAGGCAAGATTTGCTTTTTTCTTACCTCCCTGTAGTATCTTACCAACATATACATCAATGCTCTTGAAGCACGGGGATGAACGAGGTCAATGCAACAGGTCAAACTGTGGCCCATAGATCACTGATGAGCCTCTAGAAAGAAAGCATTAAAAATTTAGGAAAAGTGTTGTTTCGGACAATGGTGTGGTCCTTTTGGATTCAATATAAGAAGTTGCCAACCTGTGGCCAAAGGGAATGACTCATCCTCATCTTTCAGTTCTCATCAGGTCTGAATCCTTATGCTTTTATAGTCTCCATGTGAATTTCCCCTAACACCTATCCTGAGACAAGTAAGATTATATTCTGCCAGAATTCTAAATACATCTTGCAATTCAAGAACAATGAAGATGTACCCTAGTGCAACTCAAGCAAGGAGAAAGTCAGATTTATTTCATTTGTGAACAATCTGAACATACTAAATGTAGATAGTTTTGTGACCAATTTGATAAGCTTTGCTTATAATGTCTAAGGAAGAAAAGAGCACATTTATGTAGGTTTTATAGTACTCTGGATGTTTTCCTTGCTTTTAGTATTGTATGAAACAGTGTAGATGAGCATAGGTGTTTCCTTCACATGTTTTATGCAATTAGAGTTTTGTGTTTCTTTGGGGGTTATATGTGTGTTTATAAAGGATGTTTACCATATTACTCTATTCAGCAGTGGAGAGCCTGAAGCAGCCTGCCATGCTTTTTCAACCATGTTATGCATATTGGTAGGAATGCCTGTCATCTCACATCTCATACTAAATCTACAACTGCTTCATTTAAATTCTGCTTCCATTTGTTGTTCCTTCATGTTCCGTAAGTATCATACTTTATAGAAATCCATACTACTAATGCATATATTTTGAAACTGTGTTGGCTTTTGATTGATTGTTTGGAAATATGTTGACTGATCAGCTGCATAAAACTCTTGGTGGAAATGCCATCTAGTAGTTTCATCATAGCTGTCCCCATGCATATCAGACTTCCTTAAACAAAATAATTAAATGTAAATCACAGAAATAAAATTTGTGTTCTTTTTAGCCCAACTGTATTTTCCAGTAATGAACCATTTGCATTTTACTTTTTCAAGAAAAGTTTAAGCAGTAATAAACTCTACCTTCTCTTTCCTGTCTCAGTGCCTCCATCCCAGGACAGTCTAGAAGAGTATTTCTCATTGAAGTGCCTTCTCATTTTCTTGCCAGCAGTAATGTAAGCTCTCAGTCATTGGATTTCTAGCAATGATACCATTATTGTCATTGAAATTTTGGTGGTTCCAATTTTTTAAATTTTTTTTGCTACTCAGGTGCTGTCCCTCAGCAGATGCCTGTCATAGGACAGATGATTTCCTTTCCTTTTGTTAATGTAAAGGGAATGAAAGAATGCATGCATTTGCAAGTACACGAAGCCTTTGTTCATTGTATTATTCACTTCTGCTACAAACACCAACATTAGGGAAAACTCAAGGGATTCCTATGATTGCTCTTTGGCAGCAAGGATCATTCACCTGACTAATGGATGTGGATTATATAACCAAGTAAACTAGCAACTGCAGTGTTACAGCTGCAGAGCCACATTGTTTTACAGGGCCATTAGGTATCAAAGTTGTACTTCTAGGCTAGTGAATCAATAGATGTCACAGAGTGTAGAGCCATTGCATTTTTGTCAGACCTGGATGCCAATGTTCCCTTCCCAGAAGGGATGTTCATGTTAGAAGTTGTCTGTCTCCAAGCTTGCCAATAGCAGGTTGTAAATAAGAACATGTGAATATTCATATCAATACCTAACAGGCGTAACGGGAGTATACTCAGTATACAGAATTTAGAATATGAAATGTATATCAGTGTATCCTAACACATCAACATTTTCTACATATCCCTTCTTTTCCTTGTTCCTCAGCTTTCCATAACTATGACTGTACCTGTCTCCTCACTGTTCAACAGAGCCCATTTCCCTTCTTCAGTCTCCTCCTTGTTGGCATCCCCCTCTGCAGATTCTTACAAGCCGTTTCTCTCAAAATGCCTAATAGATTAACACAATTAAGTTAAATCACAGGAATTGTTTCCTGTCTATATTTATCTTGAGATTTGCTGCTTCTGCTTCAGGTGTGAAGATGCCCAAAAGCTTATTCATTTTTTCCCAAATACAGCCATTGGTCTAGCAAGGTATGTCCCTCTTCTCTGCAAACGTTGCCTCTCCTTAAGACATAAGAGATTCCTTTTCCTTAACTGAGGATCATGTCAGACCACTCTGTAGTAGACCAGTAAGTATTTTGTGACCATGATGATCCCAGTAGATCAGTGCTGCCTCGACTCTAGAAATGTATGCATTGTGAATGATATCATTGTTAGAAAAGTCATCCTTTGATAAAGAGACAAAAAGCAGCTCAGCTCATGAAGGGGGTGGAAGGGGGATCTGCATCATTGAACTGATTAGAATGCTCCAGAGGGTCCTGGGTTTTGTGGAGGACTTAACGTGGCCCTTCTAAAAGGGCTAGTGAGTTCCTCAGTCCCTTCCTCATTACTGTTTAATTCAACAAATCTTTTTTCTTTTCCTCTTTATTTCTTTATCCCTCACAATCCATTGCTCCTTTCCCCCGCCAGCTGGCTCCCTCAGCTGCTCCATTGATCTCTCAGCCACTCTGGCACTCCTGATATCAGACACAGTGGGAGGCAGAGTAGCTCAGAGATCAGCAGACCGGCAGACAGACCAATATAGGAGTGAATCCCAGAGCCCCAGCAAAAAACCTGAATTTGTTCTTTTGCTCTCTCTCTCCCGTAGCAACCCTTTTTGAAATGTTAGATCGACAATCAAGAGTCTGATGCTTTTAGTAATGATAGAAGTAGCTCTAATGTTTTGCCTTTCTGCAGCTGTTTTTGCAGGGTAAATGTTCTGACTAAGCCATGAGAGCCACACATCTTACTGTCATGAGAGAGAGTCCCCGAGTCTGTTACCAGTCTTGGGCAGTTCTGAATACCATGTCACTGCAGGATCAGAGTTTGCAAAATGTAATACTTTTGAGTATGAGAAGTACTTAAGGATCAGTATAGGGCAGAGCAGGAAGGTTGCAAGAACAGATTTTAAAAATGGTCATGATGAATTATATCTCCTTGTTTTTTCACTTTGTTGGCTGATTATTGTTTGTGCTCTGTAAAACAAATGTCATGGCAAGGATGAATTCAGACATGTCAGAATGATTTTACGTAACTATGTACGCTTTCCATCCCCTAGAATGTGGAAGAAAAAGGTGGCAGAGATAGGCTGCAGCACTTTAGCAGATATAACTGCATTTGTTTCTAGTGTCACTTACGTTTAGGTACTGCAGGTTTGTGTTCATGCTAAAGATCAGGATGTCAGTAGCTCTCATTTTGACAGCTCTCAAGAGCAGCAGCTGAATTTATTTTTACGTTTTGTACAGCACGAGCGGAGGTACAATGCAGTGACTGTTTGTTGAAAGTAGGTCTGGTAAGCATGGCCCAAAGCCTTTATAGCCAGTGATGACTTTTGTTGCCTGAAGTACCAGTCTGTATTATCTCTCCTTCCCCCAGCGTGTCTCTCCCTGTCCTTCCTCACATGCCTACATCAGCTTGTTGGAGACAAACTGGATAAGCTACTGTATTTAGTAAAGAAATTGTAGGTAATGAAGGGTCATTTGTTGTGTGCCATATCCTAGTTTACACTAAAAGTAGATCATAATAGTGTTGTTCTTCTCACGGGAAGATCTGTGAATGTGTTACAAGGATTATTTGTATCATTAACATTCTATCCACATGCAGAACCTTGCTAGAGTCCACCCAGCAGATCTGTGGCAGAATCAGAAACAGTGCATCATCATCCTGTGCTCTGTGCATTAGTGAGAAAACTGTAAGCCAAAGAACCCCAGGCTTCGGGATTTCAAAATCTGAACGTGGATTAAGATTTTACACATGATTCCTTTTCCTTTTTCAGCATCCACTGGGTTGGGTGGATCTTAAAACACCCATCTGGGTCATCAACATCAATATAAGTATTTTACTGATTTATTTTCTGAATAAAGATATTCTCAGAATGGCAAAAATAGTCATTAGAGTAACCCACTTGTTCATAAAGAGCTGTAGGAACGGGATATGCTAAAAGGGGAGGAGAGTAGTTGCACACAGTTATAAATGGCCTTAAAATTATCCTGAATATTGCATAAGTGGTATTGGTAACAGCTTAAGCATATTTCCGTAGGTGCTTCTTTATATTTACATATTAATCAGTGGATAGCTAAGATATTATGTTACTGGAATGTCTGCAGTGTTCATGTTTTATTGACAGACTATCGTATCCAGAAAAAGTTGCCAGACATTATGGAAAATTAATTCTCATGGGATTAATAGAATTCAGTATTTCTTATTTTGCCAAAAGTTTTACTCATAAAATCACAGACTGGGTTGGGTTGGAAGGGACCTTAAAAAACATCTAGTTTCAGCCCTCCTGCCATGGGCAGGGACATTCTTCACAACCCTGCAACTGTTATGTGTGCAGTGCCAGGGTAACGCTGCAGCTGATGTGCAGAAACACCTCTTGTTTCCTAGTTGTTATGGGCCCTTCCCATGCTTCAGCATGCTTTTTCTTACAGTTCCTCTCATCAATCTACCCTGATTCCCACTGAGCTGCAGGCACATCTGCTTTCTAATGTGCACCTCCCTGTGCAGGAGACTGCTGCATGAGCTGTGTCAGAGTGGACGATGAGTAAACGGCTTCTTGGGAGCTGCCTTCCTGGCTCCCCTCACCTAGGGACTGTGCCTGTCTCCCGCTGGGCCCCACTCACTCCTGGGTGCCTGCTGATATCCCCCTCACCCCATTCCTTCTGTGTGGGTCAGAAACAGGAGGACTGTCAGGCCCTGCAGCCAAGTTTCTCTTTCTGAGAGAAGAGGTTTTTCTCTTGGTTCCTGCACCTCAGTCTGCTGGGCACTGAGGCTGCTCTCCAAGTGTGTTGGTATATGTTTGCTTTGGCATCCACCATCCCCTGTGTTCGAATCTGTAATCTAATGACTTGGGGGACAGGGCGCTGGAACAGCCTGCTCAGAGGGCTCGGGGAGTCTCCCTCTCTTGAGATCTTCAAACCCTGCCTGGACACATTCTTGAGCAGCCTGCTCTAGGTGAACCTGTCTTAGCAGGGAGGTTGGACTGCATGACCTCCAGAGGTCACTTCCAGCCCCCACCATTCTGTGATTCTGTGACTTCTGCTAATAACATCTGAATTCTTGAGTTCAGCTTTAAATCTGGATGCAATTCTAGCATTAAAAAAATGTCACCATTGTGCAAAACAATTTTTTTAAATTAGATTTTCCTGCACTGGATTTATATAAATTTTGAATGATTTTTTTTGCTTTTAGAAAGAATGCCTAAAATTTGTTTGTTCTTTGGAATGAAAATGTTGCACGCCATAAATGATAGTAAGTAGTAAACAGAAGGTACAGTTTGGATTTTTCTGAATTTTGAATAAGATTTCCTACATCTGCTCTTGCACATAACTACATTCAAAGGGTTTGTCTAATTAGTGCCGGCTAAAGCCTGTCATGGAGGTGGTACTGCTATATTCAGCACATTCAGGAATTTATTAGTGTGACACAAAATATTAGCATAGAGGGTTTGATTCAGTTGCCTAACTGTAGTTGTCCAGAGCCCTTGAAATGCCTTGTTGTCCAAGAAATCTATATATGGGCAGGCGATGAGACTATGCTGTTTTGTAGCAGCAGCTGGGGAGCTGATGGAATACCCAGGTGTTTCCAATGGCATTAAGTATCAGTGCTGAGACCCCATAATGAAGTTCAGCTTATCTGAAGGGAGACTACAGGTGTTGCCCAAGGAAACCCTTTATTAAGACTATTCAACAAAATCCAGGGCAGGGAATAGGAATTTTTCTCTTAGCTGTGCATCTCGTTGCTCATATGAATGGAAATAGTAATTCTTAACATATTTTCATTTATAATCTTTGTACAGTGCATTAAAGATATAAAATGCATCATAAATATAATATGCAACACATTAAAATATGGCAGTTGTGTAACATAACACTATGAAATTGTCTGCTCTTCCATGCAACGCCTGGAATTAACGCGAGTGATTCATTGCTGGGGACTCTCTGCTCTGCATCAGCTTTACCAGTGGTGTTGAGGGGACACTCTGCGCTGGAAAGGAGCAGTCCTCGTGGAGATGTAAGATGAGAGTCTTGATCGCTGTTATTAAAGAAGGGCTGGTGCTTTTAGTTAACGCTAGCATTCAGGCCATCTGTAGCCGAGATAATTTGTTATTTCTATATATCTATTTTCTCCATGGAAGTTGTAATAGCATAAGTGGTCAAGTGAAAGCAATTGAAAATTATGAGATATGATTTAAACACGTTAAAAATAACATTTTGTGTTCTATGCGTTAGATAGTTCTTTCTCTCATATGAATTGTTTCTGTAGTCTGTTAAAGAGTTGCGAAGTGGAAATGGTGTAATGAAATGTGGAGGAAACTACATCTTAATACACTGTAAATATTTTGGGGGTAGCTGATATGCTCTGTCCCACATGGTCACTGAGGTCAGTCTAATTTACTGCTGTAGGCTGCATAGATATTTGTCTTACAAGCTAATGTAGCCAGGTTAACTTGTGAGATTATATCCTTGACTGATCCAGCTGCTTCCTAATGGCAGAATCCTTACCTAGAATGGTTGATGTATCTTAATGAAAGTTAACAGCAAGCTTTTCAGATTTATTGTAATTAATGTTCAGCATTTTAGATTAAGAACTAATTTGTTACTAGATAATACTAATATTGTTTGCTTTCCTTGGTGTATTCACCTTATTTATTCTGTTCTATCATATTTTTATGTAATAAATCAGAAAGAAAACACATTTTACGCAACCCTATTACTTGATAGAGGTAAGGAAAATTATGATTTTCACTTAGTTTTTTTTCTACATAAAAGTCATCAGCTACAGGCACATCATGCTGTAACACAGAAAACAAAATTATATGATTCCATTTTCATTATAAATTAAACAATCTGGAAGAATTACATTGGAAACGAATTAAACCACATAGCTCTCATGATAGATCTTAGGATTACAGAGGTCTTTGGATTTTATTAAGGGAAGGTCAGAACAGTGACATCTGAATTATATGTGGCTTGAATGCTTGTGCTTTTTCTGTGATAGAGTGTAGCTTTTGGTATCATTTGGCTTCTGTGAGAAAAGAAACAGGTTTTCTGTGGGACAATCACGGAACAGATGTTTTCTAGATTATGTTGTAGGGATCTGTCTAGAGATGTGTATGGGTCCTTTGGACCTTTTTAATGCTGCTTCTGTGTTTCACTGAGATTCTGTTTCATGTAAGCATCTGAATCTCAAAATGAAATGCAGTTAATGTAACATTAAGGTTACAGTGGCAGTTTTTCTGGAATGTAGCTATACTTTCAAAAATTAGCAGTGTTTCCAGGCTTCTTGTTTTTCATTAATCCACTTCGTATTTGTTTAAAAAATCAGAAATGGGATCATAGAATTCACTGTCATCCCTTGAAGGCTTCTTCAGATGAAGATTTCTGTTGATGACAGCTTCAACTGTCCACCAATATTGTTGAATCTAAAGGCATGGAAAGTTCTGTTCCTCTAAAATAATACTTTGACATTTCCTTAGGATGCTGTTTTGTAAAACCAGAGCTGTAGAGAGGATTTTTCAAAACATAATCTAATGCAGAAGTTTTTTTGAAATCAACCCAAATTTGAAAATTTTGACCCCAAATATCTTCAGAAGATCAGTTTTTGAGGGAAATGGAGGTAAAATATGCATGTATAGGTTAAATAAAACCCCACAACTTAAAAAAAGATGTAAGAGTAAATATGTGAATTAGTCAGAGAAACTGAATTTTCTAAGTTAAAATCCAGAAATTCTACCCTAATTTTTAGGGAGACTTAAAAAAACAATAAGAAAAAAAAAAAAGAAGAGAGAAAAAACCCACAAAACAACAAACAAAAAAACCCACTTCAAAGACATTGCTTCAGTATTAATTCTGCAGTGAGAGGAAGAATGGTTTGGAGTATATAATCCTCGCAAACCAGTATTAAGATGGAAAAAAGTTGAGAGACTAATCATACATACAGTAACCACAATCTCATTCAGAAACCACAACAAAATAAATGGGGTGTGATGGGCTTTTTGTTTGTTCGTTCATGTTCAGGTTTATTCCCCTTTTCACTGAAATAAAGTGTATTTTCTATTGCTTGGTGTGTAGGATATCTACAAAAATGTCCCTTGGAAATGCAAATAGATAGATACCTATGAGAACAAGTGATTTGGCAAACATGATGGTGATCTCCACTCAGCTTTAAGGTCTGCTTTTGCGACCTTAGTGTGAGTAACACAGCTGCGAAACACGAGCTCTGGAGGGACAGGGATGATGGTTTGGGTTACGGTCTTTTAGTTTATTTAGCAAACTGAAATAACAGTTGCTTTGTAGTCAACTTTGCTGGACAGATAAACAATAGTGACAATTTCATATGATGTATATAGACAGGAGAGGTTAGCTGCAGCCTGTGAGTGATGGAGCTTGTCATATTCCCTTCTCCAGTAATGCACAAGGTTAGAAATCAATGTCTTAATCATAGGCAGCTCTGGGCAATTCAGATATATCACACACAAACAGGCTTCTAATTACATTTAAGAAATACATATCATACATATATAAACTGACATAAATATCAGAGTGGTGTTGCTAGCTGTCAAAATGGATAAGTATAATTCCCTCAGTGGCCCTTGACAGGTTCAATACCTGCTACGGAGGTGCTATGAACAGCATTATACGGCTGATTGAGTTATGACAGCTCTAACCCAACAGGGAAGCGAGGCAGGAAGGAATAGCCTGGGTTGCAGACAAATGATGATAAAGTGATCACTTTAAAGAACAATCTCCATAATATTTCATGCTCGCTGCACGGTGTAAAGGCAGCCTTGACTGCGGGGCTAACTGCTCTATCAATTGATTTGATTCACTGCTGCAGCTACTCCCAGTCATAATATTTCAAATAAATGGTACCGTGGATAGAAATAATATCTGCATCAATATTAACCCTGAAAGGACTAATGGACACAAGCTATAATTTCCTGGACACCCTAATAATGCATTTTGACTGGGCTTGGCATGGGATATTTTGTTGGTAGTGTTGGTGGGTTTTTTTTTTAATAAAAACAGTGTATTGTTTACTTAAACTTTCCTTTTATGACCATGAGGAAGCTCTGCAGCTCAGGCCTCGTTCACAGCCTTAAGTCTAATTTTAAAGGAAATTCTGCTAAATGTTATTTACAAGTGTTTGTTTACACTGAATATCTTATATTAAAATTACATTAAATATCTGAGAGAAAAGGCATGATAAGCATTTTTGGACATGTGTATTACATCTCATTTATGTGTGCACATGTATACATAAAAAAGAGGGTTTATTGCTCAAATTATTTACTAAGATGCATTTAAAACAAACAGAAAGGAGTTTAAAATTAATTATAAATGAGAAGGGAGTCAACGAAGTATTTTCTGGAAACACAAGAAACCAGTAAATTCTAATGGTTATACAGGATGTTAGGGGTTTTTTTCCTTTAGAAATAATAATAATAAGTAGTGTGTGAGACAGGCTTAATATGTAAGACGTACAAGTGAATTTATGGGTTCATAATCTTAAATCAAACCTGATTTCTATTTTCCATGCAGTTTTTCACGGACTCTGGAGCATAATGGATGTTTGTTCTGTTCTTTCATTCATAACACCCTGTTGACATTTAAGTCCTTTTTAAAGATCTCCCGTGTTTATTGTGAATCAAGTCGACATGTATGAATTGTATAATTTTATTATTGTTATTCTTTTTCCACTACTCTCTGACTACTTGACTATCTTTGGATTGTGTATTTTTAAGGTCAGAGCCAAGTATTCGGAAACAGTTTAAAGAAATATTATTAATGCATGTTAATAAGAAGTAACCTGAATGGATTTAGAGAACTCTTTCTGTGATTACTAGTCTGTATCTGTTTAAAAATTGTCCTTATCAGGTACTCTGTCTCTCCTTATTTGTCCCTTAAATATTTACTATAAATCAGAGTGGGAGATACTTAGGTTTGAATCTCATGAGGCTTGTTTATATTTAAAGCTTAAGCAGAGGTATTTTATGAACAGTCCTGAGTGAACGCTCCAACTGCAACACTTCACCAACCTCTGAAGTGGTCTTAAACAGGCTTCAAAGGGTTTCAATTTATAGTTTTCCAGAAAAATCTCGGGAATATTTTTATTTCTTAGGATGCTGAATAAAACCTGAGGGTTCCAACTCAGTGTAGAAGGCTGGCTTGAGTCTAAAATTGAAATGGAGAATTGTGGAAGGTTTGCTTTAGCCTAACTCTGCTATTCTTCCAAGTCTAATGTGCCTCAAAAGCATGGTGTTTTCCTTCATTCTAAGCATGCGTAAATGAGCAAGTCCTGTCATGTTTCCTGCTTGCCGCGTGCTTACCTATAGAGCAATATCAAATTTTACCAGAAATGAAAACACATGACTTTCCTCATGTATTTTTTGGTTTTCGGCATTTTATTTGGAGCCTGTGCCAACAGTACGGTCACCGTTGCGTTATTACTACTCGCTCAATGCACAAAATCCTGCTAGAGATCGTATTTTCTCAAGAAATATTGCAACCACCTTTTTAGCTTCCCTGCTTGCTGTCTCTCTCCTTCCAAAAATTTTTCTTCTTCCTCTCTCACAGTGCATAAAGGTTGTATTGTTTCCCCATTTCAGTCCATTTCCTCTAACTTCATCTCCATCTGGTCACCTTTTTATACTTGTCTTCTTTCTGACTGTATCTTTCTCATGCATCTCTATACTGGGTTAACCCTTCATCATACAAACACAATTTAGCTTTATCTATCTAAAAAATGTTCTTGACCTCTTTTCTAGCAGTTCTGCTCTTTGCTTTCCTTCTTTGTCTCTGCTCTAAATTTGTGGAACTACTTTCTCATGATGTTCTCCTGCAAATCAATTTTAGGCTTTCTCATTTGATTCCTATGAGTCAGTCCTTATGGAATCATAGAACAATTTGGGTTGGAAGGGACTTTTAAAGGTCGTCTAGTCCAACCGCCCTGCACTGAGCAGGGAGGTTGCACTAGTTCTTCATGTGTTTATCCTTTGCTTGCATTTTGTTATTCTATCTCTATGTTATCTTTGAGATATAGAGACAGTCCATGGATACAAACTCAACAACTATCCCTGGTCAGAAACCTCCCAGATTTAATTCTCCCTTCTTTGAATTATAAATCTGGGCCGTTGCCATTTAATGTTTCTCCATGAATGTTTAATATATTAAAGTGGAGCTTTAAACTTTTGCTGACATTTTTACAAATGCCAAACTTCTTTCAGCATATCTGTTGCTGACTGCAGTGTCCAGCATCCTGGTCCTGTCACTTTCTGTCACCATCCCTTAGCCCATATCCAAGCCATGTCTTGATCTTGTTGAATACTTTGGAGAACCATTTCTGAAAGAGAGCCTGTCCTCTCCCATCTGCAGCATAAACATTTTTTCCAGATTCTCATCATCCCTTGTTGCTTATTGCGTACTGAAGTTTGCTTGAGATACAGTACTGCTTCACTTGCACATGATCAGAACTGTTTCACAAAGCCCATTTACCTAGACAATTTATTTCCCTCCTCTTAGTTATTTTTTTTAATTAGATCCATCACACTCACAAGCAAAATACTTGTGTTCATGTTCACTCTTTCCCATTATCTGCCATCCTTCTCTCAATATCAAGATATCATAGGTCTCACCAATCTTGATGAATGATGAGTGACCACTCTTCACCTCATACTTGTTACTCTTTTCTATGAGCATTTTTCTTCTGTCAGCCCTCCATGTGCTTACAAGGAGCTTGCCATAAACATTTGCAAAGGTAATTCATTGTTGTCTCTCAAAACCCTACCACAATTTCTCTTTGGCTATAGGTCTAGAAGTTCACAGTTAAGTTCCCAGTTTGAAATCTTGCCAAAGTCAGGCATACTATATATGAGTATTTTATGTCTTGTCTTTCTCATCAATATTGCCTTTGTTTTCTTTCCTAGTGTACTCTCCAGTCTGTCTGCATCTTTTCATACTTGAGTGATAAATTAATTGGTGTGAAGACTATCTTTTTCAGTATTTGCACAGTACCAAATACAATAGCACTGTTAGTAGTACAAGTAATTAAGACAAAAATATTATTAACGGCAGCTTCTGTACCAGAAATAGATGTGAGATAGTCTCATGTAATTAATACAGCCCATCTCAACTTGAGGGGAAAAAAGTAATTTCTTTCTTTTACAATATTAATTATTTAGGGAATCTAACTTCCGCAGTAGAACCTGAGACTTAATACCAGTTTCAGACGTGACAACACAAAACACAGCTTCTGGATTGGGCCAGCAATGTGCTTTTTAAGACTGATAGATCATGGAGTTGCAACCATTTTCCAGCTAGTGTAGACGAAAAGTAAATATGTGATGATAACTGAAATGCGTTGTTTTACAGTGTTGTATGGGGGTGTGTGTGGAAAGAGCCTCAATATTTTAAGGGCCAAGGAGAACCACGAGAGCAGCTTTAAAGATTAATTCCTTGTGTCTAGTTTAAAACAAGATTAAATTAGCTTGTGTGAGCTGCTGTTAGCAGATGCACTATTACATTATGCATGATTCTTGACTGCTCGTAGCATGAACAAACTGTGCAGTGTTCCATTAGTGATTTTCAATGCTGTGCCAAGCTTTAAGTCACATAGACAGCCTGTTGTATTGGGTTTACTTTGTGGATGTGTTTTCCAGGCAATTTCACAACCTACCTGATCACTGTTATTGATTGAATGGGTTTGAAATGGATAAGAGAATTAACCTGTGTAAGGGTAACAGAAAGGAGTATATACAGTATCCTATATACTTAGAAAAATCCATAGCACTCTAATGTAGAAAATTTAACCAGACAAGGCAAAACTCTCTTCCCACCTGCATCAATCCTTATGCTCCCTCCAGCGCAATGCACTGTACTAATACTATATGCATATGCTTATGTGCTTTTAATGTTTTCCTTTGATACTTGTTTGTACTGTTCTCTGCAACCTTGTGGATGTGCTTATATGCATGCTGTAAAACAAACTTAGGAACTCCCCAACAGGTAAATTTTCCTCCTTCCATGCCCTCTTTTGAAGAGAGAAACATGGCAGCTATAGAAATTTACAAACTTATGTTTCATCTTCAAGCTGTAGACACACTGCTGGTTTTTGTCACTTGCACTCTGACTGACCATCTTGTCCCTCTGCTACTTCAGTAAATTTCTGCTCTCAGGTTCATTGTGTCTGGTCCTGTGCCTAAACACGCAAATGAAAGGTTGGCCTCAGCAATCTCCATCTCCTGCTTATGACATTTTCCCACCCTCTTCCACTTTATATGAGGAAGATATGCAAGCACGCAAATTCTTGGTACCTTTATCTCATCACACTTACTTTTCATGCTCAATGGATAAACAGTGCTTCTTTTGGAATTCGAGTCAATCTTCCCAGTATTGGTTAACGAAATGCTTGTCACTGAAAACAGAAGCACGAGCTTGTCAAACAAATATTTTTGTGGAACCCCCTCCCCCCCTATGCTATGGCTATTTGAAATCCTTTTCAGGAATACTACTGAAGCTATCATCGCTGTCGTTAATTATCCTTAGACCTCAGATAATGAATTTTTATATTTTACTTTTGTCATATAACTAGGTTCAGAAAATATGCTTTAATGTATCTTCAGTTGTATTGTGCTTGTTTCTCCAGCACCCAGAAAACATTAAATATACCAAACCTCTGGCCTTCTGGGAATTCCTGCCTTCTTGGCCAGCTCATTTTCCTTCTTGGCTAACTTTTCCTATTCACAACCTCCTCTAAAGGAAAAGCCACCCAGAATGGCATTTCTGCCTCTTCTTTCAAGAATGCCAGGAGACTTCAGGAAGAAAAAGGTGAGAAGCAACAATGCTGCCTAGGCTATGTTTATCCCACAAGATGGGAAAGAAAGGGGTCCTGCAATGCAGTTTTAGAATGTGCTTCCCATCTAATATTTCCAGGATGAAATTTTAACAGAATCTATTCATATTTTTATATGAATTTAAAATGCAAGTGCTTTTTTTTTCCTTATAAAAATCAGAAATCTCAATTTTTTTTTTTTTCTGTTTTGGAATTAACACTGCCTTGAATGATTTCCTGGAATACGCAGTAAATTAATCATTAAACTGTATTAGGAGGTTGGTCACGAGGAGCGATATATGGTGAGCTGGTCCAGTTATTCTTTTGTGTAGCACTTGCCCAAACTCACAGTCTCTCTCTTTGCAAATATTCTGTTGTATAATTTTGCAGTGATTTCACCAGCAGCCTATAGATATTTAATTTTCTGTGTCTGAGCCAGCAGTGTGGAGCTTCAAAATTCTCTACTAATTTCAGCACTTCTTCTATACCCTTATTCTCGGGAGACTTTCCCTGTAAAATGGGTGTTACAGTGGTTGCTCACTGAGCTAATGTTGTTAGCTAATGACTTTAATATGAACTCATAAAATTACACAAAACTGGTCACATTTCTTGGAGGTAAAATTGGTTGCAGAAATTACTACATGACTTCAAAATGCTATTATTATTGTTTAAAGAAACCAATAATTCAAGACCTGTTTTTCACTCAAGCCAAGGAACATAGGAATTAGAAAAAACAAATCAATCACATGGCTTTATATATGAACTCTTTCTGCTCAAATCTCTGCCCAGACAGGATCGACTTGGGTGGCAAGGTCAGCAGGGTGATAGAGCTGGCTAGCAGTGTCACTGCTTCACCAGTGAACGCTGTCCAAGCAGTGTGGAATTGTCGCCAAATCCCAGCATGACCACAGTGGTTCCAACAGAGGTGTTAGCAATATGCAGAGGAACACTGCTAACAGAAAAAAACAGGCTTCCCTGAAATGCTGGTATTGCTAGAAGGGAAAACAATATTCTAGTTCAGACATTTAAGAGAGACCTGTGCAATTTCTAAGCAGTCAATGCAAACAAATATTCCCACAGAAAGCAAACACTTTGTAAAAAACTCACTATCAACATTAAGCAGTTTCAGAGCAATGTAGTAGATACTGAATCAAAGACCACTAAAGTTCTTTATTGCTAGGGGAGAGAAAGGTCCAAATATTGCTTGGCAAATTACTGTTAGCTAGGGGCACTATTACCAGTTGACACAATCATTGGTCAGCAAATTGGTCACATTATCGGTTAGTAAATTTGAGAGGGCAGAATTATACATTGGTAAATTAGAGATGGCAGAATTATTGGTTGGTAAGGAAAGAATTGCAGTGATTGGTTAGCAAAGTAGAGATGCTCGGTTTTGTCTGTGGGTAAATCGAGGTTGGTCAGATATTGGAGGCCAAATTAAAGATGGCCATATTATTTATGGTTGCTTGTGAATGCTGAAATCCTGCTTTTTGTGTTTCAAGCAAGTAAACATTGGGAGGGTTTGGGTTTTTTCCTAATTTATATTTATATTTACAGTTCACAGTTGAAGAATTTCTGTGAGTATTAATATTTTCAATTTCTTAATTTTTAATGGAACTATGTGTTAGAAGAATTTGTGCAAAGGGCCAGAGGACTTCTGAAATTGTTTGTATGAAATGAATATGCTAGATTGCTAGAGATAAAAACTGGAACCTTTGCAATTCCAGCATTAAGTTGGTGCAGTGCAGGCAGCACAAGCTACTCTTCACTGGCCCATAGTCAGCTGGCCCCAGGAAGAGCTGGTGATGTGAATCCCTTTCCTCTCAACCTTCATGCTGGTTGAGAGCTGCAGCCCTGCTTTATTTGGCAGTGAACTGGTATCAGCAAGGATATGGGGCAGTAGTGCTTTCAAAGTAGTGATTTCTGTGAGATGTGGGGATTTCTGTGGGCATTGGCCTGCGTGTACTTAGCCTCTTGCACAAAAGCTAAAGCACCAAGATAGAGTCAATGCTCAGGCGCTTTTACCATGTAGTGATAGATTTTTGCTGGAGAAATGTAGCTAAAATCACCATATTCTTGATAGACGACTACAAAAGCAACATTTTGAACCTCATTGATATCACAAATGACACAAACTTTCTGTTGAAACAGAGCACTACAGTGAAAACTGTCTGTTTTCTGGCATTTTCACATTCTCAGTTGTTTCCAGTTTTTCTGCTTTCTTTCCCTTTACATGCAGAATTGCCACTTAAAAGCAATCCTCCTTTTGTATACGAAGTTAGAGCAATTCTGAAGAAAAAGCGTGTTTCAGTATCATTATAAAACACTAAGAAAAATTCTTTTCACTTGACAAACTTTGCAAACAATGCACAGAGCACAATGGTTAAATGATTAAATAATTTTAGATTTTAACAATGCTGAAAACTATTATAGAATACTTTTTAAGAAAAGTCTAAGGCTGTTTATATAGCTGTTGAATTCTACAATGGAGGCTGATGCTAATTAATCAGATTTACTTTTCCAAAGGGACACTTCATAATGCTTTTGACAATAATACAGATGGAGTCAAGGAGGATGTATTTTAAAACTTTAGGAAAGTCTTAAATTTTGAAGCATTAAAATTTGCTTTTTATATGAACTCCTATAACAGCAGGGCCCCTACCTTTCTTGTCTACTAATTCTGCCAAAAATTATGTGTTTATTTGGAAACAATAAAGTATGTTTGACATTTTTAAGACACAGCTGGGGGGGGGAATTTTGAAAAAGTGAAGGGGGTGAAAAGGAATTTTTATCCTGTTAAAATAGCAGCACAATCACAAGATATTTGAGTTTTATACTCCTGGATTGAGATAACATATGCTGCTCATTTTTCAGTATTTTCATTGAATGAAAAATTTAGGACTTGGAATACACCAGAGCATTTCAGTAAAACAATGATTTTTCAGTTCAGAGCCCAACTTGAACTGGTCATCTGGAAAGTTGTAGCTGAAACCATCATAATTAATTAGAAACGGTTTAACTAGTTCAGAAAAATATAATTTCAGGGCGCCTTCTTATTCTGGGTAGATGCCTGTGTGATCTGCTCTCCAAAAATGAAATAATCCTGCCGGAGCCAACCACATTCTACTCTCAGCTCTCAAGATCAAGTAGGCTCACAATGTAAGGTATCTTATCTTGGACTGTTGCATACTTCAGAGTTTTTACAGTGGTGATTTGTTTCAGCTCATTACAAACCTTTGGATACATATTCAGACTTCCTCAAGATCTGGTGTATTGAACTAAAACAACTTGTCTTCAGTCACTATTCAAAGGCAGCATGAGATAGGAAATGCAAATGAGCAAAACCCAACAGTAATAATAAAACAGAGAAGTGAAGATGGTATGGAAATAAAAAAAGGACTTGTGGATGGCTTTTTTCCCTTCCAAACAGTAGTTAATAACTTCTAACTGAAAACAGCTTAATGCAAAAAGGTAGAGGCAGGACGTTAACCTTTCATTAGAAAAGACAAGACTTTGGCTCTAACCCTGTTTCAAAAAGAGATGAGCATAGGATTTCACAAGAAATCATTGTCTGTAGTTTCAGCTGGTAAAATAAAATTTAGGGATAGGTTGATTTCTCAAGCCATTTATCCGATGAGTTCTTTCCAGGCTCACTGCAGAAACTGGGATAAATAGTTCTACTTGGGCTCAGTAGGTCTACTTCTGTTTCCAACTTTTTATAACAGACAAAATCATACTTCTTGATTAAAAATTATTATTGTCAGGTTAATATCAGCAATAGTACATGTCTGTCACTCTTTATTAATACAATTAGTAAAAAATTAATAATAGGTGTCTTTTACAAACTGTAAAAGCTTAAAATGAAAAGCTTGACAACTTATATGCAGGAAATTTTTGTTCTGGCTATAACATTCTGAATTTCCATTTTGCTGCCAGTCACTGAGCACAGCATAAACTGAGAACTCTGGTTTTAAACATAAATATTTCTAACCAAAACTGCAGTGCTATTGGTTAGATATGTCATGTGATGTTGCTTGTGTCCTTTGATTAAAGAAATTCTATAATTACCTCTATTTGAAACTTTCCTGTGCTAAATGTCAGTTTTACCTTTTATGGCTCTCAGTTTGTGCATTGTTGTCTGATTTACATAGTCTATCTAAAAAACATTTGAAATATAACACTTCATTTATATCACGAGCTAACATTGTACAACAAACTTTGCAAGTGTTTGCCATTTGCAGTTACAAATCATTGGCGGTTCAAGGATTACATTTGATGTATGTTTGCAAAACATTTGATAATTTTCAAAGTGTTTGTTAGACGTTTCAGAACATGAAAAAGTGGAATACTATATCATTCTGAATTTGGTTAAATATTTGGCAGGTTTATATATGTATTTAGACCTTTAGATATAAGTTATGTTCCCATGGGGTTTTTCTTGCCAGTTGCAAGTCCTGCCATTGTAGGAGTGCACAAGTAATAACTAAAACTCTTGAGGGAACAAATCAAAGCCTACATTATATTATTGTTCCAATAACAGCCAAATAAGTTAAGTTTCAAATTTAAGTGCCTAACATGATTAAGAAATTTTAACTTCCTCATTTGAATAGAGTAACATGAACTATCATATTCTGACATACATACTGAGATCATAAAATAATTTCTAAAAATAAAAATAAATGTAAACAGACGCATATTATCCTTTTTGCCAATTGCAGATATTTGAAAAGCTAAAGCTATTTGAATTGTGCTGTGAATAGACTATTCTCCAGTGTAGGAAGAACAAGTTCTTCCCAGGATTCAAATACAGTATTTTTCATCTTCACTGTGAAGAGCTTTTCCCACTTCTTTTCTTTATAGGAATAAAAGGCCTTTCTGTCCTTTCAGTTGAGCGACCTCTGCCTTTTAGGGGTAAATGGAGTTTCTGCTCCACTCACCCATCACCACCACCCAGCAATTCTGCAGTTTCTGTGCCTGAGCTAGGTGAACAATTGGTACAGTGGATAGGAAGAAAGAAAAGAGAACTATGCAAGCATGCATACATACTTTTTCCACAAAAGAAGGCTGGAAGATTGGTGACCATAAGAAAAAGATCTTAAAACATTTCTCGGGTAGAAATGGGAACATTTTGTTGTATAGTAATGTGATCAACAATTAATTCGGAAGCTCGCTTTTAACGGCTTTGCAGTTACGTGTCAAAGGGATACGCTTTAGGCATTCCAATATGATACATACACTCAGTCCATTTAGGTGATTTTGTCACACTACAGCTTGTTAGAATGTCACTAAATGGTCTCAGCAACTCTGGGCATGGAGGTTTTGCTTAAGTTAATTTTTTATTTTCAAATAGCATTCGTTAGGTGCGTTCTTCAAGCTTTTCTGGATAGACGTTGGACTTGAAATTTGAAATTGGAGGCTTGAGGATCTAGGGTGAAGAAACTGTGTAGATGAAGGGCTAGAGAAGAGAAAGAGTTCTTCAGCACAGGGTCATCCTGGGCAAAACCTACGTTGTGATTCATTGGCAGTTGAAGGCTTTAGTGGCATATGTAAAATAAAGAGCAAGTGTCCATACTGCTGAGTCCATCAACATAGTACACTTGTGTTGTTCGTGGTAGTGCATGTAGTTAAACAGACTTCAAAGGGACCAAGATTTGCTGGAGTGTACGTTAAATATAAACAAGTATTCCTTCACATCTAACAAATTCTTTAATGTTAGTTTGTAGATTCATCTCATCTGTCATTTACTCTATGAATTTCACTTACTGACATTATGAATCTGGCATCCTTCCTAAATATTTTGTATGTTGTGGTTTTATTGTGTTCAAATACAACTGTCAACACTAAGTTTTTAAAAAGTTTCAAGATACATTTGCACCTTTTTAAAATATGCCAATATATTTTAAAAAATGGCTAATGAATGACTTTAGGCAGTGATGTACTTATGTTCCCGTTATCTGTGTTTTTGTAAAATTAAATGAAATTTCATTTTGTAAAGTAATAAGTAAATTAAAGGGAAAGCCTTTGTAGGCTACTGTTTTTATGATGTCTTAACCTTAAGTAGAAAGAAAGCTGAGCCAACTAGTTGTTCTTGCTTTTATTAAAGTTCCTGTTGGCAGTGCACTGATGGGACACATTAATCTTAGTACTAGTGCTGAGGAAAAGGGGCTTAGAAGCTTAGTCTGAATAAATCATTCGAGAGCCCATTTGGATCTGTTGGCACCTTCCCTGTTACATTGTTGCTGGATAAAAAGGCTTCTCTAGGTGTTAAAGGGTTGGATAACACAATTGGCTTATTGCAAAATTGCCCACAATAAATTGTGAGTTCTCTGATTGAGGATAGAAAGCACTGGAGCAGGATGCTTTGAGCACCTGTAGTTGTTCAGAAAATTAACATCCTCCCGAACATGCATGGCAGGCCTGTTTTTTTTCTCTCCCACAATACCTTGTGTCATCTGTGTCACCGAGACCAGCTAGTGGTGTTTCCATTCTAGCTCTGAGGTGTTTGATGACTCTAGAGAGGGTGAAGAGTAGTTGAAAGGCTTCTTATTTGTGTTACATCTCCAATGTCTATTAAACTTCCATCTCCATGACTTCATTAAAATCTTTGGAAGCTGGAGTATGAGCCACATCTATGATTTCAAAACTTAACTTTCCCTTGATTATTTCTGAATATGCTGAAATATAAAATCATCAGGTGCCAAGAGTGACCTTCCTTGGCCCCTTCTGGATTCAATTCAGTTGCAGCTCTGTGCATGTTCAATGTAGGATGCGCTTAAGATGTGTCTCTGTGTGGTTACTGTGGTGGCCAAGGTGAAGGAGCAGAAGGAAAGACAGGGAATGAGCTGTGCTAGCAGTGCCATGGAACTAGGAGGTTCACAGCCTTCTCACCCATCTCCAGCTCCCAGTTAATCTGTAATTGGTGTGATTTCTTTACACTGGCCCCACCTAGGCTTGCCTGTCCTCTGGACTATTCTATGCACTTAAAAATTACTGGGGTGTGATTGCTCCCTGGGTGAGTTTTTCCAGATTTCCACAACTTTAATTGCTGTTACATAAAAAAAGTGGCTGCAGACGTTAGATTGTCACACAGTAATAGCTAAACATTTTCAATGGCAGTCAGTGAACAATTATATGCTACAATTTACACTATCTTCCCTAGTCTGTTCTTTGACTGAAGAAGCACCTATTATTAGCCAGGCAATAATCAAATACTTAAAACAGTCATATAAAAGAAGATTTAGAGAATAATGCATGCTACCATCTAATAAGCATTTCACTCCCTCATGAGATGCATTGAAGTGTAGAAATTCCAGCTATATCACTGTATTTTTAACTGACAAAATTGCTGTTGAGACAGCTATATTTTCTCAATGTATTTTATTCATAAAACAACCTCATTTTATAAACACAGCTCATCTTTAAGGTAATGGATGTAATGTGCAACAATTATTTTGGATAACTTTTAGTTGTTTGTTGGCACAAGACAAAGTTAAAAGAATATTGAAACCGAAGGAAAATGAAAAACAATGTGAAATGTCTCAATGCATTTTATTTTCAATGAAATAATAGGATATCACTTTACCAGTTCTAACATAAATTGAATTATTTGAAAGCTATCAACCTGTACAAATACTGCAATAGGCAGAAACATACATTTTCAATCAGCGACTTTTCAGTGAACTGGGAAAAAACACTTTTTCATATACATTTGATCCTTGTAAGGCCATTGATTAGCAACAATTCACAATTTTAAAAATCAAGCAATAAAAAGTATTTTATAGTGCATCACCAACAATAGAAGGGATAGGACAAGAGTCAGTGGGTTGTGTTTGTTCACTTCAGAGTGTGAATTTCCCAAGAAAGTACTAATAATTTAGCTCATTTCTTAAGCAGCAGAACAAATCTCTGTGTTTCTGCCTTGATACAGGATCTTATTTCCTTTCTACCTCCATTCTCCTCCCACTGGCCCAGAGCTGTGTTTAAGTACGGTGGCCTGAGCAGTGACCTAATGCTTGGCTCAGTTTGTACAGGACAGATTAGGAATAACACAGTATATCTAGTTCTGTTCAAATGCTTCCAAATTGAGTATATATTAAAATGACCATTTTTAGATCAAGAGTTGAAAAGATAACAACAAAAACCCTCACCTGTTAGCTTACAATCTTAAAGCATACCTTCACCAGATGCTGAATTTAAACTTCACTTACTACTATTTCTATAGCCCTCTTATATACTTGGATTCTGACCTAAGTATTTCAATAAATAAATTACAGAAATATATAATGTTGATATAAAGAGAAAGCTTCTGTTGGGTACAGCTTTTGAGTACTAGTTTTTATATGGTTACTATTTGGAGATCATAAAAACTCATTGTGGGCAGTGGGTAATGTCTGTCATTTTGTACAACAGCACATGCCAATCACCTGCCCTTTTTTTTTCACGACATATGCTGTGATTCTCCATTTCAGAAAACACTACAAGGATGTTCTACTTCAGATAAATAAAGACTGCAAGCTAAATAAAGATACTTAAGGATAAGTAAAATGACAATTTCATCTTAATTAAAAGATAAATAAAGACTGCATCCACTCTGAAAGCACCCCAGAAGCAGCCCCACTTCATGAAGCCTGGATCTGCATTGCCGACCCCAGGAAGATCTGGAGCTCCTGCATTTGAAGAAGCCGTAAAAAAGCAGAAGTACATACTAGGATAAAGCTGGTCCATATAGCCTGATCACCCTGTGAGGAAACAGAAGATAAAGTCCTGTCTCTTCTAAAGCTGTGGAAAATCTTGAACTCACAAGAAAAAGTAAGCTCAAACCATATAAGAGAAAGTGGCTCGAAACTTTGGATGTTAATAAAAAATCTGTAATTCTTGAGTGGTTTGCAGGTAAGTGTTATTATATTACAGAATTCCTTTCTGAATTGCTCACTCTTCTTCTGTGCTCTCATGATGGGGTCTTCCCAAAATGCTGGTGATTATACGTGTACGCAGTGGTCTCAGCACACTGTGTGTCGTGTCAGACAAGGTATACGAGCCTGGGTATCTGTTGAAGGGCCAAGGCTTAATGAAGACATCTTTTATCTTAAAAGTATGTGATATGTTTGGTTCCACTTCCCACCAACTGGAAAAGCAGAAGATTGGCCTGGATTTTAATACCAATTACTATTTAATTGCATGGTGGGCCTGAGTAGTCTAATTTTACCCTGATTTTATAGAGTCCATTGACTTTAATGGACTTGTTCCAAATTTTTCACTGGCATAACTGCCAGTAGATGTAGGCCCAATAACTGTCATGTAAAACAAAATCGTTCCGTCTTGTAAAACATAATGCAGGTTACATGTAGTTAAGTGTGGGCCCAATAAATTAATCTTTCAGATGATGTGTTAAATGGCAACCTTGGATACTTGCAGTCAATTAAAATTTCCTGGCACATTTTCATAGGACACGGGACGTTTGCTACTAATCGTGTCCAAAAGAAATTCTAGCTAGTGTAATTGTATTTTACTTAGCTAAAAGTGCTTTTGTACATATTGTTAGGTACTTATTCATCACTCCATCTTTTAAAAACCCAAACAATAGTGTAGTGAGTTTGGTGCAGATGACAGCTGTGTTATCACCCGGAAGCAACACGAAGTAGAGGGTTTTTTAACCTGTACAGCTGAGCTGCAGTGTCTTTAAAGTCTAGAATTGTGAAAAAAAGTGTTAAGACTGCTGTTTGAATCTTTAGGGACATACCTTCAGCCAATATAAATTACCATAGTTGTGTTGAAACATCATTTTAGTTGATCTGCTTCTTATCACTTGAAATAACATATATTTTAATTCATCATGTGCCTTTGGTTTTATTATTCCTATATTTTATGGCTATTTGGCCTTAAATAAGAAAGCAAGATAGAGGGTATTGCATTTTTTTCTGTTTTTTTCTCCTTATCTTAGTCCTGAATTTTTCCTAAAGTAACTCTTCACTTTAGGTTAGCTACCTTAGCAATATATATTCTTTGAAAGTACTTGTCTTTCTGCCAGTTTCTTTGGGCAATCAAATCTGCGTTTAGGACCACCTCATTTAACACTTCGGTGTTGCCACATCCAAGGTGATGATGTGGATTTTGTAAGCCATTTGGAAGATGGGTTGTGCAACCATGCTAAGGAATTCATGCAGGATTAAAACTGTTTCCAAAGAGGGTGCCCCATATAGGCCTGTAACCTGTGTGTGGGGAGCAGTGAGTTCCTTCTGTGCCCCATGGTAAAGCCGGCCAAAACTGTGGATATGAGACATTAGTGGAGGAGAGGGTTTGAGGGAAGCCACGGTAGTCAACCCCAACAGCTACAGAGGGTCCCAAGGAAGTATGATACTGTTCTTATTAATAGCTTATGTATTATTTTTACACCATCTATAATCTGTACAACTTCACTCTTTCTACCTCTTAAAATGCTGTGTGCAGGCAGGGAGCAGTGACATTTTGTTTTAGAGCAGGTGGTCAGTTTTATGTGTGTTGGGAAAACTAAGCAAAATGTTTCAGGAAACTCCAGATGTGTCCACAAGCAGTCATCTTCCTTGCATTCTAATCAACAAAAAACCCCCAGGAACTGATTTTGCTGGTAGTAAAGTCTGGTGGTAGCTCTAAAACACTGTAAGCATGTTTGTATGTATTAAAGAAAAACAACAAAACGTGCATGTGAAGCAATACCTCTGCATTTAAGTTGTTTAAATCAGGATACATGAATGCTGTGACCAAGACAGAAAATGGCATGCAGACAGAAATAGTGGTTTCAGCTTACCAGCTACAGGTCTCTTGACCTGAAATATTATATTTTTGGTTTTCAGTTCCACAAGACTATATACTTGGCTTCGCCAGTTCAAGTCCATAACAAGTTACTTGCATGCTGTGCTGAGAAAAAAAAATAAAATTCAAAGCTGCTGTTGGCTCTGTAGTTTGGCTTCAACTAATTCCCAAATTCAGCCAACAAACACAGTCTTCCTCCACTTGTAGACCTTCTGGTTTGTCTTGGCCCATGCAGCCCTTTGTCTTCTGGCAAAATTTCACTGGAAACTTCACGCCAATAGTGTTTGATCTTTACCAACTCATCTCAAGGAAGAGGACACATGTTTTAGCTCCTCTTCCTTCTCTGCAGTGAGAACGGGATGGAGGGAGAACTTTAATGTAAGGGATATTAGGCTCGATATTAGGAAAAAATTCTTCACTGAAAGGGTGATTGGCCATTGGAATGCGCTGCCCGGGGAGGTGGTGGAGTCACCATCCCTGGAGGTGTTTAAAGGGAGATTGGATGAGGCACTTAGTGCCATGGTTTAGATGGTGAGTAGGTGTTGGTGTTGGGTCATAGGCTGTACTCGATGATCTCAAAGGTATTTTCCAGCCTTGCTATACTGTGATACTGTGATACTGTAATCATGTACAGGTCTACTCTCAAGCACCTCAGGAAGTTTTGGACAGGTGTCACCCTGGGCTTTCCTTATGTTCTTCAGTGAGGTATTTGCCAGAGTAACCACTGATTGTAGTAAGAGTAATGAAGTCTTCCTATATTTTCCACCTATATTTTCGATGCACTTTACTGAGCACACTTACCCTCTCCAGAGCAAGAGGACTGTGAAACCTCCTCTTTGTTCAATGCATTGTTTAATAGGAGTAGCAGTCAGTGGACATCTAGGTAGGAAAAAAAAAAGTAGGAGGCTACTACACCTACTTTTTCATAACTGTCACCTTTATTTATCAAACTATGATTATGTGTGATCAAATATTCTTTCACCCCTTTGGAAATTTGAATCAAATTTTCTAATTTCTATCTCCAGAGTGGCCCTGATACCAAGGGATAGGGGAAATTGATTCAAATGGAGAAAGATTAAAAGGCCAAAAAGGATTCTTGCAGTTACACAAGCGTCTCTGACAGCAAGATTAACAAAACTTTCCCTCTTACCTCACAGATATACACACTCCACAATCATCTCCTCAATTTCTACACAGTTACTCCCTAGAGACATAATTGTGTCAAGTAGAACACAGCAGTTCTGCATGTTTGGCTGATGATCTTCTCTTTGCTTTCCTTCTTTTTTCCTGCACCCTTTTCCAAATGATTTAAATTGGTTGCGTGACTTTGGGCTACAGACTTCTCCCTGTATTCAACTGGTCCACTTTCATACTTTCCTTTGCTCTCCAAAGCATCCTCATTTTCTCATTATTCTGACTTTTTCTGTTTGCTCATGCTGAGGTTTTGGATATGCTGGATTAATCACCCTATCCTTAAATCAGGGAAATCTGCATATCTAGGTAACCTCTATTTTTCTGGTATGAAGATGGCGGAGCTATTAAAACGTTATGACCAAGAAGAGAAAAGGAATAATTTGGAAGAGTCGTGGGAATTTTTAATAGGAACATGAGAACTTAAAGACTTTATGGTGAAAGGGATTGTGGCAACTTAACAGTTTACATACACAGAAGCATCATAGCAAATAATTTTAATCTCTTCAGTAATAAAATCAGGATGTTATCCTGGATTGCATTTGTAGAATGTGAGATAATAGCGCAATACAGGAACGTTCAACAAGCTACTATTAATTATTAATAGAAACGGATAAATATACAGTGAGTTCTAATTGCCAGCTGTATTCTGAATTCATCTCTGTTTAGGTTTTCCAGGGTCTGACTCAGAAACAAACTCATCCTGTTAGTAATTCATGTTATTTTTAATGACTCAAAGTGAGTTCCTTCAAAAAGTCATTTTAAAAAATCACTTTGATTTCAGATATTTTTTACCAGATGTGTATCCCAGATATATGAGCTGTGTGGGAAATGCAGATTTTCTAACTTACCCAGTGTTTTGAAAAGACAATTTGAAACTTAGATGTTAAGACATTGGACCAAGCTAGTAAGAAGTATTCTCTTAGTTCAGGGTCTGGGCTTAAAATGAAAAATTGTCCACTTCCAATTTTGGAAAGACAAAAAAAATTGCTTTTTGTTCACCTACCAGGTGAAAATGGTAGAAAGTTTAAATCAATCTATTTACAGTATCCCTTTTCAGATAAAATACATTTTTATTTAGACATCTTGGGAAAAGGTGAAATGTTCCTATAAAAGTACTTTGGTCACTGAAGTAGTCTCTTTATTAAAATATTTTTAGAACCAAACAAATTCAGCAACTCAGATTCATTTAGACTGGTGGCATCTTTATTCATTTTTCATGCTGGAGAAAGAATCAGATACTTCTGTGAATGTACTCCTACCGTAACTGTGGGATGAGACCTTATCATGGAGCAAATGGCAGGGTAGGCTCAGTCCTTGTGAAAACCTTGTGAACTATCTGAACTCTCCTCAAACAGCCTGATTAAGTGCCACTGCTTTATCTGGTTTAAGTGAGTATAAGGTCAGGAAGTGTGGGACAGAAAAGAAATGTAGGTGAGAAGCATATTATTTTGGGTGTGGCCAATCCAGTCCATGGTGAGAATGACATTTAGCAGCGGTTTGTTCCTTTCATAAACAAGTTATTTGCTTTTCTTGTGTTCTTGCTTATTCATTTGAATTATTAACAGGCTCTTTAAAACTATTAAAGCCTTGCCACTCCTCTTCAAAACTGCCTCTAGGCATCTTTGATTTGTATGGTTAGCATTTACTCCCTAAGGTCTTATCGACCTTGGCAGTGTTACAAATCATATTTTCACATGCATGAACTGCCCTTGACTAATTTCTCCAGTACAGTTTGAACATAAATAACCTTCCTTTGGCAGCTGCATTTTTTACTTTTTACTTGTTTATTTTTAGGAGACGTAGTGTAAATGGGTGGATAGTTATATGGAATACTGCAAAGTAAATCCGCATCAAAGTTTAGTTAAGAATGTGCATTGTTGTTTTCCTTGAGTATGTTAATGCTAGATGGAAGAATTTTTTTTGTTTCTTTTCTTTTTGTTTCTTTTTTATTGTAAATCTTTTTTTCTAATCTCCCTTTTGGAACCACACAGTTCACGGTGACTTTTGATGCTATTCTCCTCCCTAGTAGTTATGAATTTCTAATAAAAGGGTGAAATCAATTTTCTCATTGTGACATGGGACATACACTTCATAATAACCCTCCCTATTTAATTAAGAAATATCAAGAAAAGATAAAAGTTCAGAAAGTTTTGGGTTTTAAAAAACCTGAGTCCCAATAAAAAGCATTCCAGGGCCACTGGAAATAATACCAGACACATTGAAAGTAGCAACATGAGAAACAGCTCAAGAAAGAAATACAAGAACATAACAGAACTTTATTATCAGCACCCAGGCATCAAGAAAATACCTTATACTGTGTCACCTAGTGGATTCCAGGCTGGAAGCAAGGAATATGAGCACTACACAGCGTCAGGGACAGGATACAGAGCAGTTCCCACATTTGTCGTGGCTGTATAATGTGACCTGCCGAACTATGCAGTTTGGCATCAACAGGGAAGATGATAAGGGTTGGAAAGCAAGATTTCTCAGTCCAAACTCAGTCTCGAAAGCTGGTCCTGATGTGTTAAGGGGAAACGCTGTATTAGAGAACACATTAACTGCCCTGGGGCTGAACATATTGTTAGAAAACTGATGTGATTTTGGTACTTTGAGACATGTTAAAAATTCTAGTAGAAAGCAGAAAACTGTTTTAAATTTACCTGGTCAAGAGGTTGGTAAGGTAAATCCAGTAGCAAATTATTATGGAGTAATTCAGCTTTTTGAATGCATAGCTGTTAACAGCTTGTTACAGTGATTTGCCTGGATTCTCTGCTACAATATATGCAATCATCTGTAGATGCAGTGAATACTTCCTTGGTGATGCAACTGGAAAACACATGGATGAATGTACTACAGGATAATCTGTCACAGTTCCATTAGCTGAGGCACAACTCTGTGGTGTGTTTTCTACTTATAGTCCTTGGCTAGGAATAGATTTTTTCCTTCTCACCTGGAGGCATATATTTTCAGTTCCTTTTACAATGTACTCATCAGATATTTTCCTGACCTTTGGCCAAAATTTTATTGACAGCAATATAGGTGTCATTATCTAATTCTTGAATTGTGTTTGAGATGGCAACACCATTTTCAGAAAATCTGGCAGCAGTCCCATCACTGCCTCACCAGCTATGACAGGGCTATGTCCAGGGACTGGAAAAGGATGCTCCTTTCAGTCTTAGCTCCACTGGTTCTCAGTGTGCTGCTCTGCACCCATGGGTACAGCACTCGGGACTCTATGGGACTCAGATATCTGACAGACAAAGTCAATCTCAGTAACTTTCTCATGGTGTGTTGTACCAGCAACTGTGTAACACTGAAATCCCTGAAGAGGTACAGAAGCAGTACTTAATACTAATGACCTGGATATTTAAAGTAGAAAAAGATCCTTTGAGCTAGGAGCCCTGAAAGATTTTTCCACTGTTTAGTTTTCATAAGGAGAATCCTCTTTTCCCTCTTTCCACATTGAAGAGTTTTATACAAAATATTACTCCCCTTTTTTCCTAGATAATACCCTGTGGACTTTCTCCTGGATTCCTATCAGGTATAACTATAATTTCTGCTGATATTATCTTTCAGCTCTTTTCCTTTGTAAAAAGTCCTTTTTTTGTGAAAATCGAATATAAAGAGTAATCTATCAATGAGAGCCTAGAGACAAAAGTCTCCTCTTGTTAAGATTGAAGACCTAGTTTATGGGATGGCAACCTCACTAGGCTTCGGCCTAAGGAGAAAAGTCTTCACCCTAAGAAACAGCTGTTCTACTGTCATTTTCACTGTTAGTGCTATGTATTAAGTACTCAAAGGTCGTGTGCTCCTTAAAGGACTTAGCTTTAGCTATCATATTAATAACTGTGGTCTTTGTTATTTAAGTTGAAGACTGCTGAAGACTCTTGAGAGCTTATTGCATTAGCTGTCTGAAGCACTGTCAGTGTGGCATACATTCATTTTCCTTCAGAAAAGGCATAGTGTAATAGAAAATTGCCAGTGGATAATTTTCTAATTATGTGGCATGCTCCCCATTTCACAGGCTCTCTGGCAGTTTCAGAGAAACAAAAGGATAAATGTAAAACTGATCTTCCATCCACACAATGACACCTGAGAGAAAGTTCCAGTCAAATGCATTCAGGTAAGGATCTTCTATAACATTTTATTATAGAACCCCAACAGAATAAATGTTTATATGGAGTAAGCAGCTCTGATTACTGTACTTTACTGGGCAAAATATTTTTAGAACTTCAAGTTTCAAGCATCAGATCAGAGTGAGAACAGAGCTGACTGCATATCTATCTGCAAAAACATTTGCAGTCATTGCATGGAAACAAAGCCTGAGGGAGGAGGAACACTAAATATTTTCAGAGATGTAAAGAATGAGATCACCTTAAACAGGTCTTCTCATCGATGTTTTGATTCAAGTTGTTACTCTGTACTCTTTTCCTCCATTCACTGTTATGCTAGACTAATAATTTATTACAATATTGTCAAGGCAGAGAAGTTGGATTTTTCTTGGTTTCTTACGTTATTTGGATTTACAGGATAAAATTATTACACATACTTCCTTATATGCTTAGTGTTAGAGTTAATCTCACACTGGATGTTTTCATTGCCTGTGTCTATCCCAAAGAATTCCAACAAAAATTTACCAATATAATTCAACTATTCTGTATATCAGTTTCTATAGGTTTATGTTCATTACCTTACGATAAGAAAACATAAAAATCTGAAACAATTTGCAAAATGTATCTGTATCATCTGCTCGGTGTCGCTTAGCATGTGTGTTTCAAAAGAGGACTGACCTAGACTTTTATGTGGTCAGAATGCAGTAAGTGAGGATCACTCCTAATTTCAGTGCTCCTTAGGATAAACAGTTCAAACTGACTTCTGTTTAAAATATTTACTCATGTGGCACTTTACATACATCCTGCCAGAGAACTGCAAATACATACTGTCATTATAGACTACTGATCTGAGAATTGTTGTGGCTTATTGAGTCTTACAAGAGTAATACCCTGGTTACTAAATTGTTTATTCAGCACTATTTGGACTCATGCACGAATTATGTGCTGCCAAAAATAAACCAAAATCTGGATTCAGAAAGAAACAAGCTATCATACTCAAGGAATATGGTTTTGTCAGATTAGTATTGTTAGTTTCATTTCTCTACCTTGGAAGTTACAGTACTGTGAATTTGGATGCCGGTTTTTGGAAGAGAGCTGGGAGTTTTAAGAAGAGTAATTTATGCTTAGGGATCCTGTGTTTTTTCTTATACCCCTTTAGGTGTTGCATTTTCAGTTTACTCAGTTTTGATATTGTCTCTTGCAGATTTGCCCTATCCTGTGATTTTCGTTGGCATTAATTTCTGTAACAGTGTGTTGCTAAGTCATGCCAAGACAAATACCAGCAGAACTGTATCCATGCTAGGAAATTACACCAGTGTAACTATAAACTGAGATAGTTAAATCAGCACTATGTGTAGAATTAAGCGCTTTGCTGGATTTTAGTCAAAACACTTTAAAAGTAAGGTTAAATTTTGGGGTTGTGCCAGCTGTTGGCCAAAGCCAACCACCTGTATTCATATTGTGTGCTTAGCCCTGAGCGTGCCGCAAGTATGCGTGCATCTGCTTAACTTCTTTCCTGACTCAGGAGGGACTTAAGCTTACACTTAGAGAAACTTATACGCTAAAGTTTTATGCTGAATAAGTACCTTTATTTCTTAAAATGGCAATGAAGAAATTCTTGTTTTGAATGTAATAGGAAAATTCCTAGAATCAGTCAGCCAAAGATAATTGCTGTTTGGAGAGCTTTGAATGCACACAGTAAGAAAAGTACACTTTATCCAAGGAAAAACATACCACTTTCAATCAACACAACCTACACGGCAATATTATTTTTGTTAACACATATGCGGTAATGCTGAAAGTTGTTATATATTTGACTCAACCCAATAATCACACAATGTAAATTATATTCAAACAGGATTGTATTGCATTGCAAAGATTAATTAACCTGACGATTACTTCACACTGTTTTTTGGGGCAAAAAGTATAATTTTCTCTAAGGTTGCGGCCCCTTTACCTTGACGGAGTACTTCAAAATAGTTTTGAAAATTGTTTTTTGAAGAACAAGGCAATAAATTATTCCACAGGACATATTAGGTAGTGCAACGTTCTGCCAGTAGACCTACTTCAGAAGTTACAAACTGCACAGTTGACTCTTACTGGGCCAGAAGCACTCCAATGATTATCCATTTCAGGTCAGTTACACTAGAGAAGAATTTCACTTGTACTGTTCAGGTGAGCTTCACAGGGCCAAAAAGCTTATTGGTCCTCTCCTAAATCTGAGACTTCCATCCAGTGCTATGCCCACAGGAATATCCTTTCATCATCTCATTTTTTAGTGTTTGAACAATTCTGCCTGAGATGTTATTTAAGCCTGGAGAATCTGATTCACTGCATTTAATTACATTGTTTTTACTTTTCTTCATATAATGTATTTATACCTTTTCTATGCAAAATAGATTATCAAAGAGTCTTCAAAAGATACAGCTTTTCTTATGAAACCAACTCTTAGGATAAATTTTAGATGCTTGTAATTAGTCTCTTTTCTAAATTTAGAGTACAAGTTGTTTGCCCTGGTACACTCCCGATCAAATCATTATGTTTCATGGTCCAAGCTCTTTGGAAGGCCTTTGGGAAGAATATTTGTATAGTAGCAAAGGAATTCACCTTTACCATATGTTTCATCTCTGTAGTATAAATGCCTCAAAACTTGCTTTTTAGGTGTATTGGAATTTGATTCATACTGCAGAACATGCTTGTACAGATCTTTGTGAGATCTTTCTTTTTTTATACAAAAGGCAAACCACTTCTCTTTTCAATCTTTTTTTTCCTTTCCCACAGCTCTGTTGCCTCTCTTCTGTACAGGGAACATAATAATGTATTTAAGCAGTGCACAACATGACATTTTAACATTAATCGTTAATGTTATTTTATTGAAATGTGTAAACACGTATATTTTTCACTGTCTCATACACCATTATAATTTCTTTTACTCTGTTAAATTCAGATGTAATTTAGGATGGAAAAATACATTTTAGAATTACACCTGCAGCATCTAGTATTAGTATGACTTTTCCACAGCGTGACAGTGATGTTTCAACAATCTATACATATTGATTTAGGCTGATAATAAACAATTTGATTAGGCTCTATCTATAGGCTGTCATTTCAATCACTGTCACTGGTCCAATAGAGTGGAAGGCAGCTAGCAGACACATATGGCAAGATTTCTCAAAATAAGAAACTCTGGCCTGATTAGAGCCCTAGGTTCAGTGAATTGGACAAGACAGCTCAGCTGCCAGGTTATTAACTCCCTCAGAAAATACTCTGCCTTTTCCCTGGGGCCAGCCTGAATATTCTGATCTGGATCGATAAGCAATCTCCGGTGTGTACAAAATGCCAGCTAGAATCATTTGTCTCAGTGCAGTCTCCTTACAAAGGATAAAACACCTGCAGTATATGGCCTTCTCTCCCTCCTCCCCCACCTTCTCCTTTTTAACTAATGACCCACAAAGAAGGAAGAATAACTGAATCTATTCCATCATCAGGAAGGCTCTCTCAGGTTTGTTTTAATGATCACAATGGCTACCTTTCAATCTTACAAAAATTATATCAGTCATGGTTTCCCTGTGGCGTGTTTATGTAAGTAATGTGAGCTGCGATGTAATGACAAGTGTACAGATGTCGTTGTAAGAGGGCCCTCGGCAAGAAGATATCTCAGAATGTCAGAATTTTAATAAACAGCGGACTGCTGGTAGGGTTCTCTTTGGTGGCTGTCTTTTGTATTTGTAATGTGTGCTCTGATCTCTTGCTTAGGCCAGAGATTTTTCAGGAGTGTTTAGCAGCGAATGATACTTTAAAATTGATTGGAATAGAAGAATTATTTTCCATAGTAGTGATGATCTGGTACATATCTACAGTTTTGTTTCTAGTAGTTGTAGATTGTAGACATGTAACTTGTACTTTCTTTAGATAGGTATCAAAGCACAGAATTTTCATCTGAGTGAATTGAGAATCATCCAAAACTCTTGGACCTTGTTTTCTCAAGAGGGAAAAATACTTCGTAAGATGTCTTACCCTTCCCTCTTTTGGTTAGAAAGTGTAGCAGATTTGAGAAGAAAGCCCCTGCTTTAACATTTCAGCACTGTCCTGTTCTTCTTCTAATGCCAGGCAAACTCAAAATTGTAGAAAGGAATGAAAATAGCATTAAGAAGAACAGCCCTTACAAATATGAGACGTGTTAGGGTGATGGTAAAGGTTCTCTCTGTTTTTTTCATCTGGATTATGCAAAAATTGAGAATCATGGATGTTGATACTTGTCTCAGAGAGCTATCAGCTTTTAAGTTAACAAAAGCAAAGAACGCCCAGGTCTTGATGTGTGCGAGTTCAACGTTTGGGTTGTGGTTAATCAAGAACCCTTGTCCTTTTTAGTATTTAGGAAAGGATATGTGCTTTCTCTTTCAAAGTTCTTCTTAATGGACATCTTTAGTGAAATTAACTTTTCTTATGTAATGCTTTAGAGTTTGTTCCCTGGTTGTATTCATTATATTCAGTACTTGAATTTAAATACAGTAAAGAATTGTCTACTAATAAGCAAATTAAAATTAAAATCCCTTCCAAAATGCCCCAAAATCCAAGTTTCTGTCTTTCATTGATCATGTATTAACACCTGGAGACGCAAGACAGAACCTCCTATTGCCCAAGAAGAACATAGCATCTTATGTTCCATGTTGTCAAGAAAGAATAAATTCATCTCCTTAGCTATCTACATTGGATGCTTACTGAATAAATTCTTATACTAAATGCTTGTTTCTGAGTATGGATTAAAAATGTTTCAAGAATAGAGGCCAGTTTTAAATTGGTTTTGCAGGCTAATGAACTAGCTCCTCATCCAGCTGTAAATGACAGCATAATTTTGACCTCAATTTATGTAACTGTTTACTTCTATGTGCCTATAGAAAACTTACTTTGAGTTAATGTAAGTCCACACCTAGTTCAATAATAAAATGGGTGTTTGTGTCACGTTTTCTCATTAAAAATAGAAAGGAGGATTTTATGTTTGTACTGCCATCACTTGGAAAAGGAAAAAAGGTTTGCATTTACTCTTCCTTTTTTTGCTGCACGAAGAGTCTTTGCCCTGATAGTGTCAAGAAATTAGAATACTGCTTTCCAGACAGTTTCTTTCATATTTGCTATGCAAAACTTCAGGAAATAAATGGTGCTTTAAAAAAAAGAACAATGTAAGGAACAACTTTAATGAATTGATTTCTCAATGTAGAAAACACATTTCCCATCAAGGCACTTATTAGAATGTTTATCTCAGGGAAAATGCACACAGTTTATATGAAAAGCTGATGTTATGTTAATTCCCATTATTATATACATATAATATTGAGGAAGATGGAACAAAGTGCCTTTAAACCAAAGACGATGACATTTTTTTCTTGTTTGCTACAGTTTTATTGTAGTGAAATATGTTCATTTTAGCAGTGGAAAACCACCCTAAATAGACAGCATAAGAGCAATAAGATGTCACATTGCAGAGCACATTTTTTAAATGATGTGCTCTAGAAGTAAGGCTTTTAGACATTTTGGTTTATGTATTAAAACTTCCCACAGATTTGATTGGGAATGAGCCTTTGATGGATATTTGCTGCAGTTATGCTGCATTAGACTCGATTTATCCACCACCTCTCATTGTTGCTATTGATTGATTTTTAAATTAGATGAAGGCAATCAGTAAATACCACCCAATCAAGTCCTAAAAACATATAGGAGATTAGACAATTTAGGGTAATCAATGAAAATATTCTGTGATTTGCTACCACTCAATTTTGACTATAAATTACGACCATAACTTGCAAGTTAGTAAGCCATAAAACAAGCAGATGTGACAAGAAAAACTATAAGAAATGAATTAAGGAGATGAAGAGGAACCACTAGTGTTGTCATTTAATGAGACAAAATTACTCTTTATGCATATCTTGCATTTCTGGTTGAGTCTTGCCAACAGTAATGGAGTATAAGAGCAGGATCACATCCTTCAGACTTTTTTTTTTTTTAATATAAAAGCTGCTCTTTTGTGTAACAAATCGGTTTGAACAATAACTAATCTACCTAATTTTATTGCAGTAAATAAATTAATTTAATTTTAGGTTTAAAACCTGCTGCTTGCTAAAACCCCTCACTTACATCACAGGCACTTATAAACACTAATTTTAAAGTCACACTTCTACATGGTGTTATATCCTACAAAGTTTAAAATGTAGCAATGACTGAACGTTAGTTTAGACCAACGCTTTGAAGAAGCAGTGCTTATAGGCTGTATTTCTGTGATACTTATCACTTATTGTCTATATTTTCACAGCAGTCTCACCAGCAACTAATAATTCACATGCCATAAAAATCTGTTTTAAGGTTTATTTGCTAGTTGTAAATAGGTGGACGGGTTCTTTCTGTTTGTGAACTTCAGTATCTATTTGGAATTTCTAGCCAGTATCTATCCAGTATTTCTAGGCTGAAAAACTTCAAAATATCTAAACAACCGTTAACAGCTATAAGATTTATGGGACTAAATTGGTGAAATAAAGCAAATATTTATCATAAATGTGCTCTCTTCAAAAAGCAGTACATATGTGATGCTGCTGAGTAGCATCCAGAAGTCTCCTTGGTTTATGCCTTGGAATAAGGATGAACATTTAGAAAAGGTTTATAGAATAATTTTGGGGAGTGTTGATCATAGAAAAGGATGATATTAACAAGAAGCCTTTGACAAGAGGAAAATTTATATGCCTTTTTCCACACTAAACAGAAATTTGAGAGACCTGAAAAATGCACAATACACCCTGAATGATGATGAGAATTAAACATAGGACTGCACTATAGGAGAAAACAACACCCATACTGCACTCACACACACTCAAATGCAATGATACAGAAAGTGCCTTTGTAGAACTCGATGACAGAGCATTTCCTTTGCGAGCACATAAACACAAAATACACAGGTAGAATAAATACTGAAAATATATGGATTTATATTTACCATGATTTAATTAATTCTCAGTAAAGACAGATTTCACATTGCAGTGGAGAAGGCAAAACCCCCCAGATTCAGAGGAAAGTATTAGAGATGTTGCAAACCAAAGATTAGTCAGCAAATCCTGACTGTATCAGCGGGTGGACTGTGTGAGAGAATCCAGAATTAGAACATCAGGAGGATTTCATGTGGAAATTCAAAGCGCTTGCTGTAGTAGACAAATGTTTGGCACTAGCTTAAAAGGCAAAAAAAAAAAAAAAATGTAGTTGTTCTTAGCTGGTTCCTTTTTAAAAGTCATTTCTTTCAGCCTAGTATTGCAGAATCGGGACTCACTTTTCTACACAGGTCTGTGGAACAGGATAAGTCCATGTAAGTGCTGGGCCTCTTCTGAAAACACATTTCTCTCTGTCAAAGACAATTCCTTTCTGAATTTAGCATTAGAAAACTGTCCAGGCCTGGTCTTTCAGATTTTCCATGTTGTCCAGTACATCTGCCTAAGGCAATCCAGAGGAACTGTGTAAATCGCCAACAGAACAAACCACCCCCAGCTTGCTAAATATTTTATTTTTTAAAGATCATTGAAACAGACTTTTCATTAAATCCCGCATTTTATCAATTTCTACAGTCTCATAAGATGTTAAGGAAGAAGTAAATTCCCTGCTGACAATAGCTTTTCTTCCTTCCAGGTAAATTTGGTACTAGATGAAACTTCCGTCTCTTAAATCATTGCCATATTTTCTGAAAAGAATGTAAAACAAGATTGGAAGGGACATAGTTCCTGAAAATAATATTCCTCTGTCTGTAGGTAACATGATTTCTAAAGCTTGCGATTTTTACTTTAATTTGAAATTTCCTTTGGAATTCCATTTCCAGCTTCTTTCTGAAAGATTCTGGATGTGATTGATCCTTTGGAAATCTGGTGGAAATTTGCAAGATACACAGAGAAGTTGTGACGGCAGGAAAAGAAAAAGCTTAGAATTTGGGTAGACTCTGGATCATTTGCATTCTCGTATTGAAATATTTGTCTGCATTACCTCTGAGCAATAGCTTGCCACTCACTATAATTTCATGCATTCTCCATAGATAATGGTATTCAAGACAAAGCAATGTTTACGCTATTTCAATGTATCAGCATATTGTGTTCAAAATCCCATTCCTGTGAGTTAAAAAACATACAAACCAAAAACCCGGTAATCTCTAGCAAGGAGGACAGGAAAGGGAGAGAAAACCCCTGACTTAAAACGAAGACAGAGACCTAGTTTCCCGTTCCTGATGGACTGATGCAATACAATGAAGCTGGTGTATTCAATATAACTTTTAGAATAATTGCCTGGGAGGTAACCAGAAGAAGTACATTTTACTTTATCATGGTACATAAATAAAAGGGCAGACTAATTAATCATACAACTTACTAAAAGTGCTTTTTATTTTGCCATTTAGTATGCCAGAAAGATCATTTTCTTTAATGTATATACCCAGTATTAACATGATTTAATCCATCATGTTCTGTATTATGAAATTACTTTGTTTTACTCCCTGATCCAGCTGAAGATCATTAACCCACACTATTATCTAAGTCATACATCATTTGAGAGTATTACCTCATATAGCAAAAAAGCTACTTCCCTCGGTTATACACTCCAACTAAGAAATCATTTTTTCTGGATGTTGGTGACAAGTAGAGCTGTTTTCATTAGAAAGCAGATGGTTCACTATTTCGGTTCTGTTTTACCTTCGCATTTGCTCCAGCTCAGAGTTCTTTGCTGCCAATCACTTCATTGTTTGCTTCTCACAACATCCACATCCTGTATTCCAGAGCAAAACGTTCAAGTACTTGGCCTTCTCCTAAGACCTGGTCTTTGAATGCCTCATGTACTCCACATCCTCACTTTTTGTAAGTCAATCTTCAGAAAGGAATGAAAGTGAGTCTAATAATCTGAGCAGTAGCTTAAGCTCCCACCCTACTTCAGGTGCCTCTTATAGTTGAGAGTGCCAAAGATGTAATTCACCCATTCAGATTTGAGATTGGGCCTGCAGTCACACCAGTGGTGAATTTGCCTCAATAGAGCTTTAGGGCAGAATCTGGTCTTCTATCATTTCTTACAGTTTGCAGTTATGGTGTTTGCGGCATCAACATTTTCGCTCTCTGAGTCTATATAATGCATGTTCTGCTTGGGCTGCCCTGAGACCATGGGTGCCTGGTAGGTGTCGGTAAGTAGTCTGCAAGGTAGATGTGTGTACAATAGAGTAGAGCAAAGGTCACTCTGTCCTGAAGACAAGCATTACTGATGTTGTTATATTCAGTTAGCAACATGGGAGTGTCACGTTATGGTAGAACTGGAAGAGGTGCAAGCCTGGTTGTCTAAACAACATCCAAACCAAAGGTAAACACTCACTTGAGATTTCTGAATATTGTACTTCTGAGAACTGTGATTCCCCTCTTCCCTGCCCTCTTAAAACCGATGCATTTGTATATTTCTTCTGTAAGTAGCTATGTCAGTTACCTGGGTATGAAAGCACTGTTACTTTCTGGAATACACAGAAATATATTTCCTAAAAGTCAATTTCCGTGCAGTGCTCAGCAGAGGCAAGCATGAAATCTATCTGTTCAGTAACAATGAATATATATAGGAGTGAGGGCATTGCTGCACATCTCCCTCAAGAAACTCCTAAATTCAGAGTTTGTGTTGAAAGAGGCGATGTGCATTTTCCTAGGGCTCCAAACAGAGACCATCTGTGACAGAGGCTTTGTGACATGGTATCTGCACACGAGTCACTGTGTGTAGCTGAGATGAAGGAAAGAAAGACAAGGTGGGAGTAAGGATTCTTTTGGACTTTGTTTTGCATTTCATGTTTCCAGACACTGATTGATTTTTTTAAATGCTGCTTTCTTTATGCCGTGTTTTGTGGGACCATAATAAGTGTAGTTTGGAAGAAGTATCCAAATAATCCAGTGTTATATTGCTACTGTCTGATTTTATCACTTGATAAAACCAGTCATCCCTTCTCACTAGCTTTATGCACATTCTTTTCTACAGAGGAATTAAGAGATGGAAAGATTTTTTTTTTAAAAAATATGCTTTGTGAAAATCGTATTTGTTATGTTAACAGTAAAGCAAAAATATATAGTGCCCTTGATAGTCCAAGGAGACTGGGTTTTATTTTCTTGGGATTTGCAAACAGAAATTACCTGATTCTATTTGCTTTCCATGGGCATATTGGAGAACAGCTATCTCAAAATTCTGCGCAGAAATGCTTCACTATTCTAATGAGTTACATTTCGCATTTAAGATTCTTTATAAAAATTCTAGCATAAACATGTAGTTAGGATATATAGATTGTTTTGAGTTAAAATGAAGCAGTAATTCCTGAAAATATAGTAGTTCCTGAAAATATTTCTTCATGTATTTGTAATAAAAAAGAATAAATCATATTTTGAAATAGTTACACTTCAAGTAGCTGAAGTGGCAGTTGTTAAGTTTTAGACTGGTTTTAGTTATTTCTGAGAATTTGCCTTGAGAAGTAGACTCTCATTCTAGTTAAGAGAGGAGAATAAATGCTCTCATTAATGAAATAGGAAGCCACTTATTAAAGATTGCATCCTTAGAGGTAAACCATCATTATGTAACCTCAGTTCTTTTATAATATATATGTTTTGGGTTTGATCATTCTATACTGAACAAGATACTCCAACATTCTATTCAGACCTACTTTATGTAGTTTTTTCCGATTTCTATCACATTTGTCACAAACTCCATTTTTCTTACAGCTTCGGGAAGTTTGGGAGGTTTTTTCACTGATTTTTTTTCCACATACTTCCTAACTCATGTCAAATTTACTAGTTATTATTACCTTCTTACATTTGCCATGTGTAATGATGTTCTCTTCTTTATTCAAACTGAAAACTAATATAGAGCTTGGCAGGAGCCAAAGTACAGTGTTGGGATGGGTATTTGATTTTGCTAATTTTAAGGACAACCTGCTCACTGATCATGAAGCGCACCATAGGTGGGATGTAATTTAAAACAATGATCTTAAATAAACAATTACTATTTTCCTCGTACAGTTTGCACTGAAACTGTAGGAGGAATAAACATCTGTAATGAACATGCTTACAAAATTCAAAGAAAAGATAATAGATTTGCGTTGGTTCCAAGCATCGTCATCTAGATGAGCACCAAGGACAATGTTTAGTTATAGATTAATAATCCATGGTACAAAGAGTTCTGAACGAATTGGGGGAAAATATAAAGATACAATATTGAGCAAAGCCAAGGCTGAAGGTCAGCCTGAACTAACTATGGTTACTCTCAGTCAAATGTAGCCTTAGCATCCAACCTGAATAAACCTCACAATCATAATCCAACTGTGGATAAAACAGGGCAAAATTAGTAGGTGCGGGTGCTGCTGCTTGCACATTATAAACCAGAAACTGAAAAAGATAAAGCATAAAGACGGATTATCTTCTGCAGAAGGAGCTGGATGCAGCTGTCACTGGGAATTTAAAGATAATGCCTTTACACACTGAAGTCTCTGTTACAGAACTTTAAACTCCACTTGTTCATGTGGGCGATGTTGCCAAAGCAATGAGAAAGGAGCAGACTGCAGAGTCTTCTGGAGGGGCTGGGTTAGCCCACGCTGAAGTGTGTGCAGCTCCAATGCCAGAAATCACCCATCTCTATACGATCTGGAGCGTGGCCCAGTCCATAAACAGCTTCAGAGTTCATTGCTCTGCAGACAGCACAGACCCTGGTTTTGCACGGTTGTACAAGTGAATGCTATGAATAGCATTAATTGCCCTGTGTCCCAAAGGAGATCTCTGTGCCACTCCCAAGTTCCCCAGGGCAGCTTGCCAGCTAGGACAGTGCCTGTCGAGTGGAGTTAGCCCGAGCTTCTATAGATACCAGAATCTACTCCTCAAGCTACCAGTTTATCACAGGTGTTTTCTTACAGTTGGTATCTGTCATCTTCTGACAGTGATGGCCAAGTGATTTAGGAATTCACCTTGACTAAACTGAGAGAAAAGGTGGACTTTTTTGTTTATGCCTTTGAGTGTCCCACAAAATGTGATTTAGCATTGATGTCACCCAACCCAATTTTTTCTGCTCAAGCAAGTAATTTGCAACTACCAAATTCTGTAGTTTAAAGTGATTCTCAAAACAGAAAAAGGATATAACAACATCAACATCCAATTAGTACTGAGAACTGTTGGTATGAAACTTTATTTTTAGTATAAATAAATTAGAGTTTTGCTTTAACACTTATGAGCTTAATATACACAAGATTTCCATGATTTTTTCTAGCCTAGGTTTAGTGCCTACCTGAATGCTAACAGTATAATCACATAACATCATGAAATATCAAACCCTGGTAAAATAATTGCAAACAAAACAAATTAAAAGCCATGGGAAATTATAGCATAGGATCTTGACAAGTTAAAATACAAAACAATTAAATACACCAGGTGCCATCCTAGGATTTGTGTGTGAGACTATATGGGGAGTGCACAAACACTCTTGATGTTCATGTAAAACACATGCAGAGATTTCATATTATTCTAAGGGAATAAGTTATGTGTACTCTTCAAAATTATAATAAAAGCAGTTAGAAAATGTAAACTATTAGAACAATATATACTACTGGGCAATAACAATTTATTTATAAAAATGTCATTTGCATTTATGAACTTTGTTCAACTTCCAAGCATGTTTGCTATTTTCAAAACACAAACTGACCTTCTCAAATTCATAATGAGGTATGAAATAAATGAGAGAGTACTGAAGGTGAGTCATTCATTAATCATAAGCAAAACAGGGCCAAAATCAAGGACACAGGAGCACAAACTGTAAAAGTAATAGGTTGCATAATCATTGTATTTAATATTAACTACATTATGTTTTTCATGTGAGTTCTGAGAAGTTGATTTTTTATGTTTACATGAAACTAATCCAAAGTAAACTTTATTTCTCAATATTATTTTATCCTAGTGGTTGCCCTCTTTTTAATAAAGTAGAAGACATGAATTCTAGCTTGTCATTTTATTATGAAGATTTAATATAGAGGCTTAGCAGGAACCATTAACTCTACTGAAACTTTTGATTTAAGATATTCCGCTTTGACTAAAACATACCAAATTGTATAGCTACATCCTCTTCTTGTTTGTCATGGCAGATCTCCCATTAAGGACGTAAATTCATCTGGAATTGGTTGGTTTTGCCAAAATAAATTGTTATTCATATTCAGCTGTCACAGAAAGACAGATCGAGAACTATTATTTGAACCAATCTGGGCCTTTATCCTTCAAACCACAGTTTACAGGTGACTGAGTAAAGGGTTGGGGTAGCTCAAATGGATATAATAATAATAATTAGTTCCCCCATGCTAGATTTCAACTAAAAATGCGAGAACAAACTAGGTTGGAGGAGGAAGACAGAGTGGACTAGTGACTCAGCCAGGACTCTACTGATTTCAGAACCACTCAACAGATGCATCTCCCTGTTCAATTCACATTTGTTCTTTCATTTGGGCAGAGCTAGTATTGATAATACTCTTGTTATTTCAGAATTTTTAGGTGACTTGCACCCTTTAGTATGGTACAGCCCAGTCCATAAAATGCTGTAGCCCATGTTAGGCTGTAACATCCATGTGTCAGAGAAGCTGTGCTGCGCGCTTTGTGACTTGAGATCCACCTCAGGGCAGGCTTTGCTTACACTCTGTCTTAGCTATAATTAATGCAAGTTGTTTTGATGTGTGGCAATGTCTATGTTCTCCTGCATTTAAACTATAAAACAGGCATTAATAGGCCAGTTTTTAATATTTAGGTGGAAATCATGATTTCTCAATATTTCTATTAACAATCTTTGCAGCTTGAAACAAAGGTCTCTCTGCAGTTCTGTTTTCAGAGGGGACAAATGTGTCTGTTGATTAAAGGTACATATTCTGTCTCCTTCATAGATTTTCCATAACCCTTGATAAAAAAGTATCTTAATTTTTAAAACTCCCATTTAACCAATTTCCCACCTTCTCCACTCCAACCTTTCTACATTTTATAAATTATATTGGTGTTAAGTTCACACAGTGTTTAAGGTGTTTCTTCCTTATATGAGAAACTATATATAAGCTGCGAGGTGTTAAACCCAGTAATTATTAGTGATGTTTTCCTTTGTAAGGAAATAAAAAGAAATTTGTGTTCAATGACTAGATCTAAATGAGTTTTTAGGATTGGATGTGTTTAGGGGAAGAAAAAAACCACCAAATTTTGTTATGAGTTGAATTTTATGCTGTTAAGACTGAGGAATTTGCCCAGGTCTGTAAAAACCGTACATTCCATTCAGGCCTGTGTAAGTGGGGAGGTCCCCATAACATATTTACCTTCATTTTAGATGCAGGTGGTTTAAATGTCGTGTTCTGGTTTAGATTCCGGAGCAAATAGGTTACCTATGATATTATCATTCCCAGGAATAGATTGCCAAGCACTGACTTTCTCAGGCAAAATAGTTAAAGGGTTCACCGTGTCCCCAGTGGTCCCCTGCTTGACTGCTTTTCCCAAGGTCCAGATCAATCTTTAACTCCTCACTTTTAAGTTAGGATGAAATATCCTGGAGAAGAAAGGGAACGTACATGCAAAGGGAACATATAAGCAAATAGGATTTCTCACTTTTCCATCTCCAAAACAGGACAATTACTGTTAAGAAGCCCATAAAATCTTCTCTGTGCTGGACCAGTTATTTCTAAATTTTTTGAACCAATCTCTAACCTTCCAGCAAAATATGATTTTTCCAAGTAATTTTCTGATATTGTTGCGGAGTCTTCAACTCAGTACCAGAAACATTGTGCTGTAGGCCTGAGAAGTCTGTCACAATAGAAAAGTTGGAAAAAATGCAGTATGATATCAAAATGTTTTTGCCTCTTACAAGTACCCCTGCTCTGCTCTTTGCATGACGTCTTGCTCAAATAAGCTTCCTGCATCTGAGCTAGGCTTCCTCTGTACTTCCCAGAATCCAACTTTGCAGAGCTTCTGTTGTTCTGGTTTCAGAGATTGTTCTGGCAGCAAAGATGGAGAGTAATTTTATATCCAAAAGTTAAAAGTTGGAAAAGAGTTTGGTTTTAGGAGGATTTCGACTTGTTTATGTCTTCAACATATTTAAAATTGCTGTTAAAATATCTACAAATATATTCATGAAACATATCAAAGTTGAAGGAATGCATTTTAAGCGAATGCCCTCTCCTGGGTTAATGATTAATACTGTGAGAACTCAGCTTGGTATTTATTGTATCATGACACAAGTAAATTGAACTCCAAGCAAGTCATTATCTATTCTTTTTTTAATTATGCAATGCCAAATGATTAACTTCTTTGGCAAAAGGATAGTGAAAACCTGGAGCAAGCAGTACCCATTCAGAGGCTTTGTTCAGACTCCTTTGTCCACATACTGTGTCAAATATAAAGGTCATAGCTCATACAAGAAGGATTTCTTTTTCCAATGCAAAATCTAAATCATTAAATATATTTCACAAAAAAATACATCATAGTATGAAAAAAAAATCCTTGCATTCTACAGGTATTCCTCACTCACCGTCACAGTAAAATGCATCTTCTGTTATCTACATGTACAATGCTCTTTGTTTCCTGAGGGAATGAATTATTAAATTATTTTAAACAGAGAAGCACTAGAAATTTGCTGTATCTCAAGTATTCAGAAACTTCAAAATCAGTTTTGCCTCATGCTGAGGCTTAGAAGATAGTTTTGTCTTCATTTATTTGAGTTTTCTGCATGTTTTATCATGTTCATGTTTTAATTCTACCTTTCTCCTTCTCTGTGTCATGCTTCAAACAAATATTTTTTTATAAATTTGAAAGGGAGTTTTGTTATATGATAATAATATGTCTTTCCATCATAAATAATAACTATTGAATACTTTTCCCTTGGAAAACAGATGGAGTTCTAAAACAGTTATTGGTAAAGCAGAGCTCAGTAGAGAGAGGAATTAAGTAAAGCTGGTTTTAAAGTTTGAGAAATTTGGGGTTTGGTGTTTCTGACTTCAAGTACTGACACAGGCCTTGAAAAACAGCCTAACACTTCAGTTGAGTTTTAGGACTATGTTAATACAAACAAAGAAAAATTTTGCTGATTCTTGATATTTAAAAAAGAAAAAAAGGCAAGTAGAGAATATGCTGTAAAAATATGTATTAGTTGGGAGAAAAGATCACTTGAAAATTTGGCTAATGTTGAATGTCTTTGAAATTCTACTTTTTATCAACAAACACTACTAATTTACAGTCACTTTTCAACAAACCTATCAAAGTCACTTTACTCATCTATTTTTCTGTCAGATTTGTTTGATTCAAACACTGTAGCTATTCCAAAATCAAAATTTTTCAGCCTTCTTAATTCTGTGGGAAGGATATTTTGCTTCACTAGAAAATAGTGATTTTTCTTGAAATGTAAATATTACCTTTCAGGAAAGATACTGGTTGGAAAATTCTACCTGCACTGTAAACGCTTCAGATAGTTACAAACGTAGAATTTTTAGAATTTAGATTAGAATAAAAATACTTGGACAATATTAATTATCTTATAGTTAAATACTGCATTTAGACTCCCTGTCTGCAAAGACTTTAAGGTTCCAATTCCATTTTTGCAGTTCCCATTTTTTTCATGGTAAGCTGGCCACTGTTTAAAGCCTCAGAGCTGTTTCACCTAATTTTCCTTGTATCACAAGATGGTACATGGACATGTTATTTAGATACAAATAAGCCTTGAGAATATCATCAAATCCATTCTAATTTCATTCATGCCTTGAAGATAATAATTTAAAGAGCTAGTCACTGCTTGCAATTAAGCATGGAGAAAATAGATCTGTCCCATAATTTATGTCTGCAAAGGTTGGACTGGATTTGTAATTAATGTTTGCTCCTTTTAATGAAATACTCCAAAGGTCTGCACTTCTGTCATTCATGGAGGTAATTTTTCAATTGATTAGTAAAATAATACTTGAAAAGTAAATGCACCTGCTTTAGCACAGAAATGTCTTAGTCAAGTAGAGACAATGATTGGAGTGCTAAAAAAATATCATTTCAATACAGTAGAGACTGGAGTTTTACTCCTCTAGAATTCAGAACTCCCACTAAAGAGGAAAAAAGGAAAAGGTAATTAAACCTCCAACAACTTCTTCAGTATGCTTTCATCCAGTTCAATTCCTGGGTGGATTTCAGCATCGCTAAATACTTTTAGGAACACATGCCTGAACCATGCATTTATACAAGTAAAATATCTCTGGAAAGCACATATTACAGGAAACCACAATTTTTATATTTGTATACCTTAGTATTTTTGGAGGTCATGAATAAATCTTTAATATTGGGAATGTGTTTCCATTTTGAGAGGACACTCAATATCTGACAGATTATTTGGATTATATTATTGCTTCCTTTTTGGAATCAAACCTTTTCAAGACTGCAGAATTACAAGACTTGAGGGTTGGGGTCTTTGCAACTGCAAGTTTAAAGTGGCTTGTAATGTTCTTTCTACAAAACAGCTGTTGCCAAAACAAAAAAATAACAAGCCAATTCTGCCTGCTTTCAGGGAATCGATAAGGATTTTGTTTGAATTAATCACTCCAGAAAGGATGCTTGATGAGTTCTCCTGTTTTGTTAATTTAGTAATTGTGTCACAAAGGATTGCTATTCGGTACTGCAGAGACCTCTCATTCTGCAGGAGTGAGCTTTCTGGAATTGGCTTTAAGTCGGGCTAGACAGAATATAGAGTGGAAGCCACAATCTATGCTAAAGAAATCGTGTTTCTTGAGGACCACAAACATGGTAGTACAAGAGGTTCTGAATCTCTGGTCACCTGGGACAAGGATTTTGCTTTCAAAGAGAGCAGCGAGAGAAGCGAGGAAATGTGGTGAAAGCAACCCTTACGCAGTGCTCAGCCAGGTGGGGCAGAATAACCCAGACAGCAGAAAGAGGGTGTGCGTCATCTGATAGAGGAGGGCACAAGAGTCAATGTCTTGTACTTCCTCTGGCTAACAGAATCACTGGATAAAAAGCTCACGTTGGGCAGAGTACTTACCAAAAGGTTCTCCACATGGCTGAGTCTGGTCTGCTGCTGAGAAGAACTTGCTTTAAAGGCTTGTTTCATTCCTCAGTGTTTCCACGCTGGCTGGGTCAGCAGGCAGCTACTGTAAATAACCCCTGGGGTGCTCCGCTCTCCCCGTGCACTGGGAGGGAGCCTGGGCTATGAACGATTTACACCCGGACTGGGCAACACAACTTAGCACCTCGGTCTTGCACTGCTTCCCCATCACGGCCCTCTGGGAAGGCCCTCTTGCCCAGAGAGGAAATGCGGGTGGTGCTCCCTGCGTAGCTGTCGCAGAGACGCCTGCAGGACTTAAAACTTCTCCTAGATCTTAGAAGAGGAAAGAGAAGTTGTTGGAAGTGGGGTGTGGGTTAGAAGTGCTGTTGCGCTAAGCCTGCAGGTGGGCAGGAGTGATGTCAGAGGACACGGTCAGCACCGGGATGTTGTTTTGGTACTGTGTATGCTTAGCATCACTATATTATCCTACCTGTCAGAACATTTCACTTTAAGGATAAACGTTTACGATTTTATCTCTACAGTATTAAGTGTTTGAATCATCTGAAGGATCCAGCTCTTACACTTAAAGTGTGAGCAAAGCAGTACCGGAGGACTTTTAAAAATCCACACCTTGAATAACTCCCATTCAAGTCAATGGATGCTGAGTCAGACCAGTTCTTTCTGCACACTGGAGACTCCAAAGGTGAAAATCCTGGCACCACTGATGTTTTGCCACTGACCTCATAGGGTCAGGATTTCATACTAAAAGCCATAAAATGACACTAACATTTCATCACTGCTATCTTGGATCAGATTCATAACAGTGACCAAGGAGAGAAAAATCTGCACAATCCATCACTGGTGTGTATCTACCCAGCACTGTCTCACCACCTTCTACCTTGTGTAAAGAGAGGGAATAATCTATAATTTTGAGCTACCTTTATTAATCCTGGGATTAATTTTTCATTCACTTTATTTAAACACTCTAAGTGAATTCTTGATTATTTTAATAGAAAATTGTTGGAAAATTCTCTTTCAGAAATGAGGGGGGGGTTGTTGGGTTTTTTTCAGTATCTATTCTAAAAAGCCTTTGTAGTAAAACTGGAAGGCGAAATTCAGATTTATAGCTGCTTGTGAATGAAGTGCTTATGGTTAACAATGAGAACTATGAAGAGTTTATATATAATTCCTTAATGATCCTTAATGACATATTTAATTAAAGATGGGCTGGAAAGATAGTCTTGGTTGATAAAAAGAAATCAGGGGATGAACGGAGTTCTATAATGTAAGAGTACACGCAATATGTGAAAGATGCTACATACTGCCGGCACTTAGATACAATAAGTTGACAAAATACAAAAATATTCTGCTGCCTCCCATTAAATAGTTTTCAAGATTGTAAATGCAAAATATTGGCAATGCATTTTAGATGATAAAAATAATAGATTCCAAATTCATGGACCTAAGTATACTGAAAAACGTGATTGAAAAGTTGTGCAGGAAATAATATTGCATATAACATGGCAGCTGTTACCTCAGCAGATTTTTGATGCTGGAGAAGAAGCTGAATCCAATAAAAAATGCCAGTTAGAATGAAAAAAGTCTGGAAAAACTTTGCTAAATTCAGTGGAGTTTCTTTAATTTGCCCAAATAGGTGAGCTTTCCCATTACAATACCCTACATATTTCTATAAAAACACAGATGAACAAAATAAAAAATCATGTTACAGAAACAGAGAAATACTGCAAAAGATAAATCATTGACTTCTTATCAAAGAATAAATTAAGCTCGGCAGAAATTAAGTAAATTCTAATTGCATGAGGCTTTTTCTCAGATTTGTGTGGTGATTTCTCTACAATTTCTAGATAAGCAAATATATAGAGAATTTGTTATCTCTGTCCTCTCTGCTGGCACCTCTTAAACTTTGCTCCAGGCTGCAACTTTTATAAGATTTTAACTTTGCAAACAGAATTATCTTAGCCATCATATAATAATGAGTTATATCATGGACTCTGACAGACTTTTTGGCCATAAGCTGCGCAGTTTCCTTTTGTACTGCACACCAGTGACAGTGAACTATATTGAAACCTATACACAAATTTGTTAGCTGAGATCACATATTAACTAGTTGATAAGAAAAGAAATTCATGCGTCTGGTAAAGCCTGCTTAGGACAAATTGTACAGGAAATTTCTCCTAGTTGCTGCTTGTTATACTCTGGGCCAAGTGGAATCAAAGTCATGTTCTGGAAGCAGGTGTGAAACTCTGGAAAAGAACTGTGAAAACATGAACCTGTAAGAGAAACTATTCAACAGTAAAGGCCATCACGGTAGAGGTAAAGCAGTGCTATTAAGTAATGAGGAGTAATAGGTGACTGTCTGTGCTAAGTTGCCCTGTAAAGCATCTGTTACCTGCTGCAGGTTACAGGATTAATTCTGAAACATGTAATTTAGCAAAGGAGCAACACATCAGCCTATAAAGTCTTCGAAAGCAAATAAATTGGTGGCAGCTGTCTTGGTGTAGGTTGTCCTGTTGCTTTGTGGGTAGAAACTGTCCACTCCTTTGAATTAGAAGGCTATTTCTTCCTTTTGGTGAAGTTTGGTACTGTGTATTCCTTGGCCCAACTTATTTTAGTAATCAAAACTTTCAGAGGTTTTGATTATTTTTTTTCTATTTCTTGTTTTTAGGCTGATCTTGAAATGCACATTTTTTTTAACTCCTCACTTTTCATAGGTAAACAATTCTGTTCATGAACTGTCTGATCAGGTGAATAACTTCTTGTCCTTGTCATTCGAATCTGTATCCTTGCTGTTAAATTTGCCATTTTTCTTTGTTGTATTTGTAATAGAGTCAGATTTTTAAAAATAGATTTCATGTAGAAGAGGAAGGGAATACAGAATACTCTGTTTAGTGTATGTTAAACAGGCAACTGTTTGCCCACAAGGCCTTTAACTTCTGCAACTGCTAATTGTACTTATCAATGCACGTAGATACCCAATTTACACTGCAGTTGTGCTAGTTAAGGTACTCCTTCTGTGGTTTTAACGGATATTTACAAAGCTTTGGAAGAGCAGCCCCACTGTGCATTGTCTGTGTGGCTGATACTGGAAAGAAATCACCTGCTACCACCATTACTATTAGTAACATTCAGCTGAGAACAATGCATAGATTAAGGTAAGGGTGGAGACTTTGGAAGTGCAAGCAGAAGGTGTCATAGGAGACAGAACTGTTATTCTAGAAAAGGCTGTATTTCAACTAGAATGAACCAAATATTTTGCAGTTACAACAGAAAGGTATCACTGTAAAACTAAATAAGACACATGGGACAAACTATATCAAATTCTCAGTTCTGATCATAGGCATTGTAATAGCTTTTCTATTTCCAAATGCTCAATTAATATAACCACTATTAACTTGGTTTTTACTTTCATCCTAGGGACAGACTTGCTGCCTTACTGGAATCAATGGATTCGCACCTATATAGGTACAGGCATAGCTCGAACTGAAGTTGATCAGCTTATTAAAGCAGTAGCTATTTTTATTGGGAATGAAAAAAGCTGCTTGTGAGTTTTGTGCATACTTTGTTTTTCCTTCATTAGACTCCTTTTGTTGAATAACTGCAGAACTTGGGACGCTAGGGGTACTCATATTGCTTAACTTTGTTTCTCTGACCTCCTTCTGAAGGAGTCTACAGAGACTAATTTAGAAACCTCTCTTATATTCCTAGACGAAAGTGGTGTGAACATTCCTGTTTGTGTCAAACTGCACTCTGAGTGCATATATTGGCTTTACTGGAGTACCTTGGGCTTTCCACCACTGAATGGGACCTTGGTGTTCTATGCAATTAAATATCGAAGTCAGGAATGGTATAATATTTCCAAGGAATGTGTGTTTAAACACCGGTTAATAAGATTTTAACCGTTTGTTTCCCTGTTAACATTAATGAAAGCATATATTTGTATGTTAGACTCTTTCAAATTAATTTTCTGGTCTACATTAAGGATGTAAGGAGAAGGTACAATGCATAGGTTTTTCTTTGTGTTGCGTATGAACACACTGGTATAATCTAGTAGCAACCACTTTTGTGCACAAATTTTTGAGCTCTTAAAATCAGTTTAGTAATGCTAGACTTTGAGATAAGAATCAGACCATCGTTCTCTTTGTTGGGAGTTTTTCTTAGAATGTGAAACATGTTTCCTTACAGAATATTGTTTAAATTTTTCTAAAAGAGCTGCTTTGCAAATAAGCTATTATGGTACTAAAGAAAGCATTGATTAGTTTTAAATGGCAGTAACAATTCAAGTACATGTAAAGACAAGTGCATTTGCTTTTGAGTTTAAGCCTCTAAATTTAATAATTGAAGGAAAAAATACAATAAGGTGCAATAGAAGAAGCTTCTGTGAAATGCATCATGCAATTACGACTACCATAACTACAATTGCTTTACCAGATCATATTATGTTTTTCTCTCAGACTGTTTTGTAAAACAAAGTATTTCTTTATTACCTTCTTATTTGGAAATATATACTATTTGGGAAAGGTTATAAGCTCTGTGTGTCGATTCAGGAAATCCGAAAACTCAAGACACCGTTCAAGTTAATATGGTATCCAGCTGAAGCAATCTGTTTGGTTTGGGTCATGTCAACATTGGTTTTACATGTGAAAACTCTGCTTCTTGGGGGGATTTCTTTCCAAGTTCCTTCAATTAAATCACATTACATTTTGCTTAATATGCACTAGGCCAGAACTATTAGAAAGCATATTTTGTCTATGTGTTGTAGAGTTTTACTTTAAAGAGATTCTTGACACCTGGTGAATTGCCTAAGTCAGTAACTGCCTAAATCAGAGCCTGGTTGTACTATTCAGACAATGTGTGTGCTGGAAAGCAGCTGTGTGATGTAAAAAGACCTCAAACTGCACAACCTGAAGCCACAGCAGCTTTATACCCATTTGGCAGAATGATGGTTTGATTTCTCTGAAGCTGCAGACTTTGGACAACAACAGGAATCTTCACTTAGCTTGAAGACCTAGGCTATTTTTCTTCTTGCCTGTAATGTCATTCCAAATTTGGGAGTACTTTGGGGGGAAACATGATGTATGAGAAAGAGCAGAAAAAGTGGGCTTAGAATGAAATTGCAATGACTGTGTTTACATAAATTTGTTGCAAAAGGGAATACTATGATCTGCTCTCCATTACATAAAATAGACCAAGAAGTAGGACTTAAACTATAGTAGCAAAGATTCAGATTAAACTTTTTTTTAAAAAAAACAAACCTCAGACAACCCAATTTTTATAATAGTAAGACAGTAAAGCACTGAAATATATTGCCTGGAAATTTTGAAGTCTCAGTCTTTGGAGGTCTGCAGGAACAGGTTAAACAACAGCTGTCTGGAATTATACAGATACACTTGTCCCAGCTCCCAGCATTTCTTTTCCTGTTATTCAAACAAACCTTTTCTGTGTCACCAATCAAAGTTTAGATTCTGGGCTTTGGCCCATGTTCGTTTGGCTACATGAGTTACCAGCATATAATATATAATGTGTAACTCTGTGAAAATATAAAGGCCATACTGGCTAAACCATATGTTATGTTTCAAATCACATACTCACGGATAAGTTTCTGGATTTTTGTTCAGTTTCCTTTTTGCGTATGCAAATATTTTATTTTTGAATGACTAGTGCATATTGGTTCTTTGGTTACATATTTAAAATGCTGTTAAACAAAAGAAGAAATAATATTTTGTGTGAAAGAATATGTTGTTTTACTTTTGCATCCCCACTTAAACCTTGTAGGTCATGGAATTTCTTACAAGCATTAAACTGAAAGCAGATATTCGGGAAAGCCTTGAAATCTGACAAGGTAGCAAGCTTCCAAACTGGCTTAGGAAGGTCAAGCCATATCAAATAAGCAGTGGAAAACAAGAAATGGCGTATAGAAAGCGATGACAATGGTATGGCATGCTAGGTTGGCATTGTTTGCTGAATAAAGTGGATATGTGGGGGTGGGGAGAAAGTAATGAGGAGGTAAGCAGGAACAGGGAAGACCGATTAAGAACTGTAAAGGATAAGGGGGATGAAATTAGAACAGTGGATTATGTCCCAAATCAGGATTCTAGGGACTGACATTCAGGTTTGCATCTTGAAAATGGACGAAGCAACAAAGTTGGGACTTAGCCTGGATGTCAGAGAAAGTAGGTATGTTAACCAAGAAGTTATACTGGATTAGGTCCAAAATTGCAATGAGGAGAGGTGGTGGGAAGATGTTTGGCTAATGTAACAGTTTGTCTGTTATTGGAAAACACAGCCTGATCCAAAGCTCAAGGAGTCTGATGTAGTTCCAATATGAACAATAATAATTGTGATTCAGCTAAGGTTTCCTCATAAGAAAACAGTGTCGTGGTTAAATTATAAAAGTGAAGTACAAGTGTTAAGAATAACTGTCACAAAGAAAGATTTCACAATAATCCCTTGTTGTTCTTTGTTAAAAGTGTGGGGCACAGGTTAGAAAACAGTGATAGTTTGATACAGCCAGTTAGTGTGGATCTTTATTGCTCAAATCATAACTATAACTCCTCTGTGTGTTACGACTCTTCATATTTCATATCAAATTACCTAAGGCCACACAATTTTCTAGATGCTACTACGTACATGCAGACTTGTACAAAGTCATTTACAGCAAATTCTGATCTAGCGTAGTTTTGTAAATATCTCCAGCTCAATAGCATTAAAGATGATAAATGAATATATAAATCCAAGGGGAAAGTACCAAAGGTAATAGTAAACTTTTTTGCATAAAATAACCGTGGTCTCCAACATTTTACAAAGAGGTCCCTTCTCAGCTTAATGCATGCTGATAAAGATCAGTTCTATACACTGTTTCCCTCTCATCTCACCACCCCATATCTGCAGTTTTTTCTTATTATGTCTATTCCCCTTAAAATCCAATTTTCTAGTTATACTAGTGTTTATTAAAAGCTTGACTGTAAGGTCTTTGTTTACCCAAAGATCTATTTTTATCATAACTGTTTATAACGGTTAAACCTCAACAACTTAAACACTTTACACAAAATAATGTATTTTCAATAAATTGAAATATTAACCAATCATATGTAATGGTTCAGTTCTAGCAAATGGATTGCTAGAAGTCCTTAGGGTTTCATATAAATTGAAAACTGTATTGACTGACCAGGCTGCACTCGAATTACATTGCATTTGGATCAAAAAGCATAGAAAAAGTTCTCATTATAGTTCCCTGACATTAATTTGAGCATTTTTATATGTGTGTCCTATTAAGTACTTTAAGTGCTTTTTGATAATTGTGCTTTGTAGTTTTTACAGCACTTCAGCCTATTCCCAGTTCAATTTCCTCTTTTATCCGATGTTTGAAATATTGATTTCTGACAGATAAAAGCAAACCTTATAATCTCAGCAGCATGCAATAAGTGAGTAAGACGGGGCTGCAGAATGCATCAGGGAATGGTCATATTTGAAACCGTCTTTGTTTTATTACATTTCGTCAACAGAATTTACTTACCGCTTGCTGATATTTATGTAAAAGCAGGGCTCCTGATAGTCCAGTGATATTACCAGTTCCTGGTATACTTTTGCATTTAGTAAGATAAAAGAAGAAACTCCCTTGGTGGTTGATGATTGCAGCTGCTTAAACTGCTGTCAGCTGGCTTGAAGTAACTGTGATTTATCTTCTTCAGATTGTTCAGCGTCGTGTCCGTGAACTTCCAGAGTTTGCATTAAAAACTGACAGAACATCAGAGTGCCAGAAGCTTCTCATATTGTAGTAAAAGCAAGAGACACTATGCTTGTTCTGTGTGTGGGAACACTGTCCAAGCACTTTGCAAAGCTCTTGTAATGTGAGAGATATCTTAAAGAAATGGGTTGAAATTTTGAACAGGGATTAAATGCAGTGAAAAATGCTAAGGAATGCAAGCTTGATGCTTTGTCTTAAATATTTTCACGATGTCTCTTCTGCAATTTCTAGAAACTAGAAAAAAAAGAAGTCAGTCCAATCCAATTTCTAGTTGAGTAGTTAATGGTACGTTAGGAATTCAGTTTGCCTGTATCTCCTTTTCATTATCCAGAGTAAGCCCTTTTGTGTCTCACAAGTAACATTGCATTAAACATCTCTGCTCAGCTCCATTAACACCCACAGTAAAAGAGCAGAATATGTAATCTACAGGGAAATAGCTACTTCATCTCTGGCAGTATTTCCTCTGAAGCTGTGAAAATCAAGATCAGAATACTGTTTTAGAAGGTGAGAAAAGTTCCTTGGGTTACACAGTAGCTTTGGCAATCAATAGTAAACCCATCAATGTGAGAACACAACAGTCTCCATCCTGAAGACCGGGCCAGGACAAAACTGAGTAACTTTCCCTTGAGGTATACACTTCCAAGAGAGATCAATTTACCTGAGAACACAGGCAGGTGAAATAAAGGAATGGGGGAAATGTTTTTTTTATAATTTAGACATTTCTAAGATGAAAAATGAGATTTTATTTTATCTCAAATCAGTTATTGATAATTTAGCCACATTTTTTTTTCAATCCTGGAAATACTTAAAACTACTATATTGCACCTAGACCTTCACACACTTGGGTATAGAATAGTTTTCATGCAAAGGACATTTAAAAATGTTATATTAGTGAATTTTGGTTGTTATGGACTGGAACTCAGCCAGCCACTTAGCAGTTAAAGGTTTAATCTCCCAGCAATTAAAGTTTTCATTACTATGCAATTAGCACTTAAAGTTTTAAGCGATAAGCACTTAACTGCATTCTGGAAGTCTGGGTTGGTGATAACCAGTCAGGCAGGATTCTGAGGAATGGCAGGGCCTATAAAAGTGATTTGGTTAAGGCTGTCCTGGAGGAAAGAGCTCTACAGGCCTTGATCATGGCTGGTTGAATACGGGCTGATGGAGCAGAGCTTGCTCAGTAGTGAAATGCTCGAGAGATGGAGCCTGTAGAAAACAAGAGAGAACAGTGGAGTAATTAAGAAGGCTTGGTAGGTTAGGAGTTGAGCTTAGGGGGTCTAAGCTCGGTGATCAAGGTGCATGGCCCTATCAGTTTTAGCTCGTTCTGGACTCGACTGCTGACATGGAGGCACGCCAGCATATTTACATCATGTAAATATAGACAGAAAGCGATGGTCCTGGCAGAAAATAAGTATCGGCTGGAGTTAAGCATCGCAGCAAGGTTTCTTCGGTGATGGTACGAGAGTTGAAAATCCTGAACTAGCAAGACTACAGAATGGAAATAACTAAAGATTTGCCAGTGAAAAAAAAGACAGGGAGACACTTGGCTGAATTACATTGAACAGTAAATATGTAATTGAGTATTCAACTAAAAATCTATAAGCCCCCAATATAGAAAATTCATACTTTTTATGTTTTGTAATGCAACTTTAATATGCTGGCTCCACCCAACCCAAATGTCTATGTTCCAGCAGACCACCACAGAAATATGCAGGTCTCATTTCTATACGTTCTACATATGCAGGTAAAGCATCAACACAGAGATGCTGCAGTGGTTGATATAATCGTAGACAAACTCCATTTGAATTTCAAAGGAGCTATTTAGTGTTTTTCATATTGGATCGGTTATTTACAGTTCACTATTTAAAAAGAAAAAGCACTGGAAAAGCTTTATCTTCTAATAAATCAAGATCGTTGTGAAGTCAAGACCCAAAGCTTAGAGGTATAAAGGCAGTTGCAGAAGCTGTCTATTATAAAATATTATGTTTAGTGTGTTATATTGGATAGCTGAATGCAAAGTGCTTCTATGAAGAATTGTAAACAATTAGAAATGGAGAAGTACAATGTAGAAAAAATATGACTGATGATTTTTGATTGAGGTTCTTGTGGGAATCAAGAAACACCACAGTAAAGAGTCAGAGAAAAAAAAATAGGTCACCTTAATATGTGCCTTCTCTCGTCTTGGACACTGAGCAGCTGTGATTTTTATTTCCATGTATACCGTATAAGAAAACTAAGACATTGTAATGACAGTAAATAATGCTCATAGTAAGTTTACTTGGTCTGCTGATTTCTACTTACCTGAGGAAAATAACTTTAAATTTACTTGAGATTTTTTTTAGCATCTTTTTCAATAGAATCCAGTATTTTTTTCAGGATTAGCCCTCTGGGACTCCAGAGGAATTAGTGCTCCATGTGTATGTTTGCAAGTATTTTTAAAATTTATTTTTAAAAGTTAGAGAAACTGATAATACTAGAATATGTTTGTATCATTAAAAAAAAAAAACCAAACTCGTCTACCTCATAAAAACGGTGTAGATTGAATTCCTGTTTTACCTCAGTCTTTCCACCTTCCTCTTTCTCTTTTATTCTCTTTGATGTCTGCAGCTGCTGGCTGCCAAATAAGGCCAGCAGCTGCCGGCAGTGCTGCTGTTTTACCAGCTGTGAAAGGTCCACCAGTCTCGAAGCAGCACTGTGCTGCAGAGAGGTGGTGTTTATCAGCTCGGTGGCTGGCACACAGCCTTTGAGCTGACAATCCAGTCTTGTCTCAAACTCTCAACCTGGAAGTACTCAGTAGCTATTGCGCTCGTGTTGATTTACTTGTTAAACAAAGTGTCCAAAGTGTCAGAAGAATGATATCAAGCACATTACACTACATAACCAAATGACAATATTCCTCTCTATTTTAGCTCCTTAATATCATCTCTAGCTGACTGGGAAAGAACACAGATTTTGTGACCCTAGGGAACCTCGTTTCAACATTTATTATTGGAAAAATTTATGGCTTTCAGAAGATAAAATGTATTTCAAATACTAAATCTCTCCCTATGCAGAGCTAAATGCTGTCTTGATGTATGCCTTGTACACTCCATGTTGACAGATGTGAGGTTCACTTAAGAGCAGAATTTGACCACCTAAATTTAACATAATAGGATGACAAATACTACAAGGGCAAAGGATTTTCTATACGTAAATGCTGCAGTGTGCCTGAATTCTCTTCAGATTTAGTCTTAGGCAGTCTGGTTGTAGGGCTATACAGTAACAAACCAGCAAAGGAATATCTTCATTTTGTGATAGCGATCACAAATTTACACTGTTTAGAGTGACATCTACTCAGTAAATGTACCGGGAGGATTTTATGTAAGTTTTCCTTAATATTTTTTGCCTTTTTTTTTTTTATTTTCCTTCCTCTCAAATATTTGGAAGGTATTGTTTTTATCTTAGATTATACACAGGGAAGTGTTCAAGCAGCTTGGATTATTTAAAGTAATAATAGAAGTTTTAAATACTGTGTTACAAGAAGTCAGTTTTCTGCTAAATTCCAGGGAAGTTTTATTGACTTTAATAAAACCTTTCTTAAAAGTGTTTGCAAATGCAGAGCACATTGTTCGAATGGAACTTTTGTCAGTGACTGGAACAAAGCTTTGTTACAGTGACCCGCTGTCATGGCCTTGTCTGTACTACTCTTACTTTGGAACAATCACAGAAGCAATTGCCACACAAGATCTTGTACACCAAAACTTTTTCAGCAGCTCCATAGAATACAGTAACTTTCTATTTCTGTGCAAAACAGCCACTCACAGAGGTGCAGATGGGGAAAGTTTCAGTGATACAGGCTTCTACCAAACTTTTCTCTGTTCCAGTAAGGATGGAATTCCCAGACCTCCTTTACAATGAAGTAGATAGGAGCTCAGTAGTTAGTGCTTATCATGTTGAAATCTGAGGTACTCAATCAGATAACAGATCTTATAGAAAGATTACAGTGGTTTAGCTCTCAGTTAGCACTGGTTAACAGAGTGCATTCCCAGATGATGCATTCTTCATTCTTCACGTTTGGGTTCACTTTCCTTTGCAAGTTGTTTGTAGAAAAGCAAAATTCAATGGACATTTTCATCACATATTTTGTAGGTCTAAACAGGAATATCAGGATAGATATGCCCAAGCAGTCTGATGGGATATGAGAAATGCAGAGTTTTGGCATGTATTACCAGAGCAAGAATTTGAACTTTGGTTTCTTCCATTACTATCAGAATGGGCAAAATAATTGGGCTTTTGGATCTCCCGAGTAATCATGAAGGTCATTCCTCATCATCTTGTCCAAAGATTCCGTTCTCATTTAAATGAAAAAACTTTCTAAAAAGTCTTTTCTGTCAGGCTCTAATTATCAAGTTTTGTTCACAATTCAGAGCTTTCTTTTCCATACACTGCAATTTGAAAATTATAAGTATTATACAGCCAAAAAAGTCTCCTCTCTAATAATCAGTACCTCACTGTAATCCTGCACTGGGTACTCTTAGGGGCACACATGCTTCAGTTGTGCATACAAGAGGCCAAATTTCAAATTTATTTGCAAGTACCACAATTTCAGTGGCATTTGACCATTTATCTAAAGGTTAAATGTGGCTTGTAAATTGTTCACTTGCAGCAAAACTTGCTGATGTTAGCATTTGGGGAGATATTTTTCTGAAAGGAACTATTTTTAGAAAGAGTTGGATAGAAATTTTTTTTGTTTTGTCTCAAAAATAAAATTTAATTTTAATAGAGCTGTCATTACTAAGGAGGGAGGGAAGAACAAAACAGGTACAACTTCATTCTCCAGATTAAACTAATTTTTTCTGGAAGATTGCAAAAGGTTGATTGAAGGAGATCATAAGCATTTCCCCTTTCCCAGTGGTGACATTAGCTCAGTCTGTACAACTTCTGCAAGGTTCCTCTCCATTTTTGTCCAGCAACTTTTCTGTTCCCACTCATGTCCACCTCTAGAGTCATAATCTCTTGGGAAATTAATTTAGCCAAGAGTAGTTCCATCTTTCTACATGTATTTTGTTGTAGATGAGTAAGGTGTTTATTTCTTTATCTGTCTTTTTAGAGGTGAAGGGTTAGTGGTCCAGCATCACAGGTGGTCATTTACTCTCAGGCTTGCTAGCTGTCCTGTGGGCCTGCTAAAGTCTATTTATGTAACTCAAGTCAGTCAGAAACGTATCGTCCAAGCTTTTTGTCAAAGGAAGCAAAGAAGATAATTGTCAAAATCAAAAGGCTTCACAAAATCTGTTCTTTTTCCTAGGGCATTTTTGTTATAGAGGAGAAATGGAAGAAAAAGAACTCCTTTTTCAGTATATGCAAAATGAAATGTTTTATTTTTCCTTCCCCAGATGACTTCTTTTCAGAATTCAAGTTTCTGTCTTTACACAATTGAGGTGGAATTGATTCCCTACCAGTACTGGCAGGAAAACAGTAAAGAGAGCCTGGGAGCTGTGTACCTCATTACCCTAATGAGAGAGAGCTGTGAAGTTAGACAGCAGGAACTTCATTCAAAGAAGGTGTCATTTCTTAATTTGCTTAGAAAGAAAAAGTTGCTGACTGCATGTGGCTCGGGGTCCAGGAGCAGCAGGGACACAGAGAGGCGTGCGTGGGGAGAGGACTATGGAGTGGGCCACTGAGGCCACTGCTTGCTGGCACCATTGTAGTCTCAGACTTTAGATTAAAGCATAGAAGTGTGTTCTGGGGTAAATGAAACACTGCCTAGGATTAGAAAAGGGTGGAATTCCTGTTGCGTGTACTTAATGAAATGAAAACCTCTGCCTACGCAGCCTTTGAGGGGGAATCTCATAGGCAGTGCAGAGTGTTGTCTTAATTTTATCCTCTTTATCCATGCAGAAAGTACATATATGCTAAAAAAAATTTAGTTTCTTTTTCTGTAGGCATATTTTGTGTAGAGATCATGCTGTGCAAGGACCAAAGAGAGCTTGGTAGAACATCGATGAGCATTGTATATTCAGGATCTGAGTGTTCAGGAATGTGCAAAGAGATTGAATAGGAAATGCTTTGAGGGGTTTCTTCCACTGTCTTTTCCTATTGCTTACTATGTAAATGACACCTTCTCTTGTGAGAAAGGACACGATGTGGTGTCACCCCTGACTCTGGGCACTGTACATCCAGTGGGATAACTTGTAAGAGCAATCCTGGTTTTGCCGTTGTCTTAAGGCATGGAGCCTTTACTTGTGCAAATGTTTTCTATTTTCTAATCCTTCTCATTTCTTTACAGCAAACTAACAGTAAAGCACTGTTTATAGTGTGTACACACAAACTTGCTTTGCCTTTCCAGGAGGGTCTGTTATGTCTCCTTTAGGCCTCTGTTAATATCATTATTTGGATTTTTTTCAGCTGTAAGCACTAAGAGGGCTGAGCTCCCCTTTATCTACAATGTATAGTGTATAAAATACCTGTATGGTAAAGTACTATACAGTCCTGGATTGTCCTCTGTGGTGATACTGAAATAGGAGTACAAATTAATTACTAGTGCAACTCACTAACATGAAAATATGAGTCTTGTACTTTGAAGAAGAGGAGAACAGGTATTCCTGACAACAAATATTAAATTTGGATGTTTAAGTCCTTAATTTAAAAAAAAAAAAAAAGTAGGGGTACAGAGGAGAAAGCTGTAAAATAGGATTGTCCCTTTAGTAAGGCCAGACGTTCAGCTGTTACGAATTGGCAGTGATCCACTGGCTCCAATACAGCTATACTGATCATGCCAGCTGAAGAACTGACCCTGAACATTATCAAAGTTTTCTTGGAGGTGACAGGAAAAGAAATCCTTTACAATTTCCTCTTTAAGAACTCAGGATTTCCGTTTTTATAACTCCAAACTTCTGAACAATTCAGAATGAAATGTGGAGCACAGAGACAGGCAACACCACACTGACTGTATTTGATTAGGGTAATCCTTTTTTTCCTTCTATGTGGTTACTACAGCCAAGCAATTATTTATCATACTATCAATTGCTTGAAGCACTGTAGACTACAGGTTAAATATTCTCATGTCAATGTGAGCTTCTCCTCCAACTTCTCATTGAAATCTAATGACTTTCATCTTCAAAAGAAATTTTAATGAGTTCAAAGTTTCTACCCTTCTGTTTTAATTGTTGTACTTCATACACTTCACATTCTGCAGATCAAAACCATCTATTTTTCATTTTTTTTTCACCTGAAAATGCTGTTGACAAGCTTTTTCCGGAGCTGTCTTCTTCTGTCCGCTATTTATTAGTCATATTCATGTAAGATATAAATCCAGAAATATGCAACACATGCACATTTAAAACCCATAACAGATTAGTACTTACCACTGAAGAAGTTAACGTGTGCCAGCCTGAAATCAGGGATGTCTCGTGCCAGTGTCTTCAACCGGCAAATAAACCCATTAATTAAGAGGTGGTAAATGTATTTGGTACAAACACAAAAACTTCAGGACTGCATGTGGAACAAAGCAGAAAAAGGGTATTTCTATGCCTCTGTGTGAAGGTAACTACATATATACTGTTGTCCTGTCTTTTTCTCACTTCCACGTGCCTGCTGCATGTGTGTCTCAGGTGCCATTTGTTCAGTCCCATTGGCCTCTTCTCACGTTCTTGTGTTTTTATAATCTCTTTTTGCTATAAGCATCCTTCTTTCACTCATCCTCATAAATATTAATTACTGTGGTCTAGTTGGAATAAATATAGATAGACAGCTTTGTAAGTGAAAAGGTATAAGTTTTCTTCTAAGAAGCTGTAGTCTGGAGCTCAAAGTTTCGGTCAATACTTAGAAGGTAAATGAACCGTGGGTGTGACCTGCGACTGGCTGCCAGCGACTGTAGGGATTGGAGCTCTCTGAAGTATCTGTCCTAGTTACATTTCTAGTATTCTTAACAGGTACCACTTAATTTGTTCTGTTCTAACAGTCCTTTAAAGAGAATTATTTCACTTTTGGTTTCTTATAAAATTGTATATTATATAGTGCTTTAGAGTCTTTCAATGTGAAATATTGCTGTGCTAGAAAGAGTGAGCCTGGCAAGTCACTGTGATGCACAATATACTGGGTTGAGTGATTCGTTTATCAGTTCTGTAGATCTAGAATTTTTTCCTGTTGTTCTTATCTAGTTGTTCAGTAGACGATAATGCAAAAATCTGTATGGTACTGCTCCAATTGTAGTGGCTATTAAAATTGCTGTTAAAATGTTGGCCTTCTCTCATTACTAAAGGTGGGCTGGATCATTTAACTTCTCAAGTGCCATAGGTGATAAGCCAAGATGAGAACAATCTTCTTCTTATGGTTGATTTTTTTTTTCTAAATTATTCACTAGACTAAGCTTTACCTGAGTACCTAGAGAGGGGACCAAATGCAAGTATCAAATCTAACTGTTAATATATACTAGTAAGAAGCTCAGTATTGACTTTCCTGTACGGTTTTTGATACTGCATGAAGCCTCGGGAGAATGTAATGGAAGAGCACTCTTTAGTATGTGCTTTATCATGGGAAATGAGGAATGTAGCACAAAAGTGTACTGCTTACATTCTAAAAAGGTGTAAAGTGCATCCATTGTGGAAGATTCAGTTGAATGAATATTGCATTCAAGAATGGCTCAGACTCTTGAAATCTGTGTGTTGTTCAGAATGAGGATTAAATCTGTTTTCAGGATTTCTGAAGTACAGCAGTGAGACACAGATATAAGTCTTGATATCTGACCCGACTCTTCTAGTATGGTTTTCTTTTTATTCTTTTCAGAAAATAAAGTATAAGCTGCTACATGTAGTCATCTCTTATAAGATGGTCCAGCTTTAGAGCTCAGTTACTAGTTATTAAGGAATTTTTAAAATTGCTCTGTTTTAGCTACTAATTTGTATACTATCAGCCATCCAAAGACAGATTGGTAGGATATAAATGAAATGCTATAATTATACAAGGAGGTGGGTCACTGACCTTTGGATTGCAATATCTTGTCTCTTTTGTCCTTTCCTTATATTACCCAGTCTACAGGATGAAATCACATCTTTTTCTTTGGTTGTCTCAAAAATGAGGTGGTATTGGAAACTAGTGAGGCATGGTACAATGTAGGTGTTCATAGCTTGCAATAATTTACCCATTTTCATTTTGTTTGATTTTATTAACACCTGTGTCTCCAGGGAACACAGAGGGAAAGGAGGAAAGGAGAGAATACTTCAGCAATAATCAAATGATCAGCACTTACACTCCCCCCAGCCCTGCTGTTATGTCAAATGTCAAGATACCTCACAGCCAAGCAATTTATAACACAAAATGCATATATATAAAAGGAAGAGGTGCAGATGGTGGAAAGCTGTATCTCATGACACACAGATATACATGGAGGACAGCAAGGGAGTCATTAAAAATATGGATTTTTTTTTTTTTGTAATGCAGTGGCTGTTTGTCAGCCTGTGTAATTGGCATACATCAATGGAAACACTCAGAAATATACCATCTGAGGAGTTACTTGCTTAATGGATGTTAATCAAAATTCCTTATAGGAGAGTAGCAAAAGTCTCTTGCACAGCATGTGGAGACAAAGAAAAAGCATGTAAGAAAATACGTAATTGCAGTCTGCTAAAGTTTCATCTGGGTATTTGTTTCTGGAGTATTTCTGATGATATTCATGTTCTACACAGCAGAACATAGAGATCTGCTGTCAAGTTAACCAAAGCATTCTGAGATTTCAGAAATTACTGTAGGGTTTAGTTACAGACCTAACTTAAGCACAATGAAATAAATTCAATAGCAAACTTTCAAAGTCAGAAACAAAAGAAGAGTTTTGTTAGTGTAATTTCCATTTATCCTTTTCTTTAATTGTTAGAAAACTTTCTCAGTATAGAGTAAATGTAGCATTATATCAGCTTAACTCAGTATTACTATAGCTTTTATATTATAAAATGAAATAAATATGTGCAGAGTACTATCCTTATTTTTCTCATAAGTGTGGTTGCTTGATCTTCTTCCTTTGCTACCAAGTAAATAATATATGAATTCTCTATATTCAGGCAAATATTACAAATTTAACAAAGATATTCTTAAAAATCCTATTTGCATTACATTTCTGAATGTAGTTCCCTGTATTGCATTCATAAAACTGGTATCAATACCCATCTGAAAAGCTTTTGCCAGATTAAAAAATGAGATAAAATAAGTCTGTTTTGTAGTCTCTTTTAACAGAGATTTAATATCTGCAATATCTGACTGTGGTAATTGAATTACTGTGGTTATATGCTCTGATCCTTTGGATCTGAATTCTGTATTCACAATCTCAATGGCAGGTTTCATTATTTTTATTTGTTTGTTTTCCTGTGATTCACAAGTTCAGGAATCTGAGGAGGAGGAGGGAATGAAAGACAGAAAAGGAAAGGTAAGAAGGGCAAAGTGCAGGAAAATACACGGGTAATTCCTTGCTATCACCTGTCCTATCCTAGGAGAAATTGAAAGAAACGCCATTTTTAAGATAATGGTATTTCATGAGTTTAAAGAGTGGAGTGAACAAATTAAGCCTGCTGCCTACTTCTCCTTTCTGACTGCTCATAAGCATCCTCAGTAAGTTTTGCTCTTTTGGTACAAAAGTAGAAAAGGTTAACAGTATCAGGTTTGATATTTAACAAAACAAGAGGTTGTTGTAGTGAGTGTCTTAGCCTGCGTGTACCATTTTGTATCCTAATAAAAGTGCTAAAGATGTAAAATACTACATCAATAAAAGCGTATTTATTCTAAGGTGTAGAGCGAGGCCTAAAATAGTGGATTACAATCTAAAAGAAGTTTGACTTAAAAAATATATGTAAATTGGAAAGCCCATATTCGCTTTTGAGTGACTTGGGTTTTGAGGATTTAGGACTTTAATAACAGTCTTCAGCAAAACATATAAGGCTGTGCTGCACTGCACAGCGTGGTGATCTCTAAGATAATGTGGAATAACCCACCTCGACAGTCAAAAGCAACGTATCAAGATGGTAGTGCACTTCTATTATGTTCACTTTGAGGAGCTTTCTGGTGCCTGAGCTAGTGTTTCTGAGCACGCACCTGCAGTCTAGAGGTGGCAGCTCATTTAGAGTTACCACAAGTATTTATATACCATAGCAATACATCAGAGTAATCAACCTTATCAGATCTGTGGTTTAACCTGCCTGTGAATCGTTGGCTTCACTTAGTTGGATATTTTAATAATCAGGCTTTTTAATTATAATTGAACATAACTAAGGTTTTAAACAAAATATTATTTAAAATTTAAAAGATCAAATGATTTCCCCCCCCGCCCCCCCTCCCCCCCCGAAAATACTGTCTGGTCAAAAAAACCCAGCTGCAATTACGTGTGGGATTAAATTCAACTTAGTAAATTTTCCTGGTTGGGGAGGGCATGTGTGTAGAGAAAGACAAAAGGTGGTGCAGCAGGAAAAAAAAACCAAACCACACCTGAAAGTGAAAACTGAAGGCATTCTCAAGTGGTAGCTTGGATTTGCCGTGATTGTCAGTACTCTCGAGCACAGGTTTTGTATTTTGGAAGTTACTGGGTTTGCAGCAGGCAGTGGAAGCTGCAGATTGTGTCAGTACCGTATTGCTTACGACTTGTGCATTAGTGCTGTAGGGGCAAACTTCTAGGAAAAAGGAAAGGTGGTCAGCAGCTGCATGAACAGGCCAACTCTGATGTTATCTTCCTCCTCTGTCTTGATCTCAGACCATCATCTGTCACGTGTTTTTGCTATATAAGTGTGTGACTATGAAATGAAGTCAGTGGAGAGAAGCACGGTCCACTGTTCACTACAGAGCCAGAGCCACATGGTGTGCACGTGGACAACATACTTGCCCTGGCAATGTAGGAGGGAGGGGAGCGTATTAATAGGTTCAAGAGTTTACATGCACTTGTGTATCTGCCCATAGGATTACTTTCTGCATGTTGGTGACTCTGTCTGTCCATGTTTTTTAATTCCTCCTCCTCTAAAGACAGTGAAGCTGTCTTCTCTTCCTGCAAGTGAAATGGCTAACACCACTGTCTGTGGATGCTTGTTTGAAGAGTATGTCGTAAACAGTGTTGTAGCCATCTGTGTGCCAAATCTGCTTGAAGGGATGTCAGTTTAAACCCATGGAACTGTACCTCCATCCATCTAGTTGCCGTGACCAAAACTGCAACCTGCCGTTTGTGAAGCACTGCATGTAGTAGTGGGTTTTGTCTTTTCCCTGTTGCACATTTTTTGGAACAAATCAAGAGCCCTTATGAACCTTGATCAGAGGATTGTTGAGAGTTTTCGCAGGATAACAATTGCAGTACAGCATTAAGAAACAAACTGAAGTTGTAAATAAAAAATCAGCAATGGTACCCATCTGACCCCAGCTGAGTTTTGCTGAGTGAGGTGACATGCTCTAGGGATAAAGCTGAAATAATCCTGCACTCACCCTTTTGGGCAATACTTCCACTTGCTGTTACATCAAAGTCCTCAGAACATTGAGAAAAACATAAAGCATGAAATCTCATCAGAACCATCTTGCATCTCTCATCTGCTGTTATTGTAGTCAAACATTAGATCCAGATGGTTTGTGTGGTAGACTTTAGGAGATGCTGGCAACAAGATTCCAAGGGAACAAAACTACTTACTTCTATAGGATAGCTTTTTTTGGTTATTCCTTAAGAATTTCCCAACAGGAGAATCAAAGAAATGGGAAACTGAATATGACAGATTCTTGCAAGAAACAAGTAGATGTTTGCTGCCCAGACTGCCACTGCATGGCTTGGCAGTAACATTCAAGATGCTGTATTTGTTTCCTATCTGTTCCTTGTTTCTGCGTATGCCTACCACAATGACTTCTTTCCAAATCCTGATTCTGATTTTAAGAAAGGCAACATAGGTGAGTACGATGTGTCTTTGGCATGTCTGAAGTCCTGGTATGTAAATGAAGTAACCATAGGATAATTCTAAAGATCTAATTTGGAGATTAAAATGGCAGGAAAACTGGAATTTATATGAAAAGGACTGGCTTGGTAGTACTCTTGGGATTCTGTTCAAGAAAGTACTTTCTGAAGGTGTTGCTTAAGAGTCAAAGACTGGTCTCTTGATCTGATACTTAGGATCCTTCCTTAGTCATCTATGCATTAGACCATATACAAGCTTTTCAATAGTATATTGAGATTTTTCTTAATCTCTGTGAGCATACCATGATTGGAGGTGGAGGGGTGTGTGTGTGTATGGTTCTTCAGCATTAATGGTTAATTTCCTGTATGCTCAGAACCAAATTCTTTGCTTAGCTCTTTTTTTTTTTTTCTCCTCCCCCCGCCTTCCTTATACAATTCACTCTAACACTTTGATCTACACTGAAACACATAGGTTATGTCAAATACCTCACATTCACGTCACTAACCTGTGCAACCACAGCAAATATTTGCCCAAATAACCATTTAGCTTTCCAGCTTGACACAGGCATGCAATTTTGCAATATTGTATGCAAATTATTTAGCTGTGACTTTTCCTGTGCTTCTGTATGGAAATAATAACTGAAATTTTGCCTAAGAAAGATCCTCTTTTAACAGTAAAATATATTGTCCCCTTAAAGATAAACTTTCAAATGTGTTGTTTTACCTCTCACTATGATAGACGTTACTAATAAACCACTAAAGCTAGTAAAATTTTCACTGTGTTACTTGGGTTTTCTTTTATGTTCCAGCCCCCCACACCTCCATTCATCTTTATAAGTTCTTTTCTTTCCAAGAGCTTTGCTAAATGCTGTGTTGATCAGAAGCAGCATGATAAAGCTCAAGCTAACACGAGTGACATGCTAAACCACACATAAACTTTCACCTGCTTCCACACTTGTACTGTTTGTGCATCAGCAGCATGCTGTCAGTATTTTAACCGATAATTTTTACAGTAAAAAAACTGCATTTCCTAGCATTACACGTGTTCAGATAATTTCAGGACCCTATTTTTTCCCTCAGACAAAGAATTATGTGATGAAATCTGTTCAGACTAACCAAACAAGCATCTGAATGAAAAGCTACCTGATAAGGAAAGGCAGTGAAAGTTCCCTTGAGCTTATCTTTAAAAGTTTACAGTTTGTTCTTAAAAGGTACGCAGAGTTTGGTGCTAAAGTAGGTCAGTGTCCAACTTGTATACAAATTCAGTAGAACGGTTTAAGCTATCATCTTCCAGGAAGAGTGACTTTTTCTATATCCTTCCCAAATCTGAACATCACACAGCTATTTGATACTGTAGTTTAAAACACAATGGAAATAATGTAGTCAAATAGAATGCAATTATCTGAGTCTTGCATTTGATGAAGACACTAAGGTTAGCAGCTTGATAAGTAGATTGTGGTCAGCTGGGTCAGTAGTGGCTACAGAAATTCAAACCCCTAATCTTACATTTTATCTGAGTGCTTTTACTTAGCAGAAAAATATCCTCATACGACATAGGGAAAATCCTTCTTTCTGTTCAAAACTTGAGGGAGAAACTCAATGTACTCCATCATCTGTGCCAGTTTCTGGAAAAGACTTCTTTTCTGAGTATTGCTTTCACCTTACCTGAACACGTGATCTGATACTTCCTGGTATGCATCCAAACTAAAATCCTAATTTCAATAGAGCAGCTAATTCTTGCAAGATTTTAGGCCTAGTGGTCACTGTTATGTTACAAGGAATATCATTAAAGCATTGTATATAAACTCTACCATTTCAGATCGTGAAAGCATTAAGAAAAAACATTTTAATTTATAAATCTACATTAATCTGTTTCTCAGAAACTAATGGATAACATTTTCTGAGGAGTTTAATTGGATGCTGTTTATAAATTGACTGTATTTAGTCTGAATTGATTCCAAGGTTCCTGTTATTGTGCTAAACTGAACAATGAGAACTCAGTTTTACTGACAATTATGATGGTAATGTATGTGATGTATCGATAGTTCTCATGTATAAATTTTTGATCTGATGCACCACGAGAGGCACAGTGATGTGGACAATCTAAGTTACCACTTACCCTACTGTAGTACTAGAGAAATAATGTGCTCTTTGATAGCTGATTAAAATAACTATGCAATGTATTGCTGATGAGAACCCCTTCTTAGCTGTCTTTGAATGCTGGTTAATTTAACCTCTCATTTTCAGTGCTATGAAGGCTGTACTTCAAGTGACAATACTACAGTAATTACTGACTGGGAATTAATAGAAAGTTTTACTGTGCCGTCAACAAGCACCTACCTCCAGCAGGAGCAAGATTCAGTTATCTGTCTAGCTGATCTGCTCAATTCAGTGTTCAGTCCACCGTCCTCACTGCTTTCTTCTTTGAGGCAAGCTCTACTTAGAGCTTATAAAATGGGTTACCTTCTGAATCCCCTTCAGAAGGTATTTATGAGTCCTCCTTACTTTGCCCTTCCTATCACAGAGTACTTTGTACTCTAGATTTTCAGTCTAGATTGACCATTCTTATGGGTAACTATCATCCATTTTTAGGTGCTTATAGTAGGCAAACCTAAAAGTGAAAACCATGTAGGTGAAGAACAGTCTGTTTGGATGTAATGCCCATGCAGTTAAAGGGATATGCTATTAAATTCTGACTGCCAGTTATTAAAGAACTGTCCTCAGTATATATGTCAATTAGCACTGTCCTTAAGGAGATGAAATCTCTATTATATTGGTAAATTAAAACAATCACAGAGGTCCTTCTGTTGGGCTTCAGTTGATGCACAGAAGAGACTGAAAGCATAAATATAAAATAATACATATTCTCTGATGGCAATAAGTTTTAACTGGATTTCAGTTTATCTGTGCTGAAGTTTGCTGTGAGGATATTTTTTATGTTCAGCAGTACAATGAGGAATCTTCAAGATAGTGCTTCAAATGATGGAAGTAACCAAAATTGAGACTAAAGGCTTTTACCTAAAAGACAAGAGTACACAGCCAACCTTTGAGAGGGTTTTTTTTTCCCCCACAACTTTGGAAATGCAATGAAAACCCAAAACAGACCTTTGAAGTCAAAAGTCTAAAAGCTGACATTCAAGTTAGCATTAGTTTTGAGTTCATAAAAATGTAAATTATTAAATTATTCCTCTAATACACACTGTAAATGCTTTCATATGATAAACATTTGTTTATGGAAGTTTATTTAGATTAAAGTGCGTCTTCCTTATCCTTAAATAGAGTTTCACATAAAACTGCAGGGTTTTTTTCTCAAAATTCTGCTTAATAAAGCTGCTTTTTCCTTTTGCTAGCTAGTTACCAAAAACCTGTTCAAGTGTATATATGCTAACAGTTTCAAAAAGTCAAGAAACTCAGTGCTGATGGGGAAGAAACGTGAGCTTTCTTAACATAATCTTAAATTATAAGTACTAGAAATAAAAAGGTTGGGCTTTTTTTTAATGAAAATGTATATTAGACTGCAGAACCTGATTTTTTGTCAGATTTCGGAAGCGGTTTGTTCTCAATCACAATGAATTGACAAGCGCAGATAGTATCGAAGTCTTCTGGGGAAATTATTACTGTTTTCTGAAAACGTAGGTCATATCTATGTAGCAAATCGAAATAATCCTCCCTAGCATAGGCTTATCATAAAAATCCTTTTATTCCCTGTTTCTATCTGAATACATAAATAATTTCTTCTGAGGGAGATTTAACAAACAATTATGTTTTCAATCCATACAGATTCAAGAGAAGATACTTTAAAGGCTTACTCCAATACGATGTTTGATGTTTTGAGGTCTGGAGAATATCCTGATGAGACAAACTAAACATACATAAATATCCATGCCACTCATTCTGAGGGTCTAGTGCTGATAACCATTTCATAGTGATCACTATATTTTTATTCAGTTTCTTTTTTCTTTTCAATAATTTCCTTTCATTTCACTTTTCACTGATACTGTGCACCAGGCTTCTTCCTTGAGGAGGAGGCTCTTAGGGGCACGTGCAATAAATACAGGCAAGCTCTAGTTACCGGAACAAATTCGCAGCCTCATCCAGTACAACTGATGCTACTCGAGCCAGATTTTGAAGCGAACCAGCAAAGATCTCTGCGAGAGATCTTTTCAATTGAGATGCCGTAATCTGATCTTTCAAGAGCTCAGTGGCCAGTGCCATGAAATCCACCCTGGTGGGCATTGACCCACTGAGATGGCACAAAGCTTTTCACCAGCCTATTTGCATACAAGTGATTGCGAACTCCACCAGCTGTACTGCCTACATGCGTGCCCCAGCCCTGTTTTAACGTGCAAAGTTCCTTATGGGGTCATTCTTTCTCAAAGCAAAACAGTTTCTATCCTCACTCACGCTGATGTTCTGTGTAGCCTCTGATCTGCCCAGTATAGCCATGACTAACAAACCGTTTGTATCCACAGAACCAGCTTCAGGGGAAAGACATGGTGGCTATGAAGGGGTTTTAAAAGAGAGCGAAACACACTCAACCTGTTTTAAATAGTCTTTCTTGCTTTAAAGAAGTTTAAAGCACAGAGCTGTCGCCTATTCTGAAAGGCCCTTGCCTGACATGCTGAGTTGTTTCTTTCAGTGTAAGCAACCACCTCCTTCCTAGCAGCTTGAGTAATCAATAAAATTTTTGAAAGTGCTGCTTTAAGTGGGTGAGAGAAAGAGAGAGAGGAGTGGGTTTAGTTTCATGTTATTCGTAGCTTGTGTATGTATTTTTTATTTATAAACAGGAATGAGCTTTGCAGCTCTTAGTGATACTTTGTATTCTGTTTTTCCATCTGAATCTTCAACTTGCTGTCTGTACAACCAAATCTATCATTTTGGACATATCTAGGCTAGTTTTGCAGGTCAGTCATATATGAACAAGCACATTAACACTAGTTCATCTTCCCTCGTTCACCTGCATAATACTATTGAAATCCTATATATGTAAAAAGAATTGGGGTTTGCTCTTCTTTGCAGGCTGTTTTATTCACTGAGTAAAGGGTGATTCTTTAAGTCTATTGACCTCCCATGTATTCCTATTGCCAGAGTCTAACAGGTAGACCCAATGTTTTGGCTATGTGTGCCAAATGCCAATGTTAAAGCCAATAGAAAATTAAGGAGAGCCCTTTAAAAAAATATGAGGAAAATATTAGTACTCTTGAATCAAAATTATTGCTGATATCAGGGAAAAATGGGATTTGTGACTTGAAATGAAATGTTTTAGAGCTCTGTTAACATGTACACAACAAGCTGCTTTTTGTTGCATTCATACTCTGTTAGGCTGTATTTTTTAAGACATGGAACTCACCTGAGAAAAACTGGTTGTTAGAATATTAGATAAATAAATTTTAGAGAGATAAAATCACAAGTAGAGTACTCAACTTCACACACAGCATTGCCAACAAAGTAGTCTGCAGAGACTGAGCCTGAAATGTGTGTGGAAGTTCTTCAGGCCAGCTGGGTGTTGAAGGTTGTGTTTTATGAGTAGAGTACACTAATTGATAGATACGAGGTAGCAATCAAAATGTAAATAGAACTTGGTTTATATTAGTGCCTAAGCTTGCTGTATAGATATATTATATATGCTTTTAGGAAGCTGGACTCAATTTCAAAGCATATCTTTAATTCATGAATTGTTAAAATGAATTCCATTTGCAGCTTAAAAAATATTATGATTAAAAAGTTATGCTTTTTCAGAGCGGTATCAACTTAATAATTTCACATTATTTCTGTATTGAAAGCTGAACCAGAAAGGAGCTGCCTTGTTCATTCCAAAAACATTTCTACCTTTTTTAATATTCCAAAATAATGTTCAGTTGACCAATTGCTTTCACTGTGACAGGTGCACCTTCAGTAGATTGTAATATGAGTAGACACAACTTTGGTTAACCAAAGGTAATGTTTCATTACAGTTATTGGTATATGCCTCACCTATTGAAAGGGCCATATTCCGATGCACATGTTGTGATGTACTCTTTCTAGTTATGCATTTCCAACTCGTCTATGATAGCTATACTGTGGGTTAAACTTCTAAGCTGCTCTGCCTCCCACACAGCAATGATATTTAACGTGAGCAGTCTCAGCACAGAGCTGAGTGAGTGAGTGAGTGGCCAATTCTCATCTCTGATGGAAGATTCTCTTGGGGATATCTTTTATGTGATGACCTACAAACCTCCAATTCAGCAGGCAATTAGGTGGCTATCTGGTTTATGCCCTTTTATTCTAGGACAGCAATCAGTTAATAACCCATCTACTAATATGTGAGAGATGCGTACCCTTTCCCGTCATTTGCAGTCTGTATTACGTGTGTTATTCAAAACCAAATATTTACACTCAAATCAATGCATGAGCCTCAAATACATTGCTGGAATATTTACTACAGGCTGGTACCTAACTGACCATTACAAAAATAATTTTAGAATTCTAAACTTATCTCAAAATTCATGTGGGAAAACTTCAAATAACAAAATGCTTAATTATTTTGTAGCTAGGCATGCTGTTACTAATGGCTACATTTAGTGATGGAGACTATAAACTGTAAATCATACCAGTGTTTCCCATGGCAGAGCAAGCTGCAGTTGTGATCTGACAGTGCCCTTTGACCTCTCTAAGGAAGGCATAGTGGGAATTATGTGAGGACATTATGCTTGATTAGTCTCTCCCTAGTTTGCCTGGGTGGGAAGATAATTGAAAACACAATAGACTTTGGAAATTGAAGGTTCTGAAATACACTTTACAAACACATGCAATTTTAAATCTATAATGTGTCATCTATATCAGCAGTGGACATTGTCTTGATTACATAAATACGATTCTTCTGCTAATACAGCGCAAATAGGGGTTAGGCAGCATCTGCAGCTACTGTAATCCACACTTCAAACAGTGGTAACTGTTTTATGTTCATAAATTCTGAGAATTAAATAGGAGCTTGGAACAGAAGAACTGATTGTCTAGTTGATTTCACCTTCTCTGATTTATAGTATTCAATAAATAAAGTTTAATTTTGTCCACTAAGTGATCTTAAAAAAAAAAAAAAATAGCAGTATAGCCTATACTTGAGAATTGGGAATTGGGGAAAGAAGGAATTTGGTTTAGCTATTTTACTGCACTGCATCTATAAGCTAGCACCAAGACTATTATTCTGGATGTTTTCTGGTCTGTTGAGTCCTAATGTAACTAATCTCCAACAGATAGTGCTGCCCAGGGTTCCCGTAAAACAATCATCTGCAAACATATTTATTAACCTTTGTTATTTATTTTTCTACAAAGTGCAGGCCACCCTGCTGAACAGTCTTCAGCATTTATTTACAATGCTGACTCCTATTAGATATCATTAGGTACATAATAATTATAATAATTATGTGCATTGCTTAGGCTACCCTGCTAAATAACAACCACTTTTATTCAGAAGTCATAATTGCATCAGCTAGACTTAAAATGAAATCTAATTAGATTTCAGTTCACCCCCTTTCACACATAATCTATATCTACTGTATAGCTATGAAATCTATCCAGCAAAGATTAATTCATTTAGCCTGAAAAGCATTTTCTCTATGGTCTGTTAGGTAAAAGTTATAATATAGTGAGCATTTTGTAAAGACAAACAGAATTGTTGCAGCAGAACTTCAGGGGCGTTGTATGACTTCTTGAAGAAGGCAAAATGCTGTCTCACAGAGCAATTTCAGTGGTAAACAAATTGGGGGTTTGCAGCCATAGCTGCAGTAATGAACATAATTCTGTAGCTCAGTAGTGGAACATAACCTTAAAATTAACTGTTACAAGTTTCCTGAGTTTTGCAGATTTGAATCTGCTCTTCATGTGAAGCTATACCGTTCGTGAAATTAAGAAAGTCTGCAAACTTTTGAGCCAGGTAAGGTGGAAATACGAACTTACAAGGTGAAGGAAGAATGAAAGTGAAGTAATATTTCAAACTACATGATGATTCATTTACTAAACCTATTTTGTTTCAGAGGACAGAGGCAAGAGCTACCTGATAACCTGCTCAATGTTAACTATTTTTCCCTGGCACATGGCCCAATCTGCACATCCGTATAATCTTTTTGCAGGGCAATAGATAGAACTGGCCTTAGTCAACCTACGGCCATGGAGCATTTAACTGTATAAGAAGTCTCATTAAATTCTTTCAGTAAAAGCTGTAAAACCTTGTATGTGCCCAGAAAGACAAACAAAGTGAATGGAGAGGTCACGGAATAAACATAAGGATCAGATTCAGTTCTGGGCATCTAACAGATTGTTTTTTCCACCGGGGGTTTCGGAGAATGGAGCAGGTTTCTTTAGAAAAGGCTGTAAGGTGAATTTGTTTGAGTACCCATAACAATTTGTTCAGTGGCTGTTTTTTGCCAGGTAGTACAAATATAACTGGAAAAAGTTCAGTAACAAATGTGCTTGTGTATTTGAAGACTGCAGACTCTACTGCTTAGTAGAAGTTATGCCAATTGGGGCGTTAAGTAGATAGTGCAATGTGGGAAGGGGAGCAGGTGTATTCATACCAGTCCTGAAGATGTTTCCAGTCTGAAATGTATTTAGGGTGTTCTGCTGGGGCAGGAGGCTTTCCTGTGGCAATCTCTGTCTCTTCTGGAGTTCCTCACCCTCACGTCTTATTCCAGTTCCACTCAATCCACCCAATACTTCCCAAATACAAAGCTGCTTTCACACATCCATGTATAATTCCAGAGCCATTTTTTCCTCTTTCAGCAAAGCCCCTGTGCACCTTTCAGCTCACTCTACATTTCTTCCATGGATTTGCACCAACTTCGTATAAGTTTAAGATTTTGAACTTTAAAACTTTAATTTTCAGGTGCTGCGGTGATATTTTGTATGTGTCTTGGTTTTAACAGGCCATCTTTGATTGCTCTACTCTGTGTCATCTTCAGGAAGCTCCTGCTCAGTAGAGGGAAGCTGTAGTTTTCCACTTTTGTATGCAAAACCGTTTAGGCCCATGGTTTCTTTAGTTGTGTGACACTGTGCTGGCCTCTGTGTCATTACAGTTAGACTGCTACTAGTTTAATTCTAGCTCATAACCATTAATTCTAGGCTGTGATGTCTGTACTACCCTTAGCTGGAGGTAATGATTTATCCTTCCTTACCCTTTCAAAGAGAGATGCTGAAAAGGTTGCAGTTGGTCAGTCTGTGGGCAGTAAGTACATACCTCCTAGGAAACCATTTCTGTCTGTTTTCACTGTCATCTACAGTAATGATAATACACCTGACTTAAAACTTCATTTGATTCCTAATAGGAATCCTGTTGCAGTGATAGCAGGGTTAGTATGGCTAATCTAAAAGAAAATTACTTGTTTTCTATAAGGGCTGTAGGAGCACACACAGAGATATATGTATACAGACATACATAAGTTCTCTGAGAAACTGCCTTTTAAAGGTTTCAGCTAGATTTTTAGAACCTTTTCTCCTGGAATATCACTGGAACAATGACATCAACTCTTCATGTAAGATTTCCATTTCTGTGCTTTGTTCTGGCTGGACAATAACATAATCATAGAATGGTTTGGGTTGGAAGGGACCTTAAAGATCATCTAGTTGGAAGCCCCCTACCATGACAGAGACACCTTCCATTAGATCAGGTTGCTCAAAGCCACCTCCAGGAATGAGTCTTCCATGATTTCCCTGGGCAACCCATGCCAGTGCCTCACCATCCTCACAATAAATAATTTCTTCCTAATATCTAATGTAAATCTGCCCTCTTTCAGTTTAAAACCATTACACAATGTCCTGTCACTGCACTCTGTGATAAAGAATCCCACCTCATCTTTCCTGTATGCCTCCTTTAAGTACTGGAAGGCTGAAGGCTGCTACAGGTCTCCCCGGAGCCTTCTCTTCTCCAGTCTGAACAAGTCCAGCTCTCTAAACCTGTCCTAGTATGGGAGGTGCTCCACCCCTCTGATCATGTCTGTGGCCTCCTCTGGACTCACTCTAACTGATCCATGCCCTTCCTGTGCTGAGAACTCCAGAACTGAACACAGAACTCCAGCTGGAGTCTCACAAGAGCAGAGTAGAGGGGCAGAATCACCTCCCTCAACCTGCTGGTCACACTTCTTTTGATGTAGCCCAGGATAAGGTTGGCTTTCTGGGCTGCAAGAACACATTTGCAGCTCATGTTTAGCTTCTCATCCACCAGCACTCCAAGGGCTACTCTCAATCAATTCCCTGCCCAGCCTGTATTGGTTCTTGGGATTGCCCTGATCCATCTGCAAGACCTTGCACTTGGCCTTGTTGAACTTCATGAGGTTTTGCCCTGCCCACTTCTCAAGCCTGTCAAGGTCCCTCTCGATGGTATCCCTTCCATCTAGCGTGTTGACTGCATCACACAGCTTGGTGTCCTCAGCAGCCTTGCTGAGGGTGCCCTCATCCAACTATCCGTGTCTGCGACAAAGATGTTAAACACCACCAGTCCCAATACCAGCCCCTGCAGAACACCACTCATCACTGGTCTCCACTTTGAGATTGAGCTGTTGACCACGACTCTGTGTGTGACCACCCAGCCAATTCCTTATCCACCAAACGGTCCATCTGTCAAATCTGTGTCTTTCCATCTTAAAGACAAGAATGTCGTGCGGGATAGTGTCAAATGCTGTGCACAAGTTGAGGTAGATGATGTCAGTTGCTCTTCCTTTCTCCGTACCCCGTTGTCTCATCCCTTGGTGACTCTGAGCATGCATACCTATTTAATACATGTGTATATCCACAGGCTTTTCATATATCTCTTTTGTACTGATTTAGAAGTATTAATCCAGAAAATGAGGAGTGGCAGGTATTGACAGACACAAGATATTAGGAAGCATGCAAAAGTAAACCTGCTTCAGTAGATTTGGAATTGTTAATCACTGGACTTTGAAAAACTTGAAGTTCAGCATATTTTTACTCTGCAATGAAATGCTGTGCTCTGGTACCATTGTTCTTGTGACACAAGCAGGGGCTTCTTTTTCCTCAGCAGATGAGTTAAAGGCTATATGCTTCTGAAGTCACCTGAAAAAGTTATATGGACACTGCAAGAAATTGATTTGTAGGTTGGTGTGGACCAAATTCTTGTGATAGCTCTGTCAGAGTTACTCATCCATATCCGAATAAGGTGGACATTTGGCTTTCAGTACCACCTGGAGACCGCTGACACTTGCAGATCTTTAGAATAGGTTGATCTGAATCCCTAGGTTTTTTATCATGGACAATGATGTTCTGAATATGGCTACATGGCTGGAATGGGTTACCCAGATATGTTACAGAGTCTGTCTGCGCAGGTCTTCAAGATTCAGTTACAGAAAGGCATGGCTGCTATAGTGCTAACAACACTCCTTTCCTGAGTGGAAAGCTGGACCAACTGACCTCCAGTTTTTCCTTCCAGCACTCACAGGACTCCATGATTGTCTGGAAAATAATGTTAATTGGTTTTGGTCAAGTATAACTCCTGTAAATTTACTTGAGCGCTTCAAATCTGCATACAATTGTTTTGGTGTTCATCTAGATTTTTATAAGACAAGTTAGAACTAGAATACTGACAAAATTTGAATTTTGGCCCTCAAGTCTCAGAATCAGTTTCTGAATGGTGGAGAATCTGCACTAATTACTTACCCTTAGCTGGCTTTCAACTTCAATGCTGGTTTTTTTCTGATTGTATTGTGGGATTACTTGTTTGTTTGCTTGGTTTGGGAACCCTCAGTCAAAATAGGATCAAGACTATATTGATTTTAAAAGTATAGAGGGTTATCCTGGACACAAAGGAAATTATTTAGATACACTTGAAACAAGCAATATCAGGTTATATGGTCATTTTAAAATTACATTTAAATGAATTTACTTCTCAGCAGGCAAACTGATGTAGTATCATAGGCACATTGTTATGCAATATTGAGTACACAGATAACTAACAATTTTGGAATTTTAATAAACATTTAATGATTGTAATTGCTTGCTAGTAATAAATTTCACCAAAGTTGCCACTGAACCCTAGTGGGAAGGTTTACATGACTGAGAGTTAGAATAGCAGCTATTAACTTATTTATTTAGGAAAGTTTGAAAGGATGACAAGGAAGAGGATTGCAGTCTACTTTTACTTTAGTGGGTTTACTTGTTTCATACGTTCAGAAATGTGTGGTCTCAAATCGAAAAGGATCAGCGTTATTGCAGATGAATCTTGTGATAGGTGACTTCTATAAACAAGAGAAACAAGCCTGGTTAGAATATGTAGTCGAAATAATTATATTATCAAGATTAGAAACCTACATGGTTTCCATAAATAATAATAATGCTAATAATAAAGACGTAAATTAGGTCAAAGTATTTAGTGGAAACATTCATAGTTTGAGAACGCTTGAACTCTTCTGTTAAATATTTAGAAATCATGGACAAGGAAGCAATAGGATTTTAGGTGTAATTGCTGTTATTTGGAGAGAAAGTGAAAATCATTGCTAAAAGATATCTAGAGATATGTAACAAAGGCAAAGAACCGTTTGAAGTTTTTATTTTTAAAATGCCAAGAACAAAAGGACCTCAGTGAGTGGTTTTACTGTGCAATCTGGGTATAATAAAATTGGGTATAATTATAAATAATAGTACAAATATTCAGCAAATGTCTTTGGGAAAAACTGCTCTATGCTTTTGTATCATAGGATACTTACAATAAATTACTGTTACTATAGTTTTCCTAATAGAAATCTAGATGATTTTTTTGTGTTATCTGCATTGATAAAGGAATCTTCAATCTGGACATAAATATAAATAAAATTCAGTTACTGGAGTCTGACATTAGACAAGCTCAGGTGGCACAAAATGCAGGTTTCCAAGAGGGAGACAATGAGCACTGATTACAGGGGCCGTCTAACACTGAAAATATTAAGAGCAGAACGCAAATATTTAAAAATACTGTAGTTCAACCCAAGCTAAGGGCACCCTCACGCAGCAGCTGGCCTGTGTTATGCAGGTGGTTGAAATGTTTCTTGAAGGCTGCAAGTTTAAGACTATGCATTGGTGTCCAAAAAAGTTTGAGAAGGGGTCTGAGAGCAAAGATTTGCTCTGTGGAGAGTCACGACTGCAGGACAGGTTTTCTAAGTGCCTTGGCACCATTTTTGCTAGGGTAATTGTGCTTTTAACTTCCTAGAGAGGAGGAACCCTCTTTGTGAAGGCGCAGTCGGCGTTCCTCAGCCAGCAGTCCTGCCGAGGGAATTTAAAGCCTTTGTATGGTCAATCCATATGCTCACGCAAAACTAGGGTGGTTTTATTTTTTATTTACTGTTATTTTTTTTCTGGGAATGGATGTCCTCTTCCTTCACCTCCCCAAAATTTTCAAGGTCCCTTAACATTTTGGTCTCTTATCTTTTTGAATCACAGGGTTTCTCTGTATACTTTAAGACTCATAGATGGTTGCACGGAACAGGGTGAACCTAGCTGACATGGCTACAATCAGCACGAGAGACTGTTGATTCCACGAGAGGCAGTTATAAAAACAATTCTGAGGGAATTAGGCAATGCTGTCAAAAACCAGAAAAAGGAAGGATGGAAACAATTTCTCAAAAATAAAGTGCCTGACACTAGTCTTGCTTGAAACTGGAGTAAGTCAGGCTGCTGAAATGAGCAGTGATAATAGTGTAAATAAGGTCAAAACTAGGTGCAATGTCTGACTTGTAAGGTGTTAGTGAGACCCTTGAGAGGGACAGTTTTCAGTCCTTTCACAACCAGCGTAATTTAAGGTGACTACATTCAATAGCAATTCTTAATAGAAAAAAAAAGTCAAGGTAGATCCCTGCTATACGTGGCTGTGTGTAGAAAGAGTGCTGCTTCCTGATCTTCAGCCACATTCTGGTAGCTTCGTTTCTTAAATACAGTGTTGCTTTGCTTAACTAAGCAGCACAGAGCATGACACTCAGGGTGCTGCATAAGACTGAATTGGTTTCATACTTTTTGATATGTATTATGAAACTCTGACTATGATTGTCATACACCTCAAAATAATTCAATTTGAATAAGGGAAAGCATCTAGCACTGAAATTTAATACTACTCAGACAGTTATAAGGTACAATGCACCTAATAGAAACAATGGGGAAAAGAGTATATTAATTTTTATGCCTGTGTTGTGACAATTCAATTTCTCCTCATGTTATTAATTAAAAGTGGCCTGATATTTTTACTACTTTTCTTTAGTGTGGTGTGATTGTACGTGGGTAGTAATGACTACAGAAAAACAGACATTCTGCAAATCCATCTATTTTTTGCAAGTGTAGATACATAAGTTCTTATGTGCATAAGCTTACAAACTTTTTTTTTAATTTAAATCATCCCGCAGCGTACATTCTGAGAGATGTGCCCCTCACTTAAAACCCTTGGTGATCCACAAACCACACATGCTTTAGAAGAGGACAGTCATAGCAGTTGGGAAATTGAATGCTTTTTCTCTTTTAAACGTATGTAACTGGTCAGTATCATTGTTTCCCACAACAGTGACTCAGAGCAGATGAAATATATCCACCTTCTTTCCTCTCATACACATTCAGGCCTCGAGATACCACAATATTTACAAGCTCGTGTTCTTGTTAAGTGGACCATGCTGCCACATAGTGGAAGTCTGATACACTCTGTCTTCACCCATTTTATTAAGCTGCACAAATATAAAGATGAAATAATGGGTCTTTTTCATTTATGTAATAATTAACGGCACATTTACACTCCTAGCATATCACTGCTGATGTTTACTATTTGATCGAGTATGATGGATGCCTTGTGGTTGCAGATTCAGATTAGCATAATTTCATCACCGAGGGACCCATGAAAAGGTTCAATTATAGAGCAATCTCATTAATACCAGGCCTTGTTAAACTAATAGAAATAGACATCCCAACAGCTCTGATATGTATACATGTGCTTGGAATACAATTAATGGAAAAGTAACCCATACCTGAAACAAGCTTGAATGATATGATTACATGATGTGCTAGACTGACTGGGACAAACGCTGTTACAACATAATGTTTTGTTAGATCTGCTCTGAGAAAGAAATGTCAGCAAAAATACAGGCAGCCTCTATTCCAAAATGTTAAGAAAAGATTTATCCTTTGTCTTTAAGTGATACATGATACCTATTTTTTTTTTTTTTTAGCTTTTGATGAAAATCTTTTAACTCCTGCTGTGCTTTGACAGGGTAGCATGAGGAACAGTTATCCCACCCCCCTTTGTTGTTAGCTTCTTAATTTTTAAACAGCCATTTCTATAAAACTTAAAATGGGAGAATTTTTCTCCAAACAAGAACTGCAGTAAGGAATTTTGTAGAAATCTTACTTATTGTGGCTGTGAATGTGGGTGGGCAGTCAGTTCTTTCTTCAAAGCAGCACAATTCAAATTTTCCAGGAAGGAGAAAACTACTGCAACTGGCACCTGTCATTCATGCATGACAGGAAGGATTTTGAAGTCCAAGCAATAATCTTACTCTTGCAGATTTTCTAGTGACAAACAAAACTTTTCCCTCAGTTTTTTTCATCAGTTAAATATAATAATAATGAAGCTGTGTGGGAAACTTTTTTCCCAAAGGAAATTATTCTGTGTAAAGACAATTAGAGTTCTTGCAACGCTTTCAATTTAAAAACAAAAAAACAAAGAACAGAAAGAAGTTTGTAAAATGTTTTCAGTGTTAACATTTGCTTACAAATACACCTCACTTGCATTCTGTGATGTACCACCATATCATACCAAAGATGATGTGGAGACATTCTGCTTTGAATGGTTTAAAGCACTGAGCATCTTCCATTGCCAGCTGAGGACTTACCCTGGCCCTCTCCTCTCATTTGAACTGAGGGCTTATTCTAAACAATCAATATAAAATTTTTCTTCGACTTTGATAAATCATTGTATTCTGACCAAAGATTTCATAAAAGAGGGTTGTGCACTCAAAACCCAACCACCAGTCTCTTGGGTTCTGGGCTCACAATGGATTTAGTCTGTATGGAGCAGGCTACTTAATTGTATGGAAAGAGAGATCCATCACTTGCATGGAACTCCTCAGCAGCAGCAGATTTGGGGATATGCAGTAGGAAGGGGTAATGAAATCATTTGGGACAGGCTGGATGTAAGTTACTGTCTTTTTCATAGTATAACATTGGAAACACAGATGCCTTATCCCTTTATCACTCAGAAACCTGGTAACGGTGAAGGGCATTTGGAACCAGTTTGATAGTTATCTCTTGCTCGCGGTGCAGTTGGCAAAATCCATTTGATAAACGAATCCATTTGATATACGAATGACCGTTTGATATACGAATGATCAAGCTTTAATCTGAGGAATGGTGAGCTTCCCACTGGCTGAGAACTTGTGTATTCAGGGAAGGCTTGTTCAGAATGCACTAAAGTGTAAATTTGTTAGTTCCATCCAAAGAAGCCCCATGAGCCCATTCTTATTTGACTTAGTTTATACTGCTTAGTAAGGGATTTCAAAAAAACACCATGAAAAGCCACTCTTAAGCAAGAATAAGAGTGTCAACAGAGTCATGCATCTAAGAAAACTTTCCCTTTCAGGCAAAGTCTTGTGACACCAAAACTCTGGCTCTCAATAGAGGAAAAACTTCCAGATTTTGACACAATTCTTCCCATTATTTCTGCAATCCAAATGGTTTTATTTCAGCCTTGTTAGAAAGTCAAAAACTGATCTCTGCTCAAGAGAACCATGACTAAATGTCATTTAGTTTGAACCTGTGTGAAAAGCAGTGTTGGATGGTCATCATAATCACAAGGTTGAGAGCTCTGAGACCTGCCACTCCTCTTAATGTGCCTTATGTAAATTTTTGTTTATCTTCCAGAGATGTTGATGTTTCAGGTCTTTATGCTAAAGCTGTTGCTTACGATATACAGTGGCTTTAGGCACTGCTTAAAAATGAAAAAAAAATTAAAAATATCTAGAAATCTAGAAATAATTACTCTAACACTAGGAATAATTCTCAGTATCCTAGATTGTGGTAGGACTGACACTTTTCAATGGCATTTTTTAATTCAGTGACTTCACCTATTGAAATTGTTTGGATCATGCACTTTGTATGGTATCTCTTGTTCCTACAATCAAGCTCTTAATCAGTTAGTGCTCATAAAAATTTTGCATGTCTGCAGAATGCTGTAGGAATGGTAAACTGCAGCAGAGTATGGAAATAAGTATTGTGAGCACGGACAGCATTTGAGGCAAGAACTTTTTGGCAACCATAACTAGCTCCAATAAAATGAGTCCTGTTCAGAATACAATAACTCTCTAACAATTTATTGTTGAATCCCTCATTTCCTTGGTAGACTGAATTTTTGCTAAAATTAATTTTTATGTTGATGTGTATATGCTCTGTTTCCATCACATGATCTTATTAAATCCACAATGCTGCATTTTTTATCACTTCTGCTAGTCAATTTTTCTGCAATTTTAAGCAAAATAACACAATTCCAAAAATACTTGGATGCTGATGAATGACTCATACTGTAGTTCATTGAACGCCATAAAATATTCAGTGACTCAGAGTCCCAGCACAAACCAAAAGTCCAAAAAAGACTCTGTTGTTCACAATACAGAGGTACAAAATCTGAAGACTTCTAAATCAGGCATTAGAAGCTATTCCTGCTTTTGCGGTTGTCACTTGTCAAAATTCCAGCTAATCCCTATGTGGATTTTTAAAACGGTGTAATGGGACCTAATCATTTTCTAATGAGAAACAGTGTGTTTGCTAGATTAATTTCAATTTGTAATGTTGATTGGTTTCATGCAAGAGTGTAATGATCTGGAGTAGAAGAATATATGACACTGGAACACTGGAAACAGTTTTCAAAGCATAAAGCAGCTGTGTTGCATAGTTCTTCTACTTAGAATTACAATAGCAGTGTAGCTCACTTTCTGAATGATTCAGCTTTCATGTTTTAAACACCAGACGCTTTTATTCTCTAGGGCAAACTGATCCCTGCATAGTCCAATGATCATGTCTCTGGTTGAGTGGATTAAGTAGAAAATGACTTAGAATACCCGAATCAAGAATATTTGAGGAATGAAGTTCGCTCAGGCTAATTTCCCACCTGAAAATGGTACTTCTCTATGGATTATGCACACTAATGTCAGTTACATGTATGGGTACCTTTATTAAATTTCATTATTCACACTCTCCTTTTAATCTAATATCACTTTGCACTAACATAGATCTGTGAATGTGACCAGACCAACATCCTTGTAATGATGCCATAAAGAAGAACCAACTTGTCATCTTTAAAAATTATACATTTACTTTTGAACACAATGGCCTTTTGAGGTGTGACCATTCATACACACAGCTTTCATGGGTAATGCCTTTCTGAAATATAATAACATTATCACATTGCTTCAAAAGTCCAGAGACAACTCAGCTGGTGTTTAGGTGGTGATAACATTTGGTTTGGGCTGAGGTTTTGATTATGAAACAAAGAGGATATTGAGAAGCATGTGGCTGTTTGTTCTGCCTAGGAAGTGCTTTTGGAGAAGAACAGGTGTATGAAAGCACCTTTTTAAGAGGACCGGGCGTAACTGCGATTTCAGGATTTCATTGGAGGACCAAGTTTCTGTTTAAATGTTGTCTTTGGTGCTGATAGAAAATGGTAGCTATGAGACTAAATAGGTATCACAGGAAACAGTAGAACTATAATACTGTATTACTGCACCCAGTAGAGTTAGAAACATCAATCCAATAGAGCAGGCATATTTCATAGGTGTAGATTTTTAAAATAAAACTCAGCAGCCTTTTGCAGATGACTCTTAAATGAATCCATAAGCATTGATACTTTCCCTGCCAAGGTGCAATATCATTGATCACAACCGGGGCTCGTTGTTATTAAGGTTTCAACAACATTTGTATTAACAAGTCACCTTCGTATCGTAAAAAGGCAGAGGGTTGATAGGCATTAAGAAAACAGCTGCATCTTAGGGAGCAGCCAAGAGCACAATGGGTGTCAATAGGAGGTAAAACTACTCCCGCTGAGACAAATGAAGAAGAAAAATGAAACAGGAGGATTTGTTCCAGCAGCCCTGTCTAATTGTTTATTCCCTTCTCATTCCATCCTAGTCACTTAAGGGCTACGGCTTCTGTCATGTAAAAGAAAAAAAACAGAGCTTGGGCTGCTTGGGGTTTCTCTCACTGAAAATGAGTGGAATATGGGTGCTGGGAGGCTGTGGGCAGGGTGATGGTGTGTTACCTTTTCCTGATTAGCTCCAAGGCATTTACATCAGATAAGTGCTGTGTGGGCATATGACCTCGTAAGTGGCCCCAACCAACACTCATAGTCTACTTTAGAGAGGAGATTAGGTTCCACTAATGGTGTCACAGCATGAAATAAGATGCAACATATTAACTGAGGGAGAGGGAGCAGGAGGAAAAGGGCAGCATAAAGGTACAAAAGAACCCAGTGATAGCATAAGAACATCTGTAGCTCCTGGATATTAACAGATTTTGCAGGCTTCTTGTGAGAAAATAGACAATTTAAAACCATACGGGTACTGACTTTCCTTCACTGCAACCGGCAGCCAAAGTTTGGCTCTCCTGGAAGTGCTTGGCCAATGCAGGAAAACCAATGCACTCCTGTTGTAGCTGAGCTCCTCTGAGTGGCGCAGAACTTGCCTCCAGTAACAGGTTCCTGGCAGGCCCACGTTGCCCCGGTGTACCTCGCGGTGCCGTGGGCAGCAGTGCCTGACTGGATTCGTTAGATTGGCTTTAATAGTTTCTCATAGCAGAAAACTAAACCATCATTCCTGGGAAGTTTCCTTCAGATGCAAGCTGGCTCGGGCCTACTTCTCTCATGTCTCTCCTTCATGCTTATGTGTTATGCTGTAAAAAACGCAAGATTTCATCACCGGCAGCATTGAAGCTACCATGCTTCCTGGGAAGGACAAATCAGGTATTTCCCATAATTTGCAGTGGGATCTCTTATGAGATGCATTTCATAAATAGAGCAAACAAAACATTTGAAGTCAAAATTTTGCTGTCTGGTGAAATATAGCTGATAAATTAGATTATGTTATCACTGTTATTTTATCCACATAAGCTGGAAGAATGGCAGCAGCTTTTAACAAATTGGTCAGTAATGTTTTGTTCAAGTATTCTTTCTTGATTCAAAAATTATTGAAACCTGAGTGCAGAATTTCTGCTCTATTTTATAGGATTTCTGAAGTTTTGGAGCTCACCACATTTGTGTTGATCACGTTTCCTAGTTGGATGAGGTAAGACGGTTGGCTCATGCATGTGAAAAATATTTTAGCCCTTGTAATTTCTCAGATTTTGCCATACTTATCAAAGGGGGTCCACCAAATGAACACATTGGAAAAATACTGCTTCGATACCTATTCTGATGTTGAATTTGTGAGAGAAAGGGATTTTCAGACATGTCTTGTGTTCAACATGTCCCTGCGTGGTTTGGTGGTCTGTAGCTTAGGGGAGTTGGTGCACTGTGTTCAAAGCCCTGAAGCGTGGCATACCAGTCACGCTCGTGGTGTGGTTTTAGAAGGCATCTGCTTCGCAGTACTATTTTCTCCTAATAGTGGTGATTCTGGATATTTTTATAGGAAAGAATGCTTTTCAAAATTATCTGCTAACTTCAGAAGAGCTGTATTGCAGTCTGAAGGCAATGAATATGGTTGTCTCCCCAGGTGCTGTACCAGTGGTTGTATACTAGCCTTTTTAATGCAGTAGCAGTGCTGAACTAGAGCAGACACTGGGGCTGCTGGGTTCTGAGCTCTCACTGATTTTTCTGTGTGACCTGGAGTGGCACCTCTAGTCAGATGTGTCCCTGCCCATGACCTGGGGGTTGGATCTGGATGATCTTTAAGGTCCCTTCCAACCCAAACCATTCTATGATTTTATGATTTAAACTCAGCGGTTCCACAGTGCCTCTACAAAATCTAATTTCATATGAGACAAACTCGTGGTTTTATGACATGAAATATATCATAGACAGTACATTTTCCATGTAATTTTCAGTCTCAGGAAGTGTATGGAAGTGTATGCACTTATACTGCTGCAGATTTTGTCACTTCTGCCTTTCTTTGAGGGACTGGAAGACTCAGTCTTGCTATAGTTATTACAAAATAATTATTTCATTGCCTTCTAACTTTCTGCTCGGCAGTGCTATCAAACATAAGTAAATAAAAGAGAAGCAAGAGATCTGCTCTTCTAACTTCTGTATCAGATGAAGACATAAGGCTCTCCACATGCAATTTGTAAGCTCCATGTATTTCTCTGGCTGTACCCAAATTTCATTAAGCAACAGGATTAGAGCATCATCCCTGCAGGAAACAACACCATTCCTTATTGAAACTGCATTCAATATATCTGCTGCAGGTTAAGAACTGATCACTGCTCCCAAGACTATTTGAAACACTCTGGCCACTGACCTCAGTTGTTACCACCCTCATTTCCCAATATGCCACAGATTTGTACTTACACTCTCTCTGGGAGCTGTTGAAGCTGCAGGAGGCTGGACATGACATTGGCTCTGATCCCAGTGCCCTTACACATGACCCCAATCAGCTTCACTACAATTCTCATGATACCCACAGGGTTTCCAGATGGAAAGAGAAAAATATATGTTATCAGCACAATCCAAATGGAAAAGGGCTATTTTTTTCCATAGACAATCTCTGATGCTGGTACACGGGAGTTACTAATGAATCTTTTTGTATCAGAATAGTTTCATTTATTAGAGCAAGGGAAATATAACAAGATTACTTTGATTGTCAGATTCCTTTTTTCCTTTTTATATGGGAAATAATGCTGAAAAGAATTATCCTTTATTTTTAATGCAACTTGTACTCCTCATCAAATCTCACAGTCCATGATATGAAAGGAATTGATCGTTAAATCTGTAGCTAACCTGTAGCTAATAGTGAATTTTAGTTTTAGCTAAGCTCAAGTGATAGTTGTATTTAGAAGTGACACCAAATCAAATAATAATAAGCGATATTTTCTCCCTAAAACCAGCTAGATGAGGCTATAGAGGCACCATTAAATAACACAGTAAAGGATATTTCACGGTGGTTTGAACTATTTTGCAACACATTTTTATATCCTTTGACAATAAAACCCTCTGCAGAAATCAGTCAGGCATGATTTGCATTTGTATTAGTGCTTATGAGTTCTCATTCTACCTTCAGAGTGTAGATGTGCCTGGACTTATCCTGTAATCTCCCATCACTAAGAGAAAGTTTTTAAATAAATCTAAAAAATAACATCTTAGACTGGTTTCTCAAGAAATGTAACAGTAACTTTTACAGCTCTTAGACTTTTGAGGTGTTTTGATTTCCATTTTTTCCAGCTTTAGAGGCAGAAGAGAACAAAAGGAAAAGATGATAAAATTTATTCCTTATAATCCAATTTTTCTGTCTTTTTTGACAAGAACATATTTATCATTGTAATTCTAATAAAATATGCTTTTAAAATAGGTAAATGCCCTGAAATAATACCATGCGAGATGTCACCTGCAACCAATATTTTTTCCTGTGTCTTCATTTCATTAAAACTTTGAATATAGTAATTTGTCCAGATTGAAAAAGTGGGTTTTGCGTTTTGTTCGCCTTATGGAACACCTAGCTTTTGGAGTATCTTATGAAAAGGTGGACACTCCTTTAGGTCAAACAAGTTGGGGAAAATAAAACTGATATAACCTCACATTTTTGTGAGGAATAAGTGAACACAGTTGAACTTCACACCATCACTTTCTTTATGTCATTATAGACTGGAAAATTTGAATAGTGATATATTGCACTGGTAGCCTTTACTTCTATGTACAGCAGCTTGGTCATTAACGGGTCAGCTTTCTCAGCAGTACAGGCCCTATCCCTGCTGTGATGGGACTCCTTTGAGGGCTTAATCAGGATGTCTTTTCTGCAGGCCAATTCAATCTTTGCCTTGTCTGCTAGGATTGCCAAGAATGTCTTGAATTAGTAAAAACGGTGATAAATTTTTAATCTAATTAACGACAATTTTTAATCAGCTGAGCTAACATCAAACATGTTTTATAAATATACTAACAGCACCTTCAGAACAAATTTGTTATATAAGTAGCAATTAAAATAAATATTTAATCTGTCATTGCACAAATAGTGGCTGGCTGAGCATAGTGTATCAGTATTAATCATCTCAAAACCACGATGTAAGTAACTAATCAGCTCAAAAAGTAAAGCTGCTTTGGCTTCCCTGTAAATTATGTAGTAGCAATTTCACTGACATCTTTCCAGACACTCTTGTCCCTCTGTACTGTCTTAGTAAATGTGTGTACACAATAAGAGAGCATCTCTTCAGGATACTGATGCGAGAAGATACAGGGGAAGGCTTCCTTTGATTCACTGCTTTCAAGGTTCTATTAGAGATAGCAATTATCAGAGCTGTTAAAGGAGCAGAGTTTCTCGATGGTCACTCGGTTTGTTGTGTTCAATCTTGGAAGGATAAATGAATAAACAGATAAAAGGGGTGGCAATTGAAAGAAAAAACAAAACAGCTCTATGTCTTTCTTGGCACAACACAGGATCTTTAGTAACAAGTGTGCATTCACGTGTACTAAGGCAGAGGCTTCTTGTTATATCTGTCAATTTGTGTCAGATCTTGAAATTTTGGCCTGTTGCTTCATTAAAATAATCTCTGCTAAGGGATTTTTCTTGATTATATGAATTTTTAGTTCAGTCTACAGATGGGACTCCACTGTACTGAGTCAAAGCTGTATGCAAGCCAGACTGATTACTGAGTAAATATTTAGTGCCTGAGTTCACACATAGCTGTGCATATGTGTAATTCATACATACAAGTTCGTCTGTTGAATTAAGACTAAGGTTTAAAAGTTTTCAGAATCAGGGACTGAAATTAACATTTCTGCCCTGCTCCTGCTCTTGCCATCCCCAAAACAGTGATCCATGAAATAAATAGTGTGCTGAATTGAAATCTATTGTCACCTCGCTTTTTATTTATTAAAGACGAGGTGATTTTACTGCCAGATATATGCTGAGATTTTGATGACATTTATATGACATACAGTGACCAGCAGGATTAATCACAGATCTGTATTCTTTAAAGATACCCCTGAGGACAGACTTCTGTGCCTGCTTTCGATGTAAAGATGGCTTTCCCAAGTGCAACTCACCTCACTGCATATTCTTGCAAACCTTTCACTTTTAACGTATCTGCTTAATAAAAATGCTTTTACTGACAGTGAATAATTGAACCTATCAATGTGTTAGCCCACGTTTCCATTGCTGCCATCTAGACTTCAGAGAGCCACTACACTCAGTGAGAGGCAAAGATGCTGTTGCAGCCCAGCAAGGGCATATTGAGATACTTGGGTATAGATTGCACAAATTCTCTGATAATTTTGTGTTTTAGAGTGGGCCTTGCAGTAGAGATAATTAGAAAGTTCTGGCTAACAGAGCAGAAATTGAGTGACGCAAAGATAAATGTGTGCGTTCCCATTAAGGATAAAAGAAGGAACAAATAAACCCACCACAAAAACCAAACAGATTACAGTTCAGGTGATGTTTCTAAAAGACAGAAGTAAATCAATCTTACAGTCAGATGTGGCAACTTTTAATAGCTCTGCCAGGCATGTCAGCAGTGCTACCATCTGGCTGCGTTATAGTTATGTGGTTCATTTCAAACGCTGCAAGCTGTGTACTGTCCTAGCAAAAAAACCCCAACGATCTCAATGATAAAAGTCCTGAGTCCTAAAGAATGAAAAAATAAATTTCTACACGGTATTTTGCTTAACTGGGAACTATCTGGTCATTGCTGCAGAAATAAACAGTGCACACTTTTGCGCACGTTTACAAGGAAGCACCCCAGACTCCTTCATGCTTATTCAGCAGAGATGAGCTTGAGTGTGTAAAGGTATCACTAAAGACACTTACATGGAATGCTAGATTGAGACACTGGATATAGTCCCCAGGCATCAGCAGAAACCACAATAAGACAAAAGTATTTCTTGTCCTACTCCCTCAAAGAGCATATTACTTTATCTCAATCTAAATCTCAAGTATTCATTTTTGGACAATATTTTGGAGGAATGATGCTTTTGTTTCAGTGCAGAATGGGATGTGGAGTAGAGAAAGGAGAACACTGTTAAGTCAGGAGGATAGTCATTCTCTCAACTGCCACCAGTTTGGCTACATGCTTGGCATACAGAAGACTCAAATTCAGAACTGAGCAATATAGGGAACTGCAATTGGATCTCCAAATCCCTGAATGTTTTTTTTAAATCATTAGCCTTGGCTGTTGCAGTGTGAGCCTCTGTGCCCCAGGAGTCACAATATCCATCCTTGTTCTGCAGCACCGTACATCCCTGGCTTCACTGCACAGACCAGGTGTGTGGGGCTTGGTACCTGTCCCCTGCACAGTCCCATCCACATGCTGCAGGATTCAAAAGCTCCATGGCCTGCAGCACTTACTCCCAGCACAAAGTAACCTCTGTAATAATAAAGGTAAACTTTATGTCCTACCCTCACTGCACAGCCTAAATTTTTAATCCTATCCACAGCAAATTATAATATAGCAGTGATGTATCAAGAGCTGGCTTGGACTTTTGAAATGCAAATTAACAGTCAAGTAATAATTAGGTACATTTGACCATGCGTAAGAATAGCCAAATGTTGAGTCTGTTTTTCCAGAGCTGAAGATCTGCTGTGTACATTACAGTGCTGTTTAATAGTGCACGCACAATAGCCACACCGCTTAGCCAGGCACCGGTGCTGAGTCAAGTGTGCACTCTAAGGCCCCACTTCCTTTCTCATGGCTCTCTTGCCTTTGAAGTTAAGCTGCAGCAGGCTCAGCTGTGCTCAGCAGGAGGGCCAGAGGTTTGAATATTCAGATTTCATCTCTGTTTATAGAGTGGGCTTTTGAGATGTAGGAATTCTGTTACATTGTCCAGTGTCTGGGGGAAGGGCTGCTGAAGTTGTTAATGGGTCCCGTGGAGCATCAGCCGTTACGCTAACCAGCGTAGGCCCCTTCTGCTCATGCCAGACATTAATGGCCACAGGGACCTGATGCATAATATCAGGTGCTTTTAACAGACTTTTTTAATTGCGTCTCTGATTTTACTTCTGGTTGTTTCATAGTGGCTGCATGCTGCAGCAGGCAATATTTAGTCTATTCAGTTTAATTACCGTTGGTTTAATGTTGGGTTTGGTGCTCTGTGGCTTTCTGACTCACATGCACATGAAGTCTCCTTGGTTTCCTTAAGGAAAGAAGTATGAAACTCGATAATATAACATGAAAGCCATGGATTTTTTAAGCCTCATGTGCTTCTTAACCACATGAAGTACTCTCATGTAGACATGCGTGTAATAACCCGATTAACTAATGCCCAGGAAGGGAAAGCAGACGAGAATCTGACTGCCCTGTCCTTTCATTCCAGCTCCAGACAGGCAGAAAAAAATCTATTATATTTCTAGCAAATTACTTAGGAAACATATATTTAAATCTCACATAGCAGAAATCTGAAACCTCTCCTGTAATCCAGAAGGCTACTGCAAAATTCCACAAGATGTGCAACAGTAGGTAGGACCAGGATTGAGGCTGCTGCCTCTCACGGAAGTGTTGTGTAGCTGTATTACAACAAAGTGTGCTGTGATAAAGGAATGCATCCCTGTCGTCTTTGTTTCGTGAAGGATTCCTTTTTCTGATTACAGAAAAATTAGCAGCTTTCAAGCAGCATGTGACACCGCAGAGCTGTACGCGCAGCCAGGGAAGAGGCAGGCTTGCCAAGCAGTTTGTTGCCTGTGAACAGAGAATGGCATGGAAAGGGACAAGCCTCTGTGACAGCCAGCTCCCTGGGGGACATCTCTACACATCCGACTCTCCGCAGGGAGAATTCTATGCCGGGAGCCCCAAGCACCTTCTAAGAGTCCTTGCTGATGTTCAAGGGGTTTGTGGAGCCCAGTGTACACAGAGGGAGGAGGACTGGTGGCATCTGCCAGACCATTCGCTGCCAGGTGCTCGGGGCTCCCTGCGTAGAGTTGTCCCCACGAAAAGTCAGCTGTGTAGAGGTGTCCTGCAGAGGGCTGGCTGTGGAGAGTTGCCCAGGACCCAGAATGGCACTTGTTAGAGTATAGCTGGGGTGGACCTGACACTCCTTTCTGCCTCTGGCCCCGATCACAAGATATAGTCCTCTCAACAGTTATTCCTGCCTTTTTTTTTATCACGTGGGCAGATGTTTCCCATTCTTTATCAAGCATTGATAAATGAGTGAGTAGAAACAGAATTATTGAATTGCATGAGCTGTTTTAGCACTGGATAATTCTAGGGTCCATGCAGCATAATTAAGGGTCAACGTGTTCCTTGTTACTTAAACTCATTCAGTGAATTTGAAGTTGCACCATTAGACTTCCCCTTCTCAGGAGAAAATGCTGTGTTATAAATGAGTGAACTGACCTACGCTATCTCTTCCCACACCTCTGGAACCCCCCCCCCACCTTTTTCTGTAAATCATAAGCAATACTCATTAGGAAATGCTGCACAAGACTGCATATAGTTACGGTGCTATACAGAGCAATTTAACATATTTGCATAGGCTGTACACTACTCTCTGTGCCTTTACTTGTTTTATCCTATATAGAATAACTAAGCAGCCTAATAGAGAAGCCACAAGACAGGTGTTATTTACTGAACATTACAGTAATGTAGCTTCAGTGTCTGGCAGAGGGGGCTCATAGTAAGCCAAGTGTGAATCAAGCACTTGCTATTAAAAGTAACGTATTAAAGCAGAATTCCATCAATGTGCTGTCTGAGTTTTTTTAATATTCATAAAAATACATTTCTTGAGGCAGCAGGGATAACAATGAAAAGGAAGGACAACTAACATCCGCATCTTCTCCATGTGATTAGAGTATTTGCATCAAATACTTTATTATGAAGGCTGGAGAACAAGAAAAGCACATTCAGCGTCATATGTTATGGCACAATCCCTCTCTGGTGGAGCAAACAATGGGACCATTATACAAGCTGACATATTTTTTGTTTCTAATATATTCTGCTTCTTTGTGTCTGTGTGTGCTTAAATAGCAGGCACAGATGTACTGTTTCCAAAGGTCTTTGACTTGTCATGAGAATACTGTCTTTACTAGTAAAATAAATTGATTACTAGTGACAATGTTAACTATTATACAAAGAATACAGCTCTGGTGGGCTTTGTTAGATTTTAAAGAAAAGGTGATTATTTCTTCCTTATGACAATTTGAAACGTTTGCCATGTGGATATGGAAAGATTTTACTCATGAATACGCAGAGATATGGCAACAGGCCGGGTAGCCAGATCTTCAAATTGACCGTTGGCTGTGATTGAGTTAGGAAAAGAAGAAAAGCAAGAAACAAACATAAAATGTACAAAACCAGCATGGAAGGTAGTTATTAAAGTATTCAAATGGTATAATATTGTGAGATATCATCTTTGGGGGATAATATCAGATTCATATATTTACAGGGAAAACAGTGCCAACTGGAATGATGTATAGTGCATCAGGTTCATGGTAAGGCCACCAAATTCATTAATAATGGTTATGGCTAGGGATTATTCTTTCGTGCTATACTCTTTAGCCCTCTGAATAGTGTCATTGGGAAATGGACCTATGATGCAAGGCAATACACCTTTCTTATCAAAATGTGCTGCAAGGCAATACACCTTTCTTATCAAAATGTGCTGCAATTTTTCTAGGAAGCATTATAGTTTGCTGAAAAAACCTCAACTCATGCAGATGTTACAGCATGTTATAGGGCAGAAAAAATAATGGAAGAATAGACTAAAAAAAATAAACATCTACAAAACACCTATTTGTTATATTACAGTGGTTGTTTAGATACTTTTCCTTTTACAATGTAAAAAAATTAAAGTAAATATTTTACTAGAACCTTTATATTTGTACAGATTTCTACTCTGAAACACACTCAAAAAGTTCTCTTTCTACAGATCTCATGTTAAAATAATTTGGGATCTTTTCCAATCTAATTTAAACAGCTACAAATATTTTGTGTAATGAGATTGGAAACTATCCATTTGCTCCCCTTAGAAAATGCTCTGAGTTCTCCCTTGATTGCAGTTCAGATCATGCTGCTAAACACCAATTTAGAACACAAATCAGACTCCTTGTTGATTGCAGTTCAATTCATGCTGCTAAATACCAGTTCTCTGATCAACAAGATGCTGCTCTAGAGGCTGTGACCTGGGCCTCCCAAAGCCACGGATGCATAATTTTTACGTAGGTTGCATTACTAAAATTAGACTCATCCTATCAAATCATAATTAAGGATACAGTTCTTACCTGATCATACAGCAAACCTTCTCTCTTTTATTTTAAATGTTTTTAGTGATTCATCTGGTATTAGTGACAACTATGCATTCCTTTGGCAAATGTAATCTACCTTTCCTTTAAATCATTAACTCTTGATCAATTATCTATGACATCATTAATGCATTTAGTCTTCTTCCTGGTTAGAAGACTTTTTCCTACATTGATTCTTTCTCAGGTTACTGAACAGGTTTTTGTTTTCCTTACTGTTTAAAATGCTAATAGTTTTCACAAATGGTCTTCATATCAGGGTGAAAGAAAGAGAAAGATTCTATTCTAAAATCTAGATCCCATGGCAACATCTTGCGAATGAGGTATCTTTTTCTGTTTTCTAATGTCAAATCCCTCCTGGTGTTGCATAGCCATGTCTCCCCAATTTCACATCGGCACTCTTGGATTTGATTCCTATGCCTTGGCAACATTTTTCCCTGTCTTCTTCCCTGTACAGCATCTCCAGTCTCAGTTATACACTGTAGATGTTCCTCAAAATTTCTGTACAGTTCAACTCTAGCATTCAAAAATATTACTTTATCAGGGTATTTAATTTCTTATTCATGCCACATGTAGGAGTGGACATGGATACACGCACCCCAAACACTCATAACCCTTAGGGAAAAGGTAGAAAGAGCTTTAAATTACAGTTTCTGAGGGAGGGAAAACTCAGTCCATTCCCACTCCTGCCAGTTTGATACCAGTGCCATCAACAGATGCCCAGAGGCTGAAGAAGGATCACAGGACAGCAGGAGAGCACCTGAAAAGCAAAACAAAGGATTTCTAGCCAGCAAATCAGCGTCACTGGAAGCCCAAATTAAAAGCCTCTATGCAAATGCGCACAGTATGGGGAATAAACAAGACCAGTTAGAGACGTGCACATGCCTGCAGGTCTGTGATCTCATTGGCATCACAGAGACATGGTAGGATGTATCCTATGATTGGAGTATTGGGATGAAGTGGTACAGGCTTATTAGGAAGGAAAGGCAGGGGAGATGAGGAGGCAGTGTTGCCCTCTATGTCAGTAACCAGCTGGAGCTCCACCTGGGGATGGACAGGTTGCCCAGAGAAGCAGCGGATGCCCCATCTCTGGAGGTGTTCAAGGTCAGGTCAGATGAGGTGAGTGGAAGGTGTCCCTGCTCAGGACAGACGAGCTGGAACTGGATGCTCTTTAAGGTGCCTTCCAACCCAAATCATTCTATGATTCTATGATTCTATGAAAAGATTTGATCATGAAAGTCCTAAAAATGGGTGCAGGTTTCAAGGCAAATTAGTTATCTAATTCTCAGACTATCCTGAATCTTCACTCTTCCCTGCCCCTACTTCCATATTGCTTTTAAAACTTCGGTGAATTCTATTCCATTATCCACAGAGATACTACCATATGTTATAGGAAGACTTTTGTACTTCTTCCAGTTCTCTTCATTGTCATTCTGTTCTTCTTGCACTTTTCCAGTCTTCCTTAGACATCCCACAGGCTGGTCCTTTTCCAATTTCAAAATTCAAATCAACTGAATTCCTTCCCATGCTCCTACCTTATTCCTAATCGGAATTGATACCTATATTCAATCTGTCTCTGTTGACTGATGCTCTTAAAATACAGAATATGAAGTAAACAACAGCAGGTATTCAATAAAGGAAGTAAAAAAATCTCTGGTTTTTTTGGAACCTTCCTGCACTACTCCCCTGATCAGTAAACCTGCTTTACTCTGCATGTTTTCACATTGCTAAGAATTTATTATACAGCATGTAAAAATATTTTCTTATTGAAATCCTACAGAGACTCGTATGGGACAGACCCTAAACTGAATGAAAGATGAAACATGATATTAAAGGAGCATGAGACCAAGTTTGCTTTGTCATGGCAATTTCTAATCAGTCCTTATGTATCATGTGATCATATTTGTAATGAAAATATTTTAATTAAATAAGAGAGAGCACAAAATATTCATTCAAAAGCATCTACCAGCTGCATATACTGTATTAATATAAAGACTGATACACCTAATCAGGGGTTCACATTTCAAACCAGTAGGCCTAACAGCTTCTGAGATATAAGTAAATGAAAATTCATGATTCTGTATTGTGCCCAAGAGCCAACTTTACTGCTATTGCCATATAATTATTTATAGCTGCAAACTATCAAATGGAATTGCTTACCACCACCTTACTATATGTGGTAATTGATGTGAAGTGAGGCATTGCGTCCCCTGCTGACCCCAGCATACTGAAAGTCAGATGGATTATATCTAACTCAATTAGGATTGATATTATCAAAATCTGCGAAGCACAACATGGTATAACAGGCTTTTTAAGTGTATCTATTGATTGTTTCTCTGTGTGCGCGCGCGCGCGTATGTGTGTGCGCACACACGTGTTTTCCAAGGCTGTTGCAATGGAGCTGTCTCTAGGGAAAAGAAGAGCAGTATTGCTAACAATTTCCATGTGTAAATATATATTTCCGATGGCTTAACTCACCCCGTTGCCTCATAGGAATTGCCAGAACTTGTACTAGAATGGCCTGATTTCATTGACTAAGAATATTGCTGCAGTAAGAAATTTTTCCAGTATGTTTGGTGGGGTTGAAAACCAAAATATTCTATGATCTGATTACTTGTGATTAGCATAGAACAAGTATTCCTGTGTTCCAGTTCTTGATTTTGCTGCTGCTGTGCCACTGCTTCAGTCTGTCAGAGCACAGCAGTGGCTCTGCTCTGTGCGAGCATCTAGCCTTACATCCTGTCTCCTGCAGATGTTTGCAAAAAAAGCATAGGCTGGAGCAAACAAAAGAAGTTTTCCTTGTTGCATTCTTACTAGTTCCAGCAATCTGGAGTCCAGGGACTGCTGGTTACTTCTATGGTGTTGTGTTTAATAATCCTTAATGGTCATTTCTTGCCTAAGTTTTCTCCAGCCACCTTCTAAACACCTCCCCCCCAGTTTTAACATCCAAATATAATATGGAAGTCTGTTTTGATTAAATAGGAACCAGATAAAGAAATATATATTTCTATATATCTGCTGCTTTGTAATTCCATAGGTTACTCCCTAATTGATGTAGTATGACAAATGGTGACTATTTATTCTGAATTAATCTTTTCCATGTTAAGGCATGTTTTTATAGACTCACAAATCCTCCCTCAAGCTTTACTTTCCTAGTCAAAGGAATCCAATATATTTTATTTTTCAGAAACCATTCCAAAATGTTGCTTGTCTGTATTGTTTTTCTCCATGCTTTCCTCTAGTACCACATTTGAGATTGAACACTGCAAAGTATTCACCATTCAGAGGTGCTGTGTATATATAATGTTTTTTCCTTTCCTCGCCTAAGCACTGAGTTAGTGTTTACTGTCCATACAGACTGTCTCACTTTGCTAAGTGATAATAAATTATTTAGAGTCGCATACTGTGTTTCTGGTTTGGGGTATTGTTTTCTCCTCCCTTCCCCCCACCTATGCAATGTTTGTGGGTTTTTGTCAGCATCTTGTCTTTTCAGTCATTTTATTACCAAGTTGTTCAGAGATTCTTCTAAAAGTCTTGATCTGTTTAAGCTTTACCTATAACAGTTAATGTTCTTCCAGCAATTAAATTGTCACCAGACTATGCACTCCTCCATTTTTCCAAATCAATGAATGTGTTATAACACAGGTACAGTGTAGAGCTCTATAGGAAGATACATTCCCTTCATCATGAAAAATCAATTATTTAGTCATACTTCAGTGACCAATGTGTAGGATGAATGAATTCATATAGTGGAAGAAGGGGTTTGCTACTTTCCCTGTCCTTTTTCTGATTTTGTTTTTAAGTTTTGCGGTGGCCGGGATACAACATAGCTTACTCAATAAAGCTTGGAAATTCAACAAGGCACTTTGCTGGCCTATTGTTTGGACTGATTTTGCAAGGAGACTCCAAAGAGTCAATTCTTGCAACATCATACAGTTGCAACAACTGAATGTTCAAACTGCACAGTTGCAACGGGTTGTCTACCAGGTGTTTAGCAATTGATAGGAAGATCTACAAACAAGTTCTTCATGGTGTTATTAACAGGAAGTCCGAATGGCTTCATAGGAAATAATAGTATGAGGTACTGACATTTTAGAGATTTTAAGTAATTTAAATAAAAGTTCTTTTCATTAGTAATATATATATTTACTTTCTGTACAGAGTTTCTGTAATGTTCCTTCTCAGCCTCCCAGGTCTTTCCCGAGACTGCATAAAGCAACCGTGGGGCTGACCTAATTCATCTGTTCTTTGCATAAAGACGACATCTGGGCTACAGGAAGTTAGTTTAGTAATGTTGCCCTCTTCCCTATGGGAATATACTTAGGAGACTGCAAAAGCATCTATACCTCAGATATTACCAACTGGCAGACAGCCCTTTGAGTAAAGAGCAGTCCTTAGTTACTTGTGGCTGTTATAGTATGAAAGTAGAAGAAAGTTACTTTTGCTCTCCCATCCTACCAGACCAACCATATTCCAGACCTCTTGAACAGATGGGTCAGTGTGAGTTCTCAGGCCAGTGGAATTTTGAAACCACAGATCAGTTCAGATTAGCTGACAAAATATGAGATGACATAGCAAAAAGTTGTTTATTATTTTCCTCAAAGTAATTTGTTCATAGGAATATCTAATCACACTGTCCTTTAATTAGACTTATATGCAAAAACGAAAAAAGTTGAAGATAGTGCACTATAAGCAATATTTCCTCTTATTATAGCCATCAACTTTTAGTGAACTGAAGAATTAAACACCATTATTAGACTATTCAATATCCATTTCATAACAAAAATTCACAGAGCTGGTAAGTTACTTGCGTATAGTTCATTCTTCCGGACATGTACATTTTCCTGATGCATCTGGTACAAGAATTCCTATAATGCTCTGAGATACATTGGTAGCGTGATTATTTTATGTTCCTCTCCTCAGAAAAGTGGTATACTACTAATTCTGTTGCTATTTCAATCCCAATGGAATAGTCTTTACATGGGCTGTGTCCTCAAGACCTTCCAAGTTCTCTTATCTTCTGTAGCAAAAGTTCTGCATTTTTCTTATGTAAACATATATCCCAGGGAAAGGTTTCTTGCTCTTGCCTTACTGTTAAATAATATTACCTAACCAAGTAAGTGAATGAAGTTGCATTTCATGACTTTTGTCATTTAGAGCAAAAAAATCTGCCTTTGAGTGAGTCATCAAAGGCAAGATGTCTCTATTGCACTTTAATTTTGACTCTAAATGTCAGCTAGCAAGTGGCCATAGGATTCTCAAGCACTTTAGTCCAGGTAACTTTCGTTCTTCTGTGGCATATGACATGGAGTGCACATGCTAGTGGCTGACCCACTGTTTAACAGTTATTCACCACTGGAAATAGTCTTTGAAATTCATAAATTCAAGGCAAGCCTGTTTTATGGGAACTGATAATGCTGTATTAGTTGCTTGAAGTTAATGAGGTCCTGTGTTTGAGTACAACCAGATTAAAATGAAAAACGAACCACATTACATTCTGTTTCGACAATTATTATCAGTTGCTTGTAATATAAATATGCAAATTTTTCAGCTTGAACTTTAACATTCTCTGTAGAGACCATTCATCTCTTTAAAGTATTAATTTAAGTTGTAAAAGGATCCATACATCATTGCATGTCATTTTGAAAACAAATATTAATCAATTTTACACTCTGAATTGCCACTGTGCAAGTGTAATGTCCATTATTTTGGAACAAGTCAGTGGCAAGAAATCTACATATTCATTCTTGGCTTAAGAAATCATATGATAATACAAGTACAACACAAGAAATTCAAAAGACTTAAGACCTTATCATCATCTATTCAATGGCAAAAAGCCTGCCTTTGCATTCTCAATGCATTGGTATGCAGATTAGGAATATGTTTCTCATTCCTATCAGTATAACCTTGAAAGCTGGTGACAGCTGAAGTGTAGTCATAAGTTTTCTCTTCTAACAGAAAAATAGAAAGAAAAAAGGCAACAAAATGAGTGTAAAGGATACAGCAATTTCAAGTTTTATGATAAGCTTTTTGATCGTGTATCTGACTACTTAGCTAGACTGTAGTGTGGGGGGTTGTAGCTTGAAAGTGTGTTATCTCTAGATTTAGCTAGAATTGTAATTGCAAGTACATGTTTGCTACTAAACTGAAGTTCATGTTTCTGATATCACAGAGCTAAGCGTGACTTATATTCGTTAACATTATAGGAAATATTTGAAGTTTTTTGCATGTTAAATATTGTCAAGGACTCCAAATTTTATACCAACTATCTCGCAGAGAAAAGAGACAGAGTTTCCACTTGGAAAACAAGCAGTCCCAGATAAACACGGAGCTGAAAGTCTTGTCCTACTGAAATAAAAAGGAAGCAGCATCTGCAACCCAAGTTGTTTGTCTGTTTCTTCTAAACAAATCATAAAGACCGAATTATTGTTTTACAGTCAGATTTGGAATAGGCAAAGACAGAAGATAGGGTAAGTTAAACTTTGCTAATGCTTTTCCATCTTAAAGCGTATATCCTCACTCAGCAGTGGCTGCTCTTTCTCAGGTTTAAATCTGGCAATGATGAAGGTGAATCCCAGCTAATGCCAATGAGAACGCTGCTTCCACTTGAGAAAAGCAAATAGCTATTCTGGTTAGAACTGGAGACTCCAAAAATGCCATTTCTGTGCTCTAGGACAACAGGTGGAGAAAAGAATAGTCGTGCCGGTATCCACCTCATAACTACCTCATCTTTGTTAATTATGCAAACCCAAGCTCTTTGACATAATTGGCCTGGCAGAGGCTATACATAAGCTCCCTCTAGTGGAGTAATAAGCAAGTATTTATAAAAGCACACATCTTTTCTTCAAACGTTTTCTGTCACTCAATAAGAACATAAGAATGCTATAGACACCGTGATGTTCCCATGTATCTATCTGCTGTGATCTCCATCCCCCTGCTTGCAACCCCAGGAAAGTCAGCAAAACAATGCTGACCATAAACCTATGGCTGTAAAGCAAGATGACTGCAGCATTTTTTGGCTGGGCTTGCTGTTCTTTGCTCCTTGGCTGGGTCAGTTTGGTCACCGTTTCAGAATACTGATGCTTCTTAATCATCTCCCTTTGTTTTCTGGTTAAGTGAATGAGTGAATAATTTGCCACACATTCTCTGTCAATCCAATATATTGTGAAAGGATAGCTGAAACAATACCTGCGCTCTTCATTTCATAAATTTGTCATTACAGCATAATCGGATCATTTACACTTATCCTGCTCCTGCACAAGCTAATTCTATATCCCTGAAAAAAAAAAAAAAAAAGTGCACTTGGTTACAGTGCTCTGTCTCTCTGTTTTCCTGGGTGTTTACTTGGACCAAAACTGCAAAGGAAATGCACAAGTTCATGCACAAGTTCATGTAGGTCAGAGGAAAATTATAAAGAGTACATGTGCAAATAGCCAGATTAAAATGCAACAGTACATCACATATGTCAGATTATACATCAGGATTTAGGATTACATCAGACATGTAAGCAAATAGGGTATTTGCTAGTTCAAAATACTCACATGAATGAACCCACATTATCTTCTGAAAAGCATAATAATATGTAATTGCAGTAACAATTCCTCTTCCATTATCTCCTAGACATCAACAGTGTGTACGTCCTATAATATCCTGCACAATTGATAGCAGGCGAGCTCCTCAGTAGGAGAAATACTCCCAGATGTGGTAATGTCCCAACACTGTGGCTGCTACCTAATATTAAAGAATTACAGTAGAAATGTTTCAATAACAAAGTAGAAGCATTTCAGTTTTTATGTGGCATAGATTGCCACAGACACTGCCAAACAGCTTTATAGACTTCTAAATCTTCATTCAATGCCCCTTTACATCATTTGAATGAAGATTTAAGCCTCAATAAAACTTTCTGAGTGCTTGTGGCCATCTTTGCGGTATACTAATCAAAGTGGGGTACCAGCAGACGAATGCACTGTAGTACACCTAATGATCAGCACTATATCTAGTGACATTTTCCTTTGTAAAAGATGAGTTGGCTTAAAGGCTCTTTTCATGGTGCAGCAGTACACATAGAAACAAGCATTTATATCCATTTTTTATGCAACCCTTGAAAAGATTGCTTTGGGGAGGGTCTTGTTGTTGTTGGTTTTCCCCTATGCTGTGTTTATTTGCTCTATAAATGTTTTGAATTATTTCCTTGTGAGGAAGATACTTGAGAAAAATAATAAAAAAGAAATGAAAGTTAATATTTATAGGGAAACTTTCCACAGCATTATGGCTCCATTTCCTTGTTTGCTTATTAACCTCCAACCGTACTTAAGATATAACAATGCAATGAGTATTGACATTGAATTAGAAGTTTAAACTAAATTCAACTTCTAGTTAAGATATTGACTGGGAAATTCGACACATGCTACTGCACAAATGCACTTAAAAGATATAACTGAGTGGAATTTGAAAGAAACTTTACTGAGAAGATAGGCAGTTCGTAGAGTATACATTTTCTTTCAAAAACACAGCCACTCATTCAGGAAACGGGCTGAAAAAGAAACAGCCAGTCAGTGAATTATGGAGAGGACTGGATGTTTGGATCCTGAAGAGGAAGGTGTGGCACCGTTGTGTGGATCTGAGATTCCACAGGCTTCCACAAATGCAAAGGAAACCATGACTTCCCTCTTGAAGATCAGACTCCCACCACAGGTGTTTCTTTATTTTTCACTGTGTTTTTCTTTACATCAAGGCTTTATTTTAAGGATTAAAATTTATGAAATTGCTCCCCTTATGCAGTTACCTGCAAAGAGGAATCTGTCTGGGCCCATGTAGTTCTGTATTAGGACTTTTTGTTCAGAATGGTCTCTGTTATGTGCTTTATGGGTACCTTAACATCCTTCCTCCCAATGGAAACAAACAGTGAAAAGCAAGCTTCACTGGCAGGGCTACTAAGAACTTACTGTGGCAACTACTTTCTATGAAGCATACAAATGTTTCTGTGTAATCCTTAAAAGATATAAAATGAAAATATGAGAAGTCCATCTTATTTACAATAACTGATGCTGCCAGCAGATTTTTATAAAAGCAGTAGTAACAGTGTGAAAAATCAAGCTCTGATTGTTTTTCTTTTTCTCATTCTTTAATGGGAATTTTAAAGGAGATCAAAGGTCAGGTCCGCTTCTCTTGGCTGTCAGCCTGGTTCTGTGGAAGCCTACATCTAATCTGCAACGGGAATGCATCACTTACGAAGGCACTAAAAATGGGCTTCTTGTAATGACCTAATGGAGTTGTTCCACTTTTTTGAAAAACGTTTCAGGTTTTACAAAAAAATGAAGACAAACTGATTCTTTGGCCTCATTTTGAGGGAAACCATCTAATTTTTGGTTCCTATGTCAAGAGACTCAAAACTGGATGAGCTCTCTGGAAGAGAGATCCTCCTCAGAACCCCTGGGTGGGTGCCCTCTTTGAAGAAGAGGGGGCAGCAGTAGCAAGTCCTTCTCCTTGCTGATTTCTGGCTCAGAACATTCGCACATTTAGGTCAAATTTTTGGTTTGAGTTGAATTATACTGTAGTTCTTAGCAAATAAATTGTTGGTCCAGAACATGTGTTTCACTCCAGTGCTGATATTCCAGTACTGATAATCATGGATGCTGCAGGAGACGTCACCTTTCTAACAGCCATCAGAGGAGCCTGAATGTTGGCTGTCAGTCTCCCGCAGGCAAAATGGTGGGCCAATGCCTAGAGTTTGCCCCTGCAATGAACCAGAAACCTGGGGCTGAAAGTGGAGCAAATTTTGGTCTCAGCATGGTATTAGGAAGGTATTAGTTGAGTATTTTGTTATTTGTGTTGGCTCCCATCAAAACCTAGCAAGAGAATGCTCTGCATCACCCACTGAAGTGCTATGTTTTAGAGGAAAATCCTGTTATTTAATGGTGTCAGCACTTTCACACAGCTGATGAAGAGAATCAAAAAAGTATGAAATATGTTGTTTATGGTGAAACATCTTCATACATTCTGTGTTGAAACTTTTTAGTGTCTTTCAACAAATCTCAAAACCGAAGTAATGCCCAAAAATAAATTAAGACGAGACCAAACTTCCCCAGTCTTATTTTATATACAGGATCTTCGAAATAAGAGGAAATGAAGGCCTGTTTCTCCAAAACACCATAGCCTTGTCAAAATCTGTGAAGTTATCTCTACTTTAACCAGTGGAAAACCAGGCCTGGGGGTCCTGTCTAGAGATCTGCAGCTAAAAGATGAGAGTAAAAATCAAGGAAAAAAAGTTTATTTCCCTTTTGGGTTCAAAATGACAACTGAGTATAGCAGAATTTCCAAATGATTGATACCAAGCGGTAGGTTAGGTGGAGTTTATTTTAAGCAATAACATCCCTTCCTCGCTCTTGTATGTCTTTATGAATAACATATTATCTATATTAAGGTAAAATGAATCTATTAGACAATTACCTAAGGGGACTGGAAAACTGGGGTCTGCATTGTAAAGCAAGTGAAGTTATGACAGCTGTGACCCCAGAGGAATCAAGGCTGAATAAAGACTGTCTCCATTGCCGACAAATGATGATAAAGTGATCCTTTTAGCCAACAGTCAATGGAACCTGACAAGGCCAAACCTCCAACTAATGAACAGCCCAACCTTTGCTACCGTGGAGATATACTGAAAGTTTAATCTCAATAAGCATCAAAATACATTTGCCCAAAGATTTTTAACAAAAAAGTGGCACATATCATTAAATGGCCACAAAGTTAGATGAGTGAGGAGGAAAATAGGAGGGTGGGGATGCATATTCTTACTGTATCACAGGTGCACAAAATTGCTTTGATAGAACAATATCTTATTTTTCTTCTAAAATTGAATTTCAGATGGTACCTACGTCATACAGACCTAATAATACAGAAAGCAATTGTCTCAATGATTCCTATTAAATCCGTGCGTTTCCAGATTCTTATAGAGTAATGTCAGTTACAGAACAATGTCAGGCTGACGGACGCAGCATAGCGTTAAAGAAAAAAAATCATGCACACAATAGGCCAGCTGCACATTAATAAATATGTAATGTTTGATTAAAAATATGGATCGTATTTTCCCCCCAATTGCTGACTACCCCTAAGGCAGAAGATGTGATCTGGCTCCCACTGATGGGTTTATTTCTTGCTTGCTTTGAAAATACAAACTAAAATGTTTTCCTGTCCCAGCTGTTTCCCATTGTTCATGTTTATCGGCTCAAAGGGTGAACGGAGGAATAAAAAATACGCTCGCATTTCAAATGTGCCAGTCAGTCAATCTATTGTTAAAAGAAGAAAGCCTAATTGTCTGTGCTGGCAAACTTCTTTTTGGTGAATGTCCAGTTTTTAAGAAAAGCTATTCAGCTGTGCCATTTGTTTAATACATGCATAAAAAAGCACATAAAATCACAAGTTTCCTCTGGGATGGAATGGGGGCTGGGGAAAATCACATCTATAAGTTATAGCCTTGAAATACTCAAGTGATGGCCTAAGTAACAGTCCATGGATTACTTTTTTTGGTTTATTTTCATTGGTCTAAATAAGTAGTTAGAAAGAATTTTAATGGAACAAGAGCTAATGATGTCCTAAAACTGAAATTGGCCTCTTTCTCTAATTCTTAACTTTGCACCTGTGAGAAGCACCACTCCTTTCAAATCACTTCATTGATACAGTGGTTACAGTCTTTTCCAGTTATATTCACAGGAGTTTTGTTTTTCTATTTAAGCTCCTACTGTTCTTCATTTCTTCCCAAAATCTAGTCCTTTGTACCCTCATCCTAACAAAAAATGGGAATCAGAATGGGGAGAGAGCAGGAACTGCTATACCGCGTAGGAGAATCTTCTGGTTTTTTCCAACTCTTCTGATAATTACGCAGCTCTATCCTGTCTTTGACTTGCTCTCCAGCTTGTGCTGGCAGTGCTACTCTTCCAGCTTTCAAACCAAGCTCAGCTAATCAGAACTGACACTCATTTTACACTATGCAAATAAGCAAAACTTTAATTCACAGGCTGCTATATTGACAAGGACTGTATTAGCCCTATCTTTCCATGGCTAGCACTGTTTTATTTTAAAACTTTTTTGAAGAAAGGGTCATCCTTAGTTCCTCAGTAGTGCAGCACCAAGCACAAAACTTTGAGTTTTTCTTACAGTACAAAAAATAAAAAATAATCATCAATATAACAAATTAATGTCATGATTTGCTAGGGGCTTCCCTGTTTTCTAGGCTTTTCTTCTTTTTGATGCGGGAAGAAACATGGGGCATTATCATCCAGCTATCACCCCCTTGTGACACTAAGATGAGATGTCACTCACAGCAAATTGTACAGATCTTTCTTACATGAGGAGTTCAATAACTCCTCATGACATCTAAATTACCATTCCTGAGTGCCTGGGTTAACACCTCACAGAAATGAATAAGGCAATAAGGTAATTGACCCAAGTGCTCTGCAGATCGAAGTAGCTGCTTTGGTCACCCTGAGCTCACATTTTCCTAAAAGTTTGGGAGCCAAATACTGCCTAAAATTGGAAACTAATGTCTAGGGATGAGCTAACTCAGTCAATAAGCTGAGAGCTTGGGGGTTTTCTGAGTCTGCCTTTACTAAGAGTTACTGGCATACATTAAGATATTTCATACTGGAAGGTGCAATAAAATGGCTCCATAAAGAGAGCATTCAAAGGTGATCAAGGCTAAAAAGTCCTTAGAGTACAGTACTAAGCCAACCTTTATTTGTTGTCAAATGTAGACTTAGTCCTGCATTTGGGTATGTGTGGGTCTATATACGAACTTCTCAGGCAAAATACCAGCTACACACCTGCAGAAGAACAGTGTGTCTTGTGACAGCAGGCAGGCCTCAGGTGAAAGCCCATCTAGGGAGCAGTTTGGTGGCCAGAGAAACAAACAGATATGCTGGGAAGTGGTGCAAGAGAAGCTCCAAACCCTCTTGGAGGGACACAAGCTCTCCTTAGCTCTCCAGGAGCCCCAGTGTTAGAGCTGCTGTAAACCAAATTAGTCTCTTTCTATTTTTAAAAATTACAAAATCACAGAATCACAGGACAGAGTTGGAAGGGACCTCTGGAGATCATCTAGTTCCACCTCCCTGCTAAAGCACTGACACCTAGAGCAGGCTGCACAGGATTGCATCCAGGCAGGTTTTGAATATCTCCAGAGAGGGTGACTCCACAATCTCCCTGTGCAGCCTCTTCTGGTGCTCCAGCACCCACACAGCAAAGAAGTTTTTCCTCATGTTCAGATGGAACTTCCCGTGTTCTAGCTTGTACCCAGTGCCCCTTGTCCTGTCACTGGGCACTGTTGAAATGAGCCCATCCTCTTGACACCTGCCCCTTAGATGTTTAGAAGCATTGATAAGGTCCCCTCTCAGTCTTCTCCAGGCTAAACAGACCGAGCTCACTCAGCCTCTCCTCATAAGAGAGATGTTCCAATCCCCTGATCATCTTTGTGGTCTTCCACTGGACTCTCTCCAGTATTTTCTTGTCTTTCTTGAGCTGAGGAGCCCAGAACTGGACGCAAAATTCCAGATGCAGCTTCACTAGGGCAGAATAGAAAGGGTGGATAGCCTCGCTCAACCTGCTTGCTGTTCTCTTCTTACTTACCAGGATACCATTGGCCTTCTTGGCCACGAGGACACATTGTTGGCTCATCATCAACTTGTCTACAAGGACTCCCAGGTCCTTCTTCACAGAGCCGCTTTCCAGCTGGTCAACTCCTAACCTGTACTGGTGCAGGGGGTTATTCCCCCTGAGGTGCAGAACCCTATGTTTGCTTTTGTTGAACTTCAGTAGGTTTCTATCTCCCCAACTCTCCATCCTGTCCAGTTCTCACTGAAGGGCAGCACAGCCTTCTGGTGTAATCAGCCACTCTTCCCAGTTTTGTATCATCAGCAAACTTGCTGAGGATGCACTCTATTCCCTTATCCACATCATTGATAAATATGTTGAACAAGACTGGGCTGAGTACTGACCTCTAGGGAACACGGCTGGCCACAGGCTTCCTACTAGACACTGCCTTGCTGATGACAACCCCCTGAGCTCTGCCATGCAGCCAGTTGTCAGTCCATCTCACTGTCCATTCATCTAAACCACACTTCCTAAGCTTACCCACAAGGATGTTGTGGGAGACAATGTCAAAAGCCTTGCTGAAGTTGAGGTAGACAACATCCATCATTCTCCCCTCATCTACCCAGCAAGTCACAGCATCCCAGAAGGCTATCAGATTAGATTGGTCAAGTATGACTTACAGAGGAGTCTGTAATTTCTATAAACACACAATATTCTGTAGCTTCACCTTTAAATTGTAACAGACTCCTCCACTAAGAATGTAGAAAAATTTTGGCTTAAATTCAATAATTGCTGAACTGCTTAGAAGATTTTCATTAGTAGATTATGAGCTGTTCATGACATCAAATCTACCAGATTTGGGCAGATTTTGCAATTTCAGTATGACCACCCCCCAGAAAAGAAACTGAATTAAAAAAACAGTTTACAGTGCTATGACCCTATGACCTAGTATTTGCTTACTAGGATTTCTCTGCAGTGATATGGTGATATAACATTAGTAGAATTTCTTAAGATGTGATAAAGCACCAAGAAATTGCTCTCTCAAAAACACTAACCCGCAATTATACTGAGTTGCCATACCTAAAACTCTGGATGTTGCTTGCTGGTGATGTTCCAGATCTCCACTGTCCTACGATTTGTATAATCATTTGCCTCAATCAGTATATAAAATAAGAACAGTTCTTTGTGTGCTCTCAGCCCAAGTCCAGAACCATAGCAGATTATATCTTATGTAAGTATTAGTCAATATTATATATGTGAATATGACTTTATAACACCAACAGAGACTTCCTATTTAGTCATCTGAAATAGCGAGTCAGCAAGCATAACAAGTGTTGGAAAGTGCCACTTCTCATGTGCCTTTCTGACACACGAACATTTTGACACACATACTCCAGCAATGAAAATAAAATGGTACACCTAAACCACAATTCACTTCAGAATTTGCTGACCTTCCAAGAGAGGAATTTGCAAAATGATTGCTTAGTAATTGTTACTATTTATTAAGTAATTGTTAGCTATTTTTAAGACTTGACTTTTCCAAAAGTGATCCACAGGTTACAGTCCAACTCCTACTAGAAGTACTTTGAAGTAAATTTCCACTTGAATAACTGCCATCTTATTTCAGCCAGACACCAATTTTTTTCCAGAAGGAGGGAAAAAAAATCTCTTTCAATTGAGCCTTCCCTGCTTTAAAAGAATATTTCTTCGTAGTAGATTTTCCTTTAATTTTTTTGTAAAAAGAGATAGTTTTCTCGGTATTAAGCATTTCTATCTTCTTTATCCTTCAGTAGACAGAATAATTGGCAAGACTTGGTAGAATTAGTGATATTATTGAACTTGTAATTGTCTGATGTCTTAGTCCCAGCTGGAAAGTCAATACATTTTGATGTCCCCCAAGCCAAATTAATATAATGTTAACCATGGTGATTTGAAACTGTTTGAATTGCCTCTTCGAAATCCTTCATATCCTACATCTAGTGATTCAGAAGCTAGTACTGGGTGCTTTTTCTCCTGAGATAAATCTGCCTCTTCCTGGCTATTTTCTGTTTTCACTCTCTCAGACCCCGTGGCAAAAATTTTTGTTGTGACTGGTTTTTCTTCAGTGGCCCTGAACTTTTCCAAGAATTCTGAAGAATTATGACAATACAATATGTATTGGTGGACAGAGCACATTTAACACACCTTTTAGAACTTACATTTAGCATTTTTTTTGTAATATCAGCTCCATCCAAAAGTAGTGCTCTGTGCAGAAGGGAGGATTGGTCTGGATTTATCAGGCAACGTTTTATTACCATTAATATTTTTATGCCCTGCATTTAAGGTACTGTCCATGACAGCATCCATGTTATCAATTGTACAACAATTTCAAACAATGGAGTTTACACTCTGGAGCAACACTTTGGACTGGACTGTAATGTACTATAAATAAAACACTGTCACATCTTTTTAAATTTTAAAATATTATAAGTGCAACATACTAGGAGATTTTCAAAAGTGATTAGCACTTACTCAGCTCTCTCTGAAATCAAGAGATCTGTTTTTCTATGAGTCTGTGTCATTCCTGGTTTGGAAGGCAACTTCATAGACTTATAAAATGCAGCAAATGAAGCCCATGTTGTGCTTTATATCATTTTCTTACTGCCATCAGAAATAACAGGTTTCTTATAGGCTGTGTGGGCCATGTTACATAAAAAATACACTTAGCGTACACTTTTCTTTGCCTCTGTGTTACTTTCCTTGTAAATGCAATGCAGTATTTTGTTTTATGCAATATACTGTAATATCTTGCAATAATCAGAACAATTAATTTTCTAAGAAACCATGGCCACTTACCCAAAGCAACGACTTTTGACATACCATAACGGGTGTTATATATCATTGGTGTCAAGATTTGCCTAGATATGCTGATAATGAGCCATACTTTTGAAGAGTTATAATCAATCATTCTTCATTTAGAAAGTCAGATCCATCAGTCTGGCATCAAAATGTCATAAACCATTGATCCCACATTGCAGTCAAGGATTCTGGACTCATTAATGACATTCAGCTACACCAGTTACATCAGCAATCCTGGTTTATCATTTTAGTGGCATCAATTAAAACACTGAAGTTAGTGGCTAAATCCATTCATCCGTTTCCTAATCCTTATTAATAGTTTTCATTAATTCTAACATAGCTGTTTTAAAACTTCAAACAATCCTACATCCAATATGATCTATGTACAAAAATAAATAAGACAGAACACCTATGATTCCAAAAGAGCTGAGCAGATTTGATTCCCTTCTGGGGGTCATTCTACCTCTGCTCTCATAGTTGGTGATGTCAACACAGTCTTTTAAAGAAGTTACTTCCTGCTATCTCACTGCTGCCCATCTGTTATTCCTGTATCTCCCAATGACATGTCACCAGTGGTAGTGACAATTTCTTATCCACTGCTGTCAGAAAAAGAATGGCTTAGGAGCTTGGAAACAAATTTCAAACTAAAAGTTGCTTTGAAGTTTGATCTGCTATTCAGTGCAGCACAGTGCAGAAGAAATAGTAAACATGTCAAGATAAAGGGAGGGAAAAAGGGAGTGAGAATGGTTGAGCATGAGAGAGATGAGCTGCATTTGCATATATATCCAGTGTGCCTTTTAGGCACAGATACTTATGAAATGCGTAGCCCTGTGCCCATGTGGGATTTTAATTTGTGCTTTAGGATTAGGGACCATATATTGTCTTGTTAAAGTAACTGTTGAAGATGGAGTCTAATTTTTTGCTTAGTGAGACATTTTCTGTGATACAGCATTTTACAGTAAAACTGTTCCAATACATTTAAGTAGTCAGGACTATTCTCTTAATGTAAAAAAAGTTTTGCTTCCATTTTCAGTTTAAACTATAAATAACAATAAAGCTATTTAAATTCACTCTGCAAAAAAACATAGCAACATCATAACTCTATAGTAAAGTTTGATTTTTTTCAAACACATTATTTCTAATAGAATCAAACATCCCCATGGGAGGTTTCGTGAGCAATATTTACCTACTTGGAAAATTCTGAATTTCCTCATTTCAAGAATGTCCAAATAAAAAAAAAAAATTATCTGGTCTAACATTCATAAATTAACTGGCATAGGCAAACAATAGTTTGTTAAGTCCTACTAGCTCATTCTTGCCAGACAGTTTCCTGCGAGGCTCTCCCTCAAAGCAACAAGTCTGTGGAATCAGGCCCTTTGTTTGGATCAATGCTCATCCCTTCAGGCAGAGCTAATTGGCTAATTCAGTTGCGCTGGCTATTTAATTAATAAGGAAGCCCAAAATTCCACATGAGATGAAAGGATGAAGAGCCCAGGAATGACCCTTGATAATAATAAAAGATAATTACAACGAAGAATTGCATTATTCAGACTTTGTTATTGACATGATAAGCACTGCCATATGCCATGCAAGCTGTGATATGCACCCTAGTGATTGTAGGTATAACAAAAGATCTTGAGTATAACTGCTTGGTGTATTTCAATGCAAATGTGACTTCTCAGGTGAAGAACTAAACCATTTTTTCTGGTATAAAACCAGAAAAAAGGAAACTTCACAGCATTAATGATGGGAAAGCAATTCTGCCAATTTCTTGCCTGTGTTCAGGTAGAGCAGTAACACTTGTAAGATCACAGATTCATTTTTCTGTGCAGAAAGACCAGGGATGTGAATTACCAGATCTTGCTCTTGGAAAAGCCTAGTTTAGCAACTCAGCTTCTGAGTGAGAGCATCTCGGTGCCACATGGGAAAAAGACCTACAAAATTAATACGTTTACTAGCAAAAATTGATGCTTTATGAAAAATGCCAGGTTTTCGTGCAGAAACAGCAAGAAACTACTGGGAAGGGGATGGGGAACTACACTGATTGTAAAAGCAAATTCCCAAAATGTAAACCAGAAATTTCTGCAAGAATAAAAAATTTCCACAGGAACATTGGGCCTATTTTATTTTCACAAAGCAAAGAAGGGTGAGCACTGAAGCATCGTGTAGGTGTCCCCCGAAAGACACTGGTCATGAAAGAAAATAACAAGACCTGGGACACCACTTTCCTTACAAATATTTAAATCGTGTACTAGTTCTGAAAGACAACCAAGCTGTTGGGAATTAGAAATAGAAAATGAAGATGTGGGTTTAATTTTTGGCTCTACTTCCACTCCTTTTGGACTTCAGGCAAGCCGCCTGTAGTAGTGGGTCCTGTTCTTTCTCCCATGTTTTGTTTACTTCAGACTGTACATTCCTAAGGTAGTGGCCATCTCTTCATCTGGGTATAGCGCAGAAAGTTCCCAATCTCATTACGGTTTCTTAGGCAAAAATAAAAGTTTTATAAAATCTTCCCCAATTCCTAAAAACTTCCCAAGTTATTGTTCATTAAAAGTCTGAATCTGAGAAGCCGATGTATTTCATTTGTAATGAATGTAACCCTTCAGTAAGATCACAGCTGTAACGTTACAGAATCAGTCATGTAAAGAATAGTCCCTGCAAGAAAACCTGCCTTCTCTTTTTTTCTCTTAACCTCAATAGAGCAGTTCTTTTGTTAATTACAGTTACTGCACAATGTGATATTGAAGCGCTCTGTTCTCAAACATATTCTTATTTATTTTAGTCCTTTTTTTCCCAGGTAATGAAATGTCAGAACCCTACTTTTTCTGGTTTTGTAGTATGTTGATCAAAGTGACCTTTGCTTTGCGGCAGACACAAATCAATATAGCGCTCTGCAGTATTTGACAGATAAAGGTGCAACATATAATAAATGGCAATCACTGACAAGGAGAGCAAGAAAATACCTGCCAACTTCAGTTCATACCAGCAATTTTCAGACAATGCCACATGTTATGTTCAAAGTAAAATTCATTTGTCCATCTAATAACAAAGATGGGGGATATTAAAGGACTCAGTTTTGTTAAAGAAATGTTTCATCTCACAGTAATAATTCAGAGTCCAGTCAGGCTCTACAGTGGTTGGCTGCAAGTAAAGTTATTACATTTTGAAGACAGGTTAGAAGAGCAATTTTCCTTCCTATAAAGAAAAGGGCTGGGGCGGGGGGGGGGGGGGAGCAGAGAGGACTTTCACCCAAGATATGAAATAGTAATTATATATGCACATACACAGTGTCTCATTCTCTCTCACACTTACATGGGCATACACACAAATTGTTTTAATACTGTAAAGTAGCCCTCTGCTATATTGTTTCACAGCTGATAGTTTGATTTTCTCACATTCTTCCAAACCTGTTGATAAATTATATACAAATGTAACCAATTTCTATTTAAATGTTTAATTGCAAGTAGTATCTGCAAAGTATCTACCAGAGATTTAAATTCAAATTGCAGCTTCAGGCCACTCTAAATGAAATCTCTGTGTGTTAGGGTAAATTTCTCCTTTACTGTGGCTTGCCTTAGTAACACAAATAGCTTAATGCTAGAGTCTAGCCCAAATAGAAAGCAAAGCTGGATTTTACCCACTATTGTGAACTGTGCTCAACTGTATCAATCAGAAGTGGTGGCTGAGCAGCTGCTTTTCATACTGTAAACGCAGGCAGGCCAGCCCGCAAAGCAGACCCATGGCAAAGCATAAGGGAAGCTGAACTGTGTGAACCAAAACCTTTCCCATCATGGATGAGGATGAATGTGGGACTAAGGCTTTCTTGTAGATCCTGTAAAAGGAGCAGCAGAGATCAAGGCACCCTGTCCATGGAGTGGAGTTCTGGGTGTTTCATGTGAAGGGTCTAAGCCTGCCTGATGACTTCTAATTATGTTTCTTATTTCCTGAGACATAAGTGTCTGTCCTTTGAACAATGGAAAAAAAAACCTGCTGGCAGGACCTTTTAGTGAACATGTTCTGCCTTGTTTGGGCACCTAGAAAGCATCTATATATTCTTTTCATAGTCTTTTTTTATATTATGATTGAAAGGCCTTTATATGCATCTGGTTTTCATAACACATGTAAGATTATAACTTGCATTTGAGTACTTATTTTCACAGCTACTTCTTATGAAGCTGTTGATACAGTTCAGGCAAAAAAGGCCAATTCACAACATATTTGTGGCTGTTAAGAGCCATTTGATGTGGTTCACTGAAGACACATATCTAAATTATGAAGCCAACACTTTGGTTCCAAATTTCAATCATGTACATTCAAGTGCAGTGTGTAACTGCTAGTATATCGTGTCTTGTGTGTGCAAAATCTGAGGCTGCGTAGGCTGTATTATCTTTTGTTTATGATAGGACATTACCATTTATTAGTACAGTTCAGGGCTAACAGTCAAATTCAGCATTGAAGCGTATGGTTGAACCTGAAAATTAAAAAGTAACTGATGCTCCAAAAGCAGGAGAGCCTCCAGTAAGAGGATGATTCACCTGTTGCTTCAGCACGCTGACCAGAACACATCAACTTGTATCAATATGCAAAATGCAAAGTCTAGTTCTAACGAATAAGTAAGTAAATCACCCGTCAAAATGGTAGGAATCTTTTTTAACTATTCCAGATTCTTTTTAATTTAGTGAACTTTTCATCACTTACCCTGCTCTTTTTCACCAGAAATATTTTATTATATTCAGTCTTACTCATTCTTCTGTGATCTGTTCAACATAAGACAATTCATGCTGCACATGTAATATTATACAAATGAGAATTTATCTGTCTCTGGTTACTACTGTGCCACTTTTCTACTACTTTCTCACCCTTTGTTAATGAAAATTTATTTTACTTTTGCCATTTTTTTTGACAAAATATTGAACAGAGAACAGATGTTTTGTGTCATTTGTCTGCAATAATGCCAGACATTTCCTAAGCTGCTGAATGCATGATTAACCTTAAACTGATCCTAGTTCTGTGTATCATTTTTGCTATGTCCTGTTGTATTAAACTGCACCCGTCATTACCTGTGAAATATCGTATAGCCTAGTTCATGTTAACCCATTCCGACTTTCTCACACTATGAAGCTTGTGCAAAACAGTTATATCTTTAATTATACATTTCGCCACTCAATATATTCACTGCAAAACTGTCACTTGACAGTGGTCTTTAAGGAACTATTAATAGCTTCTGACCTCTGCAGCCTGGGAATTGTTGTTATATAGTTCAGCAAAACTTTTTCCTCATAGAACATACTTGTTATTTGAAATGACCTAATAGAGAAGTGATTCCATACTAAGTTATCAAAGTGTGGCATGTTGTCAGGTAATTGGGAGTTCTGAAAACACCACATGCATTCCCCCTAAAGTTGTATGTAGTAGTTCTGCTCCAGTAAAGTGTGGGTTTGGGGGAGGAGAGAGTCTCTAAACATCATAACCTTGCTGAGGGGATTGTCACCCCAACTGGCAAATGCTGAACTGTGAGCAACAGATTTATTACCTGACATAATTAATTGCCTAGATAGTGACATTTCCCATATTATAGACAATCGTGAATTATGAGCCCAGCTGCTAGCCTTCTCATTCACTGAAATCGGTTGATAAATATGTTTATTTGAGGTCAGCTTGGCCTCATCCATTAGAAATATTGTTTTTCTAAACATTACATTGATTTAATTTAACTCCAATCAATTTAAAATGGTTCTGACAATTAACAAAAGCTTCAAATATGACCTTAAAGTAATAGGATTCATTAGGTATGTTTAGGATTAAACTTATCTTAATAGGGCTATTTTTCTTCTGAGGGCATATAGTAGGCCGACTGGTGGTCAGTCAAATTTAAATCAATTATTATAAATTATACAGTTTGGGTTGATTATGTCATGCCTGCTAATTTGTATAAATAAAGACCTCAAACAATAGAAGCCATTTATTAATAACTATCTGTATCCCAACCTGTATCACGCTTTATGTTACAGCTGCAGGATCATCTGTTACCCATGAAGTATTATATTCTCTACTGCTAGGCATATATGCTAATTAAACCCATAATTAATTGTAACAGTTATAGTTAAAGTCAAAATGCTGACAGCCTTTTTGGCCTGTTATTCATGGTAATCAAGTGATTCAAAAGGCAACATAATCAACAATTCCTGCACTAGCTAGGGGATCATAATACAACGGCAGCAGCAGTGACAGCTGGCACCCACAGGTCTTGGATACAATAAGAAATATAAACCTCTAGAACTGAAATGCTTCAGTATGAACAGTCCCTATTGTTTTTCCGAGACAAAATACAAGCCTAAGTTGTATTTAAGAACTGAATCCCTAATGTAATGGTTAACAGAAACGCTCAAGAGCCGTACTTCAGAGAGCTTGACCTGAGTTGCTGGGGTAGCAGCAGCACTGAGGGCTTGGTACCACTGATAAGTGTTTTCTGGTTATAACCCCTCACCAATCCCTTCTCCACCCACAGTGGGGTCTCAGATTATGGGTGAGAATTCTGCAGAGGGATTTTGAATATCAGGAATAGATTCTATTTGCTTTGTTCTCTTGAACATGCATCTGCTGAACGATGGACAGTGCCCAAAAGGCTCGTGCCCTCTCTGGTTACGTTACCTGCAGAAGGAAAGGAACGTTAGACAGGGACATCACATTTCCTACACACATATGGCTGTATATCAGCCTTTGAACCTGTGGGAAACTCCTTATATTTTGTTCCCATACACACCAGGGGTTCCCGAAGCAGCTCTGAGAGGAGAAAGAGAAGAATCTGACCATTGTCAGCAGAGATCCTCAAATACTCTTCCAAGACTTGCTCTGACACAAACGTCCTCTGTGGATGCAAATGTCCTGTGTGGACACAAATTAGTGTGTCTCCAGAGTGTCCTGAGCTCTTCAGCAGGCCACTAATGGTGGAAAAGGGGGTAAAGGCAAAATTCGTGGCCACTTTTAGCAATTACGCCTTGCAGCCCAGATGATGAGCCATTCAAACCCGTTGCATCCACCGGGTTAATGTCTCTACAAGGCTTTCTACATCCTTTCCTCCTGAATATAAAGATAATCTAGTTCTCTGTCATTGCTTGTGGCCTCAGATCACAATCTCTTTCTGAGTTCTTCCGTCTATGGTCAGGCGTGCTCATGGGCCTATAGCACCACTAAGCCAGAAAGTTTATACATAGCTTAAGATGTGCTGCTTCTTAAATATTAGCCATAGTTTCATTACTAAGATTTACACTGTCAGTTGCAGAGATGCCCATCCAATCCTAGAACACAAAAATTTATTGGCATGACAGAAAAATATTTATTGTTAGAGCTCATATACAATGTGTGCCCTTAATGACACATTTTTAAATAAAATATATTGTACTAGTTATTTCTAATGAATAAAATAAAATAAAATAAAATAAAATAAAAATAACTTTTAGCTGCAGTTTCCCCCTGGTTATTGAGCTGAACTTAATGACTGGCTGAAAAGTATTTGTCAACACAACAGCTGGAGAGCAACACTTTCTTGTAGCTTTATGTCACAGCATATGCCAGCCACTCAGAACATGTGATAATTCAACTGGAGCTGGTACTACAATAGCAGATGGGTTGAAGCATTGTTATTCTCGCTCTAGCTCCCAGCCCTTGAGGGATCACTAAATAAAATCAAAGCAGATGGACCATTACAAGCTCATTTGTGTTCACTACAAGCACCTCAACCTCCAGTTGTGATATACTGCACCTTTGTATAAAATGACATGTATGGTAACATGACCTAATGAAAATAGCATCAGACTTGGCAAGTGAGGAATGAGGCTGGGAAATATGCACAGATCTATTTATCACTGAGTTCTTACCTTGCAGAAACGGTTCATTTTTTCTCCCCCTCTCTCCATGGTTATCTTTGTATTTGTCTTCATGTTTATCATTTAATTTCCCCACACTTGTCGCAAGAACTAAAAGAGCTGTTTCTGGCTGAAGAAGGTCTAGCCGGTTTCTGCAAAGACAGGATGAATGCTACTAACTACAGTGCAAAACTCCTGTTGTTCACTCATTTCTACACACTGTTGATAAATATGTTAATCCAGGTGTCTCACAAACGGAAAGACTTTGACCACCCATTGATATCAATATCTGCGGGGATCAAGAATTCCATGTACATCACAGTATCACAGTATCATAAGGTTGGAAAAGACCTCTGAGATCATCAAGTCCAACCTATGACCCAACCTACACCCACTCCTACTTGTCAACTACTTATTCTCAGCTTGCTCTTATGATCAGGTCCTTCACAACTCTGCAGTTTTGAACTTATGGGGGACCTGACTGAGTACACAGAATCAGTTGCTTCACTAAGCTCCAAAATTTTTGTCTGTGATGTGAAAGTCAGCATCCCTGACCAAACTGTGGGCGTCCGAGGGCATGAAAGTAATTGCTTCTAAAGAATGAAATATATTAAAACTGTCATCTGGAGGGGGATCCTTTGGGGCCTACTTGCAAAGGTAGAGTTAGTGCTGAAAGAACCTTCATGCCATCCTTAGCAACTCAACATGAAGTTGGAGGCACATCTAATACCTGCTTAGAAAATATTATATTCATTTAATTTCTTCTGAACGCCTTGTAGGTCAATGAACCAACAATGTCACTTGAAGGCTTTTGTCCCGCTGTGCTCCTGGGAGCAATGGTAAGATGAAGGCAGGCAGGCAAGATCTTTGTTTTATGATCACTGTGCGCTCTCCACAACCACATGGGTGTAGTTAATCATGACTCCCAAATCAAATTCCTCTCAAACATGAGCTTTCTATAGCTACATGTGTCTTTCTTCTTTCTGGTTTAAAATAGCTTCTGTGCACTACTGCAGAACCAGCTGCATTCAGTGCTAAATAACAGGTACTGCAAACTTATTCAGAACCTCGGGATTTTTTTTTTTCCTGTCTAAATAGAAATAATGGGAGTAGTCAGTTAGACAAGTGTTGAAAGAGAGTTAGGTGCTTTTGATTTTATCTGCATGGAAGATCCCATGTAAGACTATGTATCTTTAGTAAAAGTTCCACAGGTCAACTGACTGCCATAGGTCCCCTTCATGCCAGCAGCTGCTGGATTTTAAAGACCCAGACAGGTAGAGCAACAGAAAGCCAAAAAAATAGCTTTGTTAGGGTTGGTAAATACAGTGGAACTTCTGTGACTGCATTATGTGAGTTGAAGAAAATCTTATCCAGTTTCCTATGTGAAACAGCCTCCTGCTGAGTGATCAGCTAATATTTCCCACCTTACCTGGAAACTGCAGGGCAGCCAGACAGTCTCAAGGACAGTGCTTCGAGGCAGAATACGGCCTATAGTTCCTGGCCACGTTCACGGCTAGCTTCTTTGTTCTTCCTAAGCTCTTTCTTTTAAGCATAGCGACTCATCCTCAGCTGTGAATCTGCGTAACTCCATCAGAAGCATGTGCAGGTCAGGTCAGACGTCAGCACTGCGTCTTATCTGCTGGCCAGCTTTCCTATCAGCCAAACTAATTTGCTAAGATAATTCTGTTTCCTGCCATCTATTACAATAAATCAACTACTGTAGCTTCATTGAAGTCTCTGCTAACTAATGAGCTGCCCTTGAAATTCTCAAACTGTATGCAAGGGGAGAGAAAACACTTATTCTTCTAAATATAAGAAAGTTTTAGATAAACAAGTTGATGTTCTGGGCAGTGCTGTATCTCCTCAGCCCCATGTTAATGGATCATTCTTGCCAGAGTCAGCTCAGACAGGGATAAAACTAGTAAATGCATCAATCATTCTTTTAAAAACAAATTTTCTGAATAATGTGATCTCAGATGGAGAAGCATACGTGTGGGTAAACGGAAGCGTGGAGAGGTGAGATACAGAGAGCACACTTTCAGGAAAGACTGGGAGTAAAATGACAAGGGATCCACTGTTGCGGCTATTGAGGAAAGAAATAAACATGTTCTTAAGAAATGGTAACTCTCCAGCACTTAGTTTTGAATAGCAAAAAAATATTGAAGCTAGACAGGAACTGAAGAAATGTGAAACATCCTGGAGCATGCATACTACTGCAGAAGAATTCAGAGGCAAAAAGGTCTTAAGATCATCCTGCTTTTGCCTTATGGCAATATCAAACTACTGAGAACAGCAGTAATATTGCAATTTATAGCCACATGAAGATACACATGTTTATACCCTGCTTGTGTTGATTTGTTCAGATTTGATATTTAATAATGGTTAATTTTATTTTTTTTTCAATGGGACTTGATTCCACATGGAATTTCAGCATTTTCTTTTGTCTTTTCCTCCAGATCAGCTCCGGGTTTCTAATAGCTCTGCAGGAATAAAACTCAATTGTGCTGCATCAGTTAGTTTACTGAAGGGGGCTGACACCTAGCAACCTGGTTGGTTTCATTCAGACAGTCATTTGGTAGAAGGATGTTTAAAAATAATTGCATATCCCCTCCCTATCTTTAAATATTCAAAAGAAAAGTCACAGAAAAACCGATAAGGTGACAATGAGGCTGAAGAACAGCATTATAGTGTGAACTCATATATCCCTTGGTTTCATTTACATGTTTAGCAGCTGCTTGTGTCTAGATCACAGAAAGATCATTACCTGACTTGTAAGAAGAGAGGGGGGAAGTCTGTTCACCTTTGGGCAACTAGCTCTGCATTTATTAATAGTTGTTGCCCATCTCATTGTACATTTAATTGCTGCACTAGAATTTATTTATTCATTGATTTATTGTAATAGATGAGTAGAAACAAAATTACCTTTGTAAATTAATTTGATAGGTGGGAAATTTGCATGGTTGAAAAGAAATAACAAGCAGTGTGGAATGTGAGATGCTACCTAGTGAAAAGCATCGTAATGTGTGACAGCTAGCATATATACACTGGTCCCATTAGAAAGTGAAGGTGAATCTAACCAATTTATAGACTGTTTAGAAATAAATTGCTATGTAACTTATATGCAATTATCCTTACATTCCCGAATGTCTCTTTTCTTCATGAAACAGGGAACCAGCTGAAAAAGAAGGATAAATAGTATGGGAGGGGATGACTCCTTAAAAATTAGAAACCTAGAGGTGGGAATTTTGCAAAGCATTTGATGAATCTAGGATTGTCTTTCTATTAGTGCGGGTGTAACACTTACGAAAGTTATATTTATGTAGCTCTTGCCTTCAGGAGGTGCCAGTTCTCACGGCCTTGCAGATAGAGCTCAAGCCAAGGGAGCTGCCCAGATGCTCCTTGGGCTCCAGTGGAGACAGCCATTCCACAGAGCTGGGCTGAACACAGAGTGGCAAAATTCAAGAGGGCGTACGGCCATATTTCAGAATTATTTCAGTTTTCAGTTATTAATGCATACAGAGAAAAGTTGGACCAAAAAAAAAAAACCTCAAAAGTTTTCTTCAATTAAATAATAGCAATTAATTGATAACATTTATAAAGTTGATTTAATAAATAGCAATATCCACTGCTGAATTGCTGTGTACACAGGCCTATCAGCCACAAAACTTGACCATTATTGTCATAAGATGCAGGGTGCTTTGGAGTTTTTGTAAATGTTTTTATCTCACTACTTGCTCAGATATAAAATGCATCAAATGTCTATGTCACTGCTCATGAGGTCCTGCTGTGGCTGACACGGGAGTGGCAGCCGGCACCCCTTCCAGTCATGACCTTAGGTAGTTCAGCAGCGGTAGGTCTTCCCTCATTGCTTCCACAGCCACAGGCCTGCCTGTTGCTCCCCGGAGTCACCTCGGCCATTCACCCTTGCAGCCTGGTGACTCAGTAATCAGCCCTTTTTCCTTTTGTTTTCCTTTCCTACTGTCCCTTTCTATAGCTGCTTGCTTTCTGTGGCCCCGCCGTACCCCAGGCAGCACCTCCCTGCTGTGGCTGAAAGGCCCAGCCTGGCCGCTATGGCCCAGCGCCGCCGCCCTGCTCGCACGGGAGCCTGCAGCATCCACCGCTCTGAGCCGCGGGGCAGCGGGTGCCTCAGCCGCAGGAGCTGCTGCGCTGCCTGGCCTTAACGCCTCAACAGGCAGCGATGAGGGGAGCAGGGGCTGACCTGGGGGAGCCACACTGCCTGGGGCAGCCTCGGGGTCCTGAGTGCACCGCAGCGTTGTCCCACTGCACATCAGCATGAAGAGCGAACGGCGCCACTGACCATAAGCTGATCCAAGCAGTAGCGGCGCTGCAGCAGAAAACACGCCCTGCCTGCGCAGGCGGCTGTCTGTCACCAAACCACTGGATTCCCGCAACAGCTCACAGGGGAGCTCCAGCCAGTCCCGGTTTCCTACAGTGGCCAGGAGTGGATCTCTGAGAAAAAGCCTAAAGAATAGCGGCAGGGAGAACAGTTGTCTCAACCACCCCACTGGGTTCAGTAGTGGGGCTGGGGCTGGCCCGCGTGAACTGACTGAAGATCATGACTCAGACTGTGCTGGCTTTTTCTATAATATTTTGTCTTGCATGAAAGGTTTTGGTTTGAGAAATTACTCCTGCACTCAAGTTGTTTACAGATTTCATTAGCTTTCACCAAGCTCTACAAGAGCCACTGCATCTCCGAGGTGTTGTCCATCTCCCAGTAGCACCTGCTTCGGTCACTCAGACACCAGTGTCTTTTGGAGCCAATTCTCCATCATGAGAACATTGAACTGTGCGGCTGGGTCTGGAGCCACAGGCAGTTTTGATGCGATCAGGACCAAATGGTTGGACTGGATGACCTCAGAGGTCTTTTCCAACCTTATGATTCCATGAGGTGAGGCTGCTGTGCCTGGCCGCACTCTACTGAGCGAACCACCAGCCCAGCTCCCAGGCAGCTCCCACAGCCGCAGGGCCACCAGCACAGTGGGCAGCACTTTGCGTATGCGCTGCCCATGGGCATCGCCATCATGGGAACAGCACATGCGGCCGATGCTGAGCCACGGTCCCCTCGTGATGGATTTACTCTAAGTTTGAAATTTATAAACCTGTGAAAGTTTTATACATACCTAATTACGTTAGCCCAAAAGTAGTTTTAAGAGCAGCGCTATAAAAAATGGGATTGCAATAGCTGTATAGACACATCTGAATATAAATCTTCATTTTTAAAAGCCGTGGGCTAGAAACAAGCAAGGCGCTCCCAGCTGGTACAGGTAGTGCCCTCTTGTGACTGAGCACTCGAAATACAGGGCAAGGCCGGCTGCAGCCGCTCTGCTCTGCTGAAGATAAACCTTGGCGTTATGGCTATAAAAACGTTGAGATGTTCTGAGCACCTTTCCCATAGTGAGTCACACGAGGGCTCAGCTTTACCTTTTAAAAAGACAAATAATAATCTTATTTCAAATGCAAAAGTCAGTTTAAAAAAAAAAAAGCAAACAAAAACCCCAACCCTTTACACTGTGGAAGCAGGTAATACATTGCCTGAAAATGTCTTTTGCCAGTATTTTTACAAGAGTTTAAGTATTTGCAGGAAGATAGAGATTTTAAAAATACTTAAATTGACAACATTCCTTTGACAGGTAGGAAGTTCCAGGTAGGACTTTTTTATTGGGTGTGGTGGTTGTATGTTTTCGTCATTGTTACAATGCTCAGGAAATAAAAAAAAAAAAGAAAAAAAAATAAACCTAGGAACACTGAATAGCGGTATTTTTGTGGATAGAGAAGGCAGACTTGGTGTGTAGGCCTTATGGAAACAGCACTGAAGCTACAGCCTGAGCCCAGGAGCCCATCATCCAGGGTCAGCGAGGTAAGGGTACTAAGCATTTAAAAATAAATTCATTTTTCCCCACAGGTGAACCATAGTTACCTATAGCAGCTTTTCCTTGGTTTTCCATTATTGTACTAATACTAATAGGTAAAATTTGATACAGTAAAGAAATTCCTAAGTTTCCTAGAAACATTGAAATTAAGAGACTATCAAAAATATATAAAAAGAAATCTTTCTGTAAATACACAAAACAAGGTAGTTCAACACTATATTCATTATTGTTTGTGACACCCCAAAACTCCAAGCCCCCAAAGAAATGAATAGAGCCATAAGAATAATATTTTTAATTAACATTAATACAGAAAGAGCACACTGTACATTCCTTTCCAGCAGCAGCCAATTCCAGCCTACCATTGGGCGGGGGGGGGGGGGAGTTAAGGCTAGTTGAGGGCAACCTGACACAATGGTTTGTTTCCCTAACTCATTCTTGCAGACAGCCTTTGTGAGTTTAAAAGACTATTTGTGCACAAAACATGGGATGTTTATTTAGCAAAACATTAAGAACAGATAAAAACATGCTTTGTTACAGTGGTAAAAATACACAAAGCTTTCAAGCTGTTTGTTGTTTTTTTTACACCAACTCAGTTCTGAAACCATAAAATTCCAGTTTGCAGCATGTTGTGCCTTACTTTGTATTAAACAGGCCGTCGTTAGGGATCGTGGTGACCAAGTCCATCAGTGAAGTATAAAGTGCACAAGAAAAATAAGTGCATTGAAATGAACCATTTATGATTATGAGTAATTCCTGTTACACACAGTACTTACTTAAAATGGAGATCTCACAGGCTGGTTAGTAAAACACAGTACTACATTTGTCAAGAACACTGAATCAGTAGCACAGATATTAGACAACCCTTATTGAACATACGCATTTGTGTGTTTCTCCCTCTGGTTATCTCCCACACCAAAGGCCCAGCGTTCTGATGTAGCTCTGTGGGTTTGGGTTTTTCTCTGTTTCAGTAATGTGTAAGACCATCTTCACCTAATAGCTCTACATTCAGAACATTTGTTCCATTTTCTACTGATTTGAGCCCCCAGTTCTAAAAATGATGAGCTCAGCAGGTGCTGAAATTTGTATAGGGGTGTTTTTCTTGCCAATTAAGTAAGTTCATGCATTATGAAACTTTTAGAAAAATTTATGAAACTTCATGAAGTTTTTACAGGCTGTCAGGAGCCACTTTTTCTCTTTTCCCACTCACAGGTTAAGGCCATTGTTAGCTATACTTAAGAGCCAAACCATGAAGCAATCATCTAAGTGCTATTAATTTAGGGGCACATTCACTGAATAAAAAAGAGAAAGAGATGATTGGGAGGTTCCCAAATACATTAGACACATAAAAGTTAGGTGCTTTAGTCACTGGAATCTTTGGACATTACATTTAACAGCAGTAGATGCTTCAAAATGCAGGTAGTTTCTACAAAGTAGCTTAGCAAATATTCATACAATACATGTTGAAGGCTAAAACCAGATTCCTCTCCTATATATAAGTTATTTTACAATTTTCCTTTCCAGTGAAACTACTTTTCTCTCTGTATACTCCTTTCTGAGAAAGGAAACTAAAATTGGAGTTAGCTTTCATAACATTTCATGCACATTGCCAGATTATCTCCAATCCAATGCAGTACACCATAAAGCAATATTTTTTTGGATTAAAAGACTCAGTTGTGAAAACCACTATTTTTTTAATGCTATAAAAGACATCTCTGCCTTCTTAGCTGATAAGCAATAAAACTAACCATGTAATCATATACTTATTTGCAAAACCATTTACTGTTTTGAAATAATATAAAGTAGTACAAAACCCAGGTTGTAAAGTACCACCTGCATTGTCAAACACAGCATTTGTCACCAAGAAGCGTGCACAATACATTTAGTCTTTTTTTCCTGTGCATTCTCTATGTGTACCAAAGCAAGAGTTCATACAACTCATTTCCAGTAAAAGGCCAAAAGATGGGAGGCGAGAAGCCAAGCAGTTCATTTACACCCACTTATTTTTATTCTAACAAAATACGCATCCTGAAAAAACAAACGGAATTCGTGGAGATCTGCAGTTGTGGAAGTGGATATTTGGCTACAAGATTATTCATTGAGAAAATATTAATATGAGTGCCAAGTCCAAGCCTGCCCTCTGGCCACAGCAGTTCTACGGCTCTTCTGCAAGTTGAGCAGGAAGAGGCAAGGGAACTATAACTTTAGGTAGTATGTAATGGGGGTGGGGGGTGGGGGGTGGAGAACTTAATGCACTAGGAAAACTAGAAAATAAATCTAGGAACAGGGAAGAGAAAGAACCCCAGACATCAGATTGATCTCATTGTTACAAAGGTTTGTGCTTTGTAAAGCCTTTTTGTTTGCTGTGTTCAGGAGGGGGCACCTGCTTTCAGGTTGAGTCACAATGGGACAAGGGCAACGAAGGGATCAAACAAGGCATCAAATTTTGAAGAGCAAGTTGAGAGTCTGTTGCTGCCCGCTACCCTTTGCTTTGCAAACAGCTCTATTTAAAAACATCACTTGAGGTACCTGAAGGCTGTGGCAGGACTTGCTCTTTGATATGCAGCCATGGGTGGGTTACCTTGCCTCCTGCTCCGATTATGGAAGTGTTCTTGAGCCCATCCTAATAAACACAAGATGCCCAGCCAAGACCTAAAACTAGTCTTTTTACCTTATGAGGTCTGACACAAAAATCCCCAAGACTAACCTATAGCTTGAGAACCAAGAGTGGGAGGGAAGACATGGTTACACGTTCTAACCTGTCACACTGAGACACAGCTCGATTCAATCCCTTTACTCAGTAAGTGTGAACATGTGTTCAAATACAGACATTTTCTTATGCTCCATCGGAAAGTGTCAGTGTGCAAGAACAGAGTTAACATCAAGTTTCTTGTGAAACTATAGAAATCTGTGACAGAAACTTATCAGTTATTGACTGACTGTTATGGTGAAGAGATCCCAAAGATCAAGTCGGTGCTCAGAAGAACCCATTTTTTGTTGGCACATATGAAAGCAAAATGACAGAGATCCTCAGCGGCCTTTCAGAAAATGATCTGCAGAATTGCTTTTAACGTTGGCAGCTGTGTGTCAGCTCAGAAGGGAACTATTTTGAGGGTGATCACAGTTGATTTTCTTAATTTGTTAAATGAAAAGAGTTACAGGCACATAGTGCCTGTAAGCTACTTCTCTAGCATCTTTGTGGACACACCTGAGCATCTGCTGTCCCAGAGCAGGACAGTAAATAGCCAAGGAAGAGCGAATGGACAGTAACCCATCCACTGACAGATGGTTATAGAATCCATAACTTAAACCCTCGTTGAAATTTTTCAGGAGAGAAAGAGTTCAAGAGCTCACAGTAGTACAGAAACTGAAGAAGCACAGACTAGATAAATAAGGCAAGAGAACATAGAAGCCAAAAGACTATTAGAGGCAAAAGCAACAGTGACACTTTTAATAACTTTCTTGCTCTGGAGAGTGAAAAATTAGAGCACACTTCATGCAGCAGCTAATGGAACAGATCAACTCTCTCACCACCCCTTGCTTTAGACAGATTAGTCCTTCAAGTATAATTTTCAATCCTCTCTCTAGCACTGACCTGTGGTAGAGTGTTCCTGCCAAGAAAAACAAAGCAACCACATTTTCTACAGCATGGGATCAGTCTCCATTGTCTTCAGATCAGTGGCTTTTTCTCAGTTATATTTTATGACCTCTCCTTCTATAGATGACCCCAAAAAGGAAGTTTTCCATGTAAAACATCTTAGAATTGAAAAGGTACAGCTCTATACATCTAATTTGCACAACCAGATTTTACTGTCTATATGTAGTTGCATGTTTGCTTATATAGACAGAAGTAGCTAAAAGGCAACTAAAACTATGGTATTTCATTGCAAACAAGAACCAACATAGTTCATCAACACAGATTTTACAGCTTTTCAAGTTAGTTTTCACTAGGTTCTTGGGATACAGTAAACCCCTGATCTACTTTTATTTATAGTTTCACCCTTCCAGGCAGAGATTTTTAGTAGTCATTAGTAATACTGAAAAGAAAGAGTCTGATGTATAACATAGTCCCAGGTAGTAGCTTAATGTACTGTAGAAAAGTCAGTTTTGTTTAACCAAGGACCAGAAACCACTTCAGTAACATTCCCAGAGGCAATATACTATTTTATTGTTTTGTCCTCAAATCATTTGTATATAGTCACTGTTCTGTTCCAGACTGCTTTGTTTCTTTAAAAACAGACACTTAGCAAGAGACATCTGTTAACTTTCACTGCTAATTTTGTATTTCAGCAGTTATGCTTCCCCTTAATATCCTCCTCTCCTATTTTTCCCCTCCAAAAATCACAAGATAACACATAAAAAAAATCTGTGTGGTTGATTTCACAAGATAGGAATTCAGATCTTTAAATGAACTTTAACTTTTGAAGATGCAAATGTGTGAACTGAAAAGAATGTAGTAGATAACGGAACAGAATTAATATGCAATGAACAGTCCAAAGTCTATCTTACTGAAAATTAAGTTACTCTCTCTCCAAAATAGGGAATCTATGGTGCTAAAAAGATCGATGGTGGAGAGAAATGGTGGGTGTGGAGGGTAGAGAAAACAAGATAACCATTTTCCTTGGTCCACAGAAATGCACTGAGCAGGAACACTGTGCATCTTTACATTCTCAATGGACTAAGGAGGTTTCTCCTGATATAATTCCACCTTTAACATTTCAAAGAAGCCTGCATATAATCAATGGACTTAAAGCTTTAAGTTTTAGTAACTTCACTTAGACTTTGTTTATAAAACAAACACACACAAGCACACTTCCCAGAGTGCAAAATGCTTAAATATTTCAGTTACAGAACTCCACGTGTAGTTTTTGGAACAGTAATCCTTCTGCTCTCAGAGTCAATTTCTTCCTTGTCATCGCATCCATTGCCAGCAACGGTTGCATTAAAACTAAACAAAAATGCAGCAAATGCAACAGTCAATAACCCTATACTGTTTCTTCAGTTTTCCAGAGGACCATTGTTCATTTGTATAAACTCATCGTTGGACTTTGATACATGCACATGTAAGCATCACAAAGCAGTCTTCGTGCACAACCTTGAATTTTTCTGGAATCCAGTGAGTGTAATTCTTCGAGAGACATCTTCAGGTATTCACCAACTTCTGGACATGGGGTAACTTGTGGAATGTTAAAGCCATTCTGACCTCCTTTTCACCATAAGGAAAGAAAGAGAAACAGATTAGGATAGCATCTGCATATACTTACTCTTTGTAACATAATTATGACAGCATCATCAGTCCCTCAAAATGCCTTCTAAAAAAACCTAAATATGCCATTTCAGTCTAACACAAGGTAAACTTACATGAAAAGTTCAAGAAAAATCACAATTACTGTCAGAATATCTTGTAGTATTACTAACACACACCCACACAAACAGCACACAAGACCCCTACCAGAAAGAGAACTTTGGGGTTTTTTTAGCAGCAAAGATTCTGTACGACTTCAGGAGGGTGACCTGAATACTTCCTCCACCACAAATGCTACTGCAGTTGTTAGTAACATGACAACTGGTGATGAATTTCTAAACCATAAGCATCTGCACCTGACTTGTGAGACTAAGGTAGAGTTTGCTTCTGGCCATTTTCCATGTAAAAACAAGTGAATTCAAACAATGTAAGTAAGGACACCCATGACACTGGTCCCTATCAGACATTTTTAGCTTAGAGCACCATATTTATGATACAAAAAACACCCCAAGTTTAGCAGGAGCTACATCCAGTGAGTATCTCATCTACATTCCTGAAATTAATTGGTTCTTCACAGACTTCAGTTGCACACATTTCAACCACTTTGAGAGAAAACTTGATTGCCTTCTGGTTGTTACAAGACAGAATTTAACCCTGTACAGGTTCATTTTCAGAGAGTACAGGCACCCTAAATCATATTGGAAAAGGGGATTACAAGAATTCTTCATGCAAAGAACTATGAGTTGCACACTTGCATCTGTTACTGTTTTTCTCAGGCACCAGAACTGAACAGAAAGCGCTTTTTTAAACACTATTTAATGAAGCAATATCTAAGAGAACACTTGTTTTACTGACATTTGTCAGGTTAAGTTTTCCACTGAAATGGGCACTGAAATTTAAAATAATAATACCTGTAAAAATTTAGGAGAAAATTAATAAGAATAACTAAAAGATTTACCATCCCGATCTGCCATGCTGTCAAAAAAAAGCCAGGCGGAGTCATCCCTCCCATATTTAACAAAAGCTACATAGTGGCTTGTTTCTATGCAGAGAACAGCAAACAACTCCATAGTCTGGTACGGGATGCAGCCATGTCGCCAGTCCCAATCTGGGAGATCTTTGGGTAGTGACAACGGATTGAATTTATGACTCTGTCTCTTGGGATGAAGATGAACCTACAATTGAAGTGATATTTCAGAAAAGAAAAACACACTATAAAATTATTTGTTTCAGTGGCAGCCAGAGCTAAAAAGAACATTACTGCTAAATTGAAGATTAATGACATTAGAGAAGAAACTGCAATAACAGTTGCAGACTAAAAGTTTCTTCTATTTTCCCATCAGTGTAGTTCAACATTGCCCAGAAAATTCAAATCTAAGGCTAGAAAGGAGGTCAAATTTAATGCAACTATTTTCTACTATGTTCAGACTTAAAAACAAGCTGTGACTATGACAGCTTCATGCAAGTTAACAAATGGGTCTCCAAATTAAATGGTTCCTTGTCATCAATTTATCGATTCAAACAATGTAGCATGTATGTAAAATTAGGATTTAAAGCAAGTGACAGGAAACAGACTCCAAGCTGCCTACGATTACTACGTTCTCCACTGTATTCAGTCCATGGCAGATGCCATGTTTTTAGTAAGAAAGTGTTGATGAATACCTTGCAAGGCCAAATGGAGTCCCTGATATGTCACCAAAGGCTACACTTCATTGGTGTATTGGTGGTTACACCAGCGCTGGTGAGAAAGTCTCACTACACTCTTAGCCCTTCTGTCAGTTCTTACCGCATGTGCCATTTGGCTCAAACCCACATAGAAAAAGAGACAACAACTTACTTGTGTATTGCAGGTTTTGCAGAACTGCTTGATTTTCCCAGCAGAAATATCAGTATCTTCATAACATTCTCTGCACTCATACATAGCAAGCCCTCCACATATACGGCACTGCCTGGGAGCTGCATTTATAAACAAGATATTAGCTACTACATTAAAAAAACTAAAACCAAATTGCCAATCTAAGTAGAATGTAACGCTGTGTTTAACTAACCTCTTCCTTGTGACATAATGTGGAGTAACAGAAAAAAGGTTCAGAGTGGTAATTTGCAAAACAGCAGATGATAAAAATTAAGTTTTACGAACTGAATGAACAAGTAAAGTCAGGCTTTAAAATCGAGTTAGTTCTCTCTCATCATATTGGTACAGCCACCTTCACCCTTCTGTCTGTCAACACCAGTGAAAAGGAAAAAAAAAAAAAAGACCATAAGCTCATGGCCATGATGGTGAAAGAAAAGGCCACGGGGGTTTCAAAGATTATTATTCTAATAAATTTTAGCAGTTTTATTAATTCTTATATCAATTTAAAACCAGGTGACTTTTCTTAGGTAATGCAATGAAAAATTCATTGGATGACAATAGTCAGAAACTTAGGTCACAAAAATGGTGATAGATTTATAGTTGAAAAATGTATGATCACTACATGCTGCAGGTTTACATAGTAATCTCAGGTTTTCTTCTTCTAGTTTGATAAACTAATGACAAAAAGCTTAAAAACAAGCAGCATAAACTGTAATGAAACACAGTCAACCTTGTAAATACCTGTTAAGCAATCTCAGTGCTACGCTTACTTACCTTTTAAGATTTCCTACCTGTCATATTAATGAATTATTTTTGCTGCTAATAACTCAGTTTTAACAACATTGTCTTGAAATAAGCAGTTTAGTTGAGCAAGAATTAAGTAAACATAACCAAGGAAGTTACATTCTATTTATTCTTCCAAATTACGGCTTTTGAAATGACAAAAAGAGCATTCTAGCCAGTAAGCTTCCCTTTCTCCTCAGCCTGAGAATCTCACACTAACTTGTTAAATATTTCATAAAAACGAACAAAAATACCCTAGGACTACCAGGAGTAGTTACTTTCACTGTTACTCACTCTCAACAACTCTTATTACACAATGTGATGTTGTATACTTACTATCTTCAAGTAAGTCTGTTATATTTAATTCCAGGGATGGAAAAATTTTATTGAACATTTTGAAATCTTTTCCAAATCGAGGCATCTGGATAATCAAGCAAGAGGGTGCCTAGGTAAAATGCCAGAATATAACGTAATGAGTTTGACATGAGAGATACTTCTGATGCTATAAACGTATTCATGTTATTAAATTTGAAGCCCATTTACTTCAAAATGAACAAGACGGTAAGCAAACCAACATGAAGTCTTTGAAAGAAACTACAACTAAAAAAAAATAACAGGAAAATGGCATCTAAATCATAGTCAAATGTCCTAAATCCCAGTTATGCTCAACTATGATATTAAATATATTGGACTACACTGCCCCAACATCAGGGCAAGGGGGGAGAAGAGGGCAGATATTCCCTCTGTAAAGATTTTCAGAATTGGAGGTATCTCAAAATATTAGTCCTTAAGGGAATGTACTGGCAGTAACTAAGAAGTCTTCTTTCAGTAATTGTTTGTTCTGTTCAGCCAAAGGATACATGTGAAATCAACCGTCAACCTTAAAATACTTTTGTGATGTAGACAATCTGTACCACTGAGCCTGTACTCCCACTTCCAATAGATTCACATTTTGTTTTCACACCAAATCCTACTTTTTTGCCATTGATGAATGCTCAAATGTCTAAGTATCATCACTTCTAACAAAGCAACAGTTGTCACCAACCTCTGCAAACTTCAAGTTACTGTTGATGAATGACCACTCTAGTAACTGCTGGATTGTTGGGACTCCAACTTTCTCATTTTTGTCCATAAAAATTTGATAGAAGTAACAATCTTGTACTTTCTGACCTGCTGACCTAAAAACAGATTTTTTTAAAAAATAAAACAGATTCTAAAGCTCTACTATAATGATGACTGTACTTTACTAGGAAAAGAGCATCTACCAGAAAATAGTCTACACAACAGCCTCTCTGCATTTAAATATATTGTGCTAAAAAAACCCCAAAATCTATCAACAACAATAAAACACCTTAGATGCCAGCATTTTTGTCCAGTTCTCATGAAACTATACACATGAGTTTTTGCAATAAGAGACCAGTGGGGCAAACCTACCTACCAAATAAGGTAGAAGATAGTGTTAAATTTTTCAATATAATGCAATTATATTGAATCTTATTAGAAATATTAATCACAAAGGCGCTCTAAGAGCTACCTCAATTTGGAATGCAACAGCTATTCTCTCCTCACTAGCCTCTACAAATAGATAAGATCAACAAAGAAAAAAGACTCACCTTATTTTCAACAGTGGCTCAACTCTTAGAATATGGTGAAATAAAATATTCAAAAATTCTTCTGGATCTAGGAGGGGATGAAAAAAAAAATCTTGTTAGTATGCAAAACCAGATACATTATTCAAGATTGATTTTAAATTAAAGTTTTCCAAATGTTAATAGGAAAAAAAGGATTCAGTTTTACAGCTTTATTAACACAATAAGATTATGACAAACTATGAACATTTTCATGACACAAACCTCCATTTACTCTTTTAGTGTCAAATGGCCCTAATAAAAGGCATAGCCTCAACAGGGTAACAAAGCTTTCCAGTGACGATCAAAGAAAACGCTCTGTATTTCCGAGGAATCATTTGGTGCCAAACAACTTTTTCAGGAGAAATAAAACTTTTCAAAAGAAAACAGTGAAACTGCAGAGAAGCAGTGAAAAGTAATACTTATATAAAATCACACTACAGTACAAAGTTCATCTAAACTAGAGACTGAGTTCTCTAATCAAAACGCAGCCAATAGTAGCTTCAGAGGTCTATTCTAGCCCAACACTGAGAGTTTTCTGATGTATTTCTCTTCCTGCCACTAAATGCAATAAACATTGGTTTGCAGCATTTAGCATTTACAAAGAAAGCAGTGTTCACCCAAACAAAAATGAAACAACTACATAACACAATGCTAATTAACCATCACATGCAGCAGAAGATCAAAAGGTTGGGAATCGGTTATTATAACATGAATTACACATTTTATTTCTTAAAATACTACATAACCACCGTGACAATGAAATGTCGTAGTGGAAATATTATTCCTCAGGGACAAAAGTGACATTTTGAAAGACGACAAAAACCCCAGTCTTATCACATTCTTCATTCCTGAGGAAGTGCCTAAGATCTCCCCAAACTTCCACAAAGGAGTTACATGGGAACAGGAATGCAAGAAAAGAAATCCAGTCAGCGAAAGACTGTTACAGTAGAAACTGTTCAGCTAGGGTTCCTTACAGTCCCAAGGAAGCAGAAAAGATCTTACCATCCAGTGGTCACTCAAATCTCTGATAGACTTATTACTGCTACAGAGAAATATTTGTGCACTTTGTTCTAGTATAATTAGATACCAAGATATTTCAGTTTCTTCATGTTATGATTCTTACAACTCTCAAAGAAAGGAAAACCTCTCCAGTTACCTTTTTCCTCTGAAGTGAATCCTGATGCAGCCTCAACTTTTTCAAGTATTTTCCTCAGTTTCATTATTTTTGTAGCACATACATATCCATATCTAAGACAAATGGGTTTAATAAGCTATTAGCTAGTTTGTGAACAAATCAGAGAAGCAGAAAAAAAAATTTCTCTTAAATGTTGAAATACAAGTGCTCAGACCCTTACCTCTGTACAGTTTTTCTTCAAAACTATCTGACTTTCAGTTTAACGCAGTATAAATTTAGTGCAGTGCTCAATGTTATTGCATAACCTTTAAGAGCTCTTTTTAAACATTAACTTACCAGGATAACCGTTTTCTGATTTGTCAGTCAATTACTTTTGATTTCCTTTCACTCTAATTTGCACCACTTACTACATCATTTCAGAATGTCACATAACAGCAGCACTGAGGGAGTTGTTAATAAAAAAAAAAAAATATTTCAGTGTTTTAGAAAAAGATACAGAACTGTATTGCTGACCTAAGAACTTGAAGTTTTAAGAATTCAATCTTTTCTTTACACTTTTTGTGAACTTCTAGAGTAAAGTTTTAAGCCTGAGCGTGCTGGTGGATAAGAAGCTCAACATGGGCTGCCACGGTGCATTTGCAGCCCAGAAAGCCAACCTTATCCTGGGCTGTATCAAAAGAAGTGTGACCAGCAGGTCAAGGGAGGTGATTCTGCTCTTCTACTCTGCTCTCAAGAGACCTCACTTGGAATACTGTGTGCAGTTGTGGGGTCCCCAAAGTAAGGAGAACGTTGACCTGTTGGAGTAAGTCCAGATGAGGCCACGAAGATGATCAGAGAGCTAGGGCACTTCCCCTATGATGACAGGCTGAGAGAATTGGGGTTGTTCAGCCTGGAGAAGAGAAGGCTCCTAGGAGACCTTATAGCAGCCTTCCAATACCTAAAGGGAGCCTTACAGTAAAGCTGGGGAGGGACGTTTTACATGGGCTTGTAGTAACAGGACAAGGGCTGATGGCTTTAAACTGAAAGAAAGTAGATTCAGATTAGATGTAAAGAAATTCTTCCCTATGAGGGTGGTGAGGCACTGGCACAGGTTGCCCAAGAAAGTTGTGGATGGCCCTCCCTGGAAGTGTTCAAGGCCAGGCTAGATGGGGCTTCGAACAACCTGATCTAATGGAAATGTCTCTGTCCATGGCAGGGGGGCTGGAATTGGATGATCTTTAAGGTCCCTTCCAACTCAACCCATTGTATGATTCCATGGAATTTTACAATAGCTTTATGCTGATCACACTTCCAAAGAGAGACTAGTGAAAATATTTTATCACCAAATAACAAAGAACTATTTCCAGTTAGCACTGATTAAATTTACTATAAAGAACAAGTAAAAATACTCAAAAAACCCTCAAAAACTAAGAGGCTGGCAGCAGCTAGCCGAACTTTTCAAGTTTGCAATAGTATAAAATTTATATTAGACCAGAGTCTTTGTTCATGTCTTTACTTACATTCTCAGAGGATTCACAATCTCTGTCCGCAGCAGATCTTGAGTCTCACTATAATACTCTACGTCATTCTTTTCTTTAGGTCTGAGTAACACAGTGTCCAAGACAGAGCTAAAAGAAAACAGGCTACAGAGGAAAGAAGAAAAAAAAAAAAAAAAAAAAAAAAAAATTGGTTCTGGAAGATACAACCATTCCTGCGCAACAAAAGACAAACTAAGCAAAGCCACAAGAAGAATTAAAGAACTAAACAAATGCAAAAAGAAGTAATTACGGAAAACAGCACAGCTGAACTAAACAGTATAAATCCACACTAAACCAGCAGCAGAGTACAAAATCAGTTGCCAAGGCAAGATTCTGCAAACAAGTTATAAGAGATATATCCCTCCCTCCACCCCCACCACTGACTCTTTCATCCTTCGACCATTTACAGTCAAAAAGATTATAGATACATAAGGGCCAGTACAAGCTGGACATGATTAGAACTTCATGTTATGCAGTGAACGTTGCAGAACTTGTTCAAATTGAAAAGTACAGTAATGTGTCAAAGACTGCAGTGCATGACTTTCTAAGCTGCATGGTAACAGACAGTCATTATAATAAAGATCACGTGTTCTGCATTTCTAGCATGTGATGCCACTATATAAATTATGAACTTACCAGAATAAAGTGGAGTCTAAGTAACAGGAGTTGTAATGACCCTGGATACCTTTCTTCTTTCCAATCATTGTCTCTAAACCTTCTTTTTCCATTTTTGGAGGAGTGTTTTCTTCTACCACTTCACTTAAGTAACCTCCAAAGGCTGAAATTTTTTTTTTGGAAAAGACACTTTAAAGCCTCAAAAGTTCATTTTCCCACCCCCCTTGAGATTTTCCTATTAACGTTTTATAGCTAAATTGCTGCCTCAGTCTAAGCATTCCTTCTCTGGACTAGACTAGCACTTTATTATAGCTGAGACTCACTGTCTTCCAGAGAGCGAAGAAGGCTCTACATTCCACTGACAACCCACATTAGAGTGCTTCAGAAAGCCCGCAGCACTGAATTAATTTTATCCAGTAGGAATGAAGTTCTCTTCTCATTACAAATGCCCTGTTCACACTACCTTACAAGTATCAGACACTTTTTTCTTTGCTATTGTCTCAGGCAATACAATACGACCCAAGAAAGCTAAAACATTTTAAGTTAGAAAAAAAAATGAGTTTTTTTCCCACTAACACCATAAAAATGCGTGCTTTTCTATGTTAACATTTAGAAAAAAATAATTAGACATTATAGAAAAATAAATGTATTTCTGATAATGCAATCACATATTGCAGGAGTTGCAAATACCATTCTCAGCAAGACTGCTTTACAACTTTTGAAGTAAAAATTGTATAGCACAACAAAAAGACCCTTTAGTTTTATAAAATTTCTTTAAATATATGAACATTTTCTTGTTTTAAAGCATTAAAAAAAGAACTTTATGGTCTGTACAGACTGATCTTCTATTCATTAATTAATCTCATTAAAGTAATACCTGTACAGATTTTCAAATATTCAATACAAAGAACATATTGCTAGAATAAAAGAAGCCAAAACCTAGGTCAGTTCCCAGCTGACAGAAAATAATAAGCAGAAGCTCAGTACCTAGAGAGTTGCAGCGTTCAATCTGGTTGGAAACAGGCTGCAGCGAGGCAAACCTGGAATCTGGCCTGCAGCTTTTGAGTTTAACAAAAAGAGCTTTCTTCGGAGCACAAGTGAAGTATCGAGTTCCTTTAAATGTTCCATCCGTACAACCTGCACATTCATCTTCCTGAAAATTCAAGTGAGAATTCACTATTTTTCTTATTCCTAGAATTCTGCAGTAAGACATTTGATAAAACATCTACCCATAAGTCATCCTTCAGGTACTCTGAAGCTTGATATACAATGTTCCTTCATTTTAGTATACAAAGCTTCAGCTGAGGTGTTCTTTAACTGGATTTATTGAGGAAATTAACACTTGCACTTTCTTTCTTCATGCTTAAACTTTTACTCTATCCAAAATAAGAAAGAATTCCATCAGAAGCAGCTTGGGGGAGGTGGGAGAGGAAAGCAAGAGTTAAATCTAGCCGACATCAGGAACCCCACTAAGCTAGCTAGTCACTCCATATTCCTTCAGACACATGCACTACTTTTTAGCTTTAAAACTCAATTAAAACCAGTAAACACTGGGTAGTGTGAATACTCCCAGTGTGACTGTGGCCTGCACAAGAAAAACACCTTCACAACACACAAAATGTACATCAAGGAAAGACAACACAAACTAGGTATGAAAAATTGCAAGTTATTATTCATCTTTGATAGTATGATTTAAGGTATATTGTCTGCTTACTCATAATTGCTATGTTTTAATGCAGAAATGCATGACAGCCAAGTCCAAGACCCCAGTTTAACACAAGGCATCCTAAGATGCAGTCGCAGAACAACTGTGGCAAACTATAGCTTGTGCCTCACCCAAAAGCTCCACAAGCATCAGGATTTTTTTTTAACAGCTGAAATTCCAGTCACATTCTCACCTACTTTGCTAAAGATGTTTGTTGTTTTACCGAATTGTACACTGCTTTATCTGAAATTTTACCAACCATTATCCCAAAATAAAGAATCCAGTCTCCCTATCAGCAGCTGCCACAAAGTAAATGTCAGTAGGTAACTGTAAACCACGTTTGCAGCAACTGTGAGTTTACAGGGTGCCCACAGGAACACATGAAGCACATGGATGTCAAATCAAGAATACCACTGCCATTGATTATCAAAGCCAGAGTCCTGACTGACAGCCGTAACTCTGACACTGACTGTTTGCTGGTATGCAAAAAACAAATGAACAAAAAATTAATATTTAATAAAGATTCTTGCAGCCAGGGCTTTTTATGCGAATCTGCATTTCAAAGAACCTTTAAATATGGTGAGCCTTTTTCAATTAAAATCTCCGTGACATAAGCAAAGGGCACTCCTTTAAAGTAACAAGGATATCTGAGAGCTTATTATAAAAGCTAAGTCTGGGGCAGCCACAAAAGTCCGAGCTCACTCATCTCAGAATTTATTTATGTTATAAGGAGATCAAATGGCAACATGTTTGGATACATTCCTCCAAACTGATGGCTTTTGCAAAGTATATAGGCACTAACACATAATTAATATTAATATGAATTACCAGTTCCAGTCCAGCTAATACTTCATTTACTCCAGGGGGCTGGCCAATCCAGCGGATTACTCCATAGAAAGGAGGATTTTCTTTAACTTCAGCCAAGGAACCTGCTTCAAGACCATGCGAGTTCCCAACTGGGCTTGCTGTTGATGGACTCTCCTGGCTCGCTGTAGTATTAACATCACCAATGACTGACTGAACAGATAAAGACAGAGGACTGTGTCCAATAGTACCATTAGTAGTTGACGTTTTTGTCAGGCTAAAAGGGAGGGAGTGAAATCTGTTTTCTGTAGACACAGAGTTTGTTAAAGGTGGTGAAGAATGCCCAAATCCAGGAGATGAATCAGTAAGTGATTTTGCAGGGTCTTCAGCAACTGTTAAAATCAAAACCAAGATGTTAGTAAATGATGGGGGGGTTTTCCCCCATTTTACAAAAGGAAAGACTTAGCTTTCAAACCGATGAACTGTTACCAGCAACCACATCTAATTTAACAGGTGTCCTGTACAGAAAGCACTAATAGCTGGGGACATGGAAGAAGACGTTTGTCCCTTGGCAACACTGGCTGAGGCGACAATACTGTACCACAAGAGATGGAAATGAACATCACAGTGAAAAGGAGATGTTAGTAAAAAAACTACAGGAAGGTTTAGACTGAAAACTTTCTTTACCCCCACACTGGAATTCTTCTTTGAATACAACTTTACAGCCCAGGGGTTATGACTGTAATGGGCAAAACTAGGAAGAATCAGTCAGTGTGATTGAGGAAAGGATTTGGTTCACAGTTACACTGAGATGAGAAATTGCTTACAGATATGATTTGCAAATGGAAAACTGTTTATTCCCTTGGCTCTATCACAACATACTTTGGTTCTAACACATGGAATCTATCAGTCCCTATAAAGAATAAAGGATTTAAGTAAGTCATGGCTAATGCAATGCTTGATAAATGAGATCACAACCAGGTGTAAAGCCACAAGTGTTCCATATCTTCACTCATGTCTCTACATGGTCTCTTAATACACAACTGGTATTCTTTTCCCCACGCTGTTTTCTAAAATGAAGTTAATGTCCAAAAATGAATAAAAAAATAAAAAATGAATCCTTTACTTCCATAGTACTTTCTAGATAGGATATTTACCTTGTTTATTGTAAATATTATAATAAACTAATTCTTAAACAGAGTTCCAAACTGTTGAAACAACATCTGTTAGGCAACCAAGAACAATTTTAACCCATTTTCTTTCACAGTTCACAGAATTCAGGGGCTACTACTACTATAGGATTCCACTGGAAGTTAAAATCATCAGTTCAATATTTACCCTTTCAGTCACTAAGCCAGCCATGCTTCAGAAAAGTTGACCAGAAAAAAAAAAATAAAAAATTAATAAATCTGGAAGCAAATCAAGATATATTGAACCTTTGGGTGCGTGCACCCATACTTGTAAGAACTCAAGAGAGACTTTACGGAAATAACTTTAAAAAATTCTGAATAAGCACGTATGCTTAGTCAGATTTTTCCTTGTCCTCCCCTGCTTCCAGACTGATTAGCTGGCATGGCAGAATACAACAGCTCCCTTAGATCTGTAACATTAGCTACAAGAAGACAGGCAAAATAAAATTACTCTGTATACTTGGCTACAAGAGTATCTTCATATCTTCCTTCCAAACCTCGGTTTTTATTTTGCCTGCAAGACATACGCATTCCCACAGAGCTGTGTGTACATTGCCAAGAATGTGATCTCCTACATGCAGGATAAAACAACAGGTCTGTCAATTAAGACAAAGTATATTTTCATGGGGGTTCCAAGACGCTTTTATGATATAGTACATCTTCCACTAAGACAACGTATTCCAAGTGTTTTAAATTTAAACTCATTCTTGCTTTATTTGAAGAACATGAATACACCCTGGCTTGGTTTTTTTTATTAAATAAAGTTCATGCCTACATGAAAGACTATAATCTATCTTTACCTTCATCAATATACCATGGGGGTTTTGTTTTTGTTTGAGGCTGAGAGTCAACCGATGAGCCATTTAATGTATAGAAGACTTCAGATCTGTTTCTATTTCCAGGTTCAGAGGTAGATCCTGGAAAATAACACGTTTCACTGAAGAGGTTAATCTCTATTTAGGAAAGGTTATACTATTTCATAGTATAAATTTGTTAACTACAGTTTAAAGAAGACAAAACTGCCTTTTCACAAGGCAAGAAACTCTCCCATCCCGGTTAACACAGTTCTAAGCTTGCAACCAGATAGCAGTTCATGCCAAACCAACTGAACCTTCCAAGGTGAAATTACAAGTCACCAATCTGAAGAGAAGGCATAAAATACCCCTCAAAAGCAAATTTTTCATTACTATAAATTATGGATATAAGCAAGCAGTGTACAGCAGGTATTTCTTCTATGCTTTAAAATAAATAATTAAAAAAAAAATAATCAGAGTAGGCAAATAAATTACCAATCCAGTTCCACAGATCTGTAACTCGTGCCAACATACAACCACAATTACTTCAGTGAAGACCATCCCTGTCAGCATCCAATGACAGGCAGAATAAAAGCTTACAGAATATACTGTCATTAGTATTCTACAAACCAAAATAGCCACTAGTAAGCTCAGACACTGAATTTTTATTTCTGCTATTAAATTAAAAAACGTTATTTCCCTTCCAGGTTTTTCTCTGGGAGGACTTTCAGAGCTGGCCAAAAATCAGAGTCAAAAGAAGTTTATACTTCAGGAAACTCAATTTTGGTTTTGAATAACAGCAAAATTAATAGATTCACCATCAAGTAGATCTGCTCCTGGGCTAAAAATCTGGAAGTTCCTAGTCCAGAAGGAAGACAACAGCAAACTATATTTTTAAAAAATCAAAAAACAAACAAAAACCCCAAACCAACCACAGAATGCAGCCCTGAACTGATTATACTAGACAACTAGGTAATAAGCTCTTAAATTCTTGCTAAACCTTGAACTGCTGTTCAGGAATATGAAGGTATTTTGAGCAGTCTTAACTTAAAATCTCTACCATCTTTAATATGATTAAGTAAATTCATACCGATACTCTACTAACTGAAATAATAAATGAAGAGATAGTAAACACAAGGCAATACTTTTTCTCAAGCAACAGAAACCTGTAATATTACACAGCTAAATAAAATTACTTCCCATACATACCTGTAGCCTTTGGCTTACTATGATTGAACAAGCTTTTGTCACCACCACCTCTTGAGGTATAGGCAAGCTTGGGAGGCCTCCTGTCCTGTGACACAGTCTCTAAGACATGGTACACAAAGACAATATTAGCTTCCCTCTTCTGTGCTTTTACTATGTCACAGAGAGTTCAACTTGAAACGTAACTGAATCAAGGTCTAGCATCATAAATTTTAAAACCAAGTGGAGCAAAACCTTATCTGGTACATAACCAATGTTTTATCTATACAAGATTTGCTTCTGTCACGTCAGCAATTACTTTATTCTGAAGTGTACCATTATTTCTTAAACACATCAAATAGATTGATTTCACATTCTTCAATGTATCTGCATTCTTCCATTATGGGAAACAGATGTATGAAATTCTAAAAACTTTGTTTTCTACCAACCCATCTACAACAAGTGTTCTCTTCCCAAAAATGGAGAAGTCCCCATGAATTCTCCAAAGAGAGAATTAATGCAAAATCATGCATCTCAACTAAACCAACAAGTAGGAGCTGAACATATGGCAAGTTAGCCAAATTGAAGAAAGAAAACAATGCTTACAGACCATAGGCTGTACAAGACTGTACACTCATTAGCACTTACCCAGACAGAGCACAAACATTAAGTTTTACACTAACCTTTTTTATTTCTTCAGAAAAGGAATCAGAACCATAGTGGTTACAAGTTAACACTGTTCACTGAATTACAGTGGGTAGAGAATTTTTCCAGTCTTGCCATGGTTTTTTTTAAGTATTTCCTCACAGATTGCATAAAAAAATACCATCCATACATTTTAAGCACTGAAAGAACAGCTTTCTGATTTAAGATATTAATCTCCTGGAGTTAATGGAACTGCATTCAATAAAAAGATTCCCACTACAGACACTCACAAAATCATGAACACTATACAATTGTACAGTATTTGTGAATACTATGCAGTTTAATATTTTGTTCAATATTGAACCTTTTCAACTAGTGAGACTGTAACAGAAAGGAGCAGAAAACAGAAGAGAGTTGTAATGCAGAATGTTAAACTAATTCAAGTAAACTTAAGATATTAATTCCGCAGTATTGTTTTAATCATGTAACTGTACCTAGGTCGAGACATAATCAAAGTCTGCCTTCTGGTTAAGAAAGCAGAGCATACCTGGAATAACATCATTGATATGCAAAAGAAGTGTACTTTCAACACTTGCAAAACTGCACAGCTGTATTCCATTGTATCTTCCATCCCAGTTTCCAATAGGATTATCCTAGAAATAGAAAAACATGTTACATGAATCCCAAGAGAAGATTTACATTGTACAAAATACACGCATATGTCTTTAGGAACATAAAAAGCAGGGAAATGAAAGGCTTCAGATCTACTTGTTCCTGTAAGAAACTTTGTATTTAGAACAGTCAAACGTTCAAATGTTTCAGTTTTTAAAGACTTAAAAACTATTCTTTTTAAGAAATACTTCCTTTTTAACAAGCATTCCTCTGCTAAAATCCATTATTTATAAACAAGTCAGAACAATTCCAGTGCCTTGTTAGGCAACAGCTACTGCACTCAAGAAAATGGAAGCATCTGATCTACAAAAATAAAAAAAATATACTCTTTAACTACCAAGAATTTGAAAGCTGTTCATTTGTAAAAATTAAAGTTGCTAGAAATAATTTGATGACAAGCTTCACATTTTCTTGAAAGATCAACTTTTGTACTTAAAACTTAATATTTTTAAAGTACAACAAAGTCAAACAAACCAAAGTTACATAAAAAAAGCTTTTAAAAATAGCTAACAAAGAAAAAGGTATCCAATCTACTTTTAAAAAAGGCAGAACAAAGCCAGTCTCACAAGACAAACACTCAACTCTTATTACTTCAAGACTGACATCTAACATCGCAAGTAGCTCAGTGGAGGCTCCTCAGAGTAACCAGAGTATTTCTCCTGAACTGTTTAGCATCAAATAGGATACCATTTACCTGATGCCAAAAAATAATTACCACCAAGGGGCATCTTTGAACACAAGTGTTTATCTCCCATTTTAGGTCAGCCTCCGCTGAAGTAGCTTGTGGATAATGTTTCTTCTTCTATATTGCATGTAATTTACTAGCTAACACACATGCAAAAGTGTAATTAAAGTCAGATTATGTTCTTACCATGTCCACTCCAACAACGTATCCTAAACTTTCGTTGCCTGGTAAGACATCACAGAATATAACTGTCCCATACTCTATACTCTCTCCTATCTTCAGAGAAACCCTGGAGTTGATCTCCAGAGGAGGAAGTTCTACCTGCATTGATTCAACTGGAGCTGCATAGTCACTTTCCAGTTCATTGTCATCATCTTCTATCAGCTCCAGTTTGTCCAAAGCAACAAAAACTCCACAATCCTCATCACATCTGAAAAGCTGCTTGCCTTGGTACTGTCCATCAGTAAAGCCCTGACCGCGACCTTCTTCCTAAGTGTTGGAGGAGGAAGAAAAAGAAGGAAAAAGAAAAAAAAAAATAGAAACAATGTATTTTGTGCAAGAGCAGACTGCTACAAAAAAAGTAACATAATCCAATGTTTTGGAGAAACTGCAGTAATGATTTGCCTGATAAACTATCATTATATTGAGAGAATTCTGTTGCCAGAATTTGTGGTGAATACACACGATGTCTACCTTACAGGAATAAACAATAAGACATCATGAGATTAGAGAGTAGCTGCAGGCAGAAGACATTTTACACAGAGAAACATGTTTTCTTCAGGTGTGGATCTTGGTTCCATCATCACATTTTTGCCATTATGCTAGACATAATGCTAAGCACTCTAAAATTCCACTTAGATGACAAATAAAGAGAGCTGATTTCCAAAGCACTTGGGCCTGTTATTCCCCAGGGTTCTTAGTTGGAACTGTAAAGAACTTGGCAAAAGTCTAAAGACGACACTGAAAAATATACTTCTAATGCAAGAGTAGTGTTCTCCTGAATCTAATCCTTCAAAAGCTTATAGCTGACCTTAGTTTTTCAGAAATACCTGACCAGGAGCACACAATGGCAACATTCTCTTTCTTAACCAGTTGTCATCTGACTTTCAGGGTTCTTACAAAACCAGAAGCCCTAAAATTCAAGCCTGCTTTTATGGACTGTATCCTGCCACGTGCAGGGGAATACAGAGTATTCAACAGAAATCTGAGAGTCAGATAATTTGCCACGATGGGGATGCAAGCAAATCATTTTTTCTAGGCTGGAAGAGTCAGAGCATGTTCCAAGTCTTTTTGCCAGCCCATGCACCTCAAAGTTTCACTTAATATATAGAATACAAGGCTGTTGTGATATGGTGCATTCACAGGTATTTAATAACAATACTTATGAAAAGACTTAAAGTTGCAGAATTTCTAGAGGTAATGATGTTTCTTGAGAAAAAAACTGACTGTCTTTAAATTGAAGATTTTTAGCTCTTCTTAAAAACATAAGATGCTCCTCCTTAGCAAGATACTTACCAGCAACTCTACTCCAAAGTATACCCCTGTTAGGGACCTTTCTTGCAATAAGGGTCCTCTGAAGCGAACAACTCCAGGAAATTTATCATCTCCCGATCTTAGCTGTACTCTAACAGGTGAGCCAATATCTATTTGGATGCCTTTAGTTAACCTGCTTTTGCTTTTAAACAGACTGTATCTTTCCTCACAGTTAGTAATAGCCAAAAGCAACTCGGCTAATTTTTCATTTATTTCTATAACATCCTTCTCATCCACAAATAGGATTGCATGAGGCTGTTCCAGAATCTTTAATCCAATCTGCAGTTTCTTGCCTTTACAAGGAATATTTCTGGAGTGTCCCACAGAAGAACGGTCTTGAAAAAACTGCCCAATGCTACCTTTGGGCACTTTCAAAAGCTTTTGAGTCTGCTTGTCTATGACACTGCATTCTTGGAGAAGCAAGTAAAAGATCCGCTCTTCCCAATAGGATGAACTTGCTTTTTCTTGACTCCATAAGCCCGAATTCATTGTGATAAAAGCTTTAAAAGATGCAGAGAAGTCTTCAGGAAAAATAAGCTGTTGATTTACATGCACTGATCTTCAGAAATTCTACTGGAGGGTCCAACCTTTGTGAAACACTGCCATACTCATTTTGCAAAGAAGAAAATCCAGAGCAGAAAGCCTAAAATGAAGAAGAAGGAAAAAAAAAAAAAAAAAAGAAAAAAGGTATCATTAAATTAGTAAAACAACTGAAAATCATTTAAATCTGTGACCAGCCTCACTCCTCCTACAAAGTAAAAATAGCTCAGCAAAATATGAGACAGTGAACATCATCCTGAAACAGCAATAGTGCTGCTTATCATGGACATAACCATTTCCACTTGTTATTGCTGTGTATTTCCTTTCCTTCTCTAGCTCCTTGAAGCAGGGGCTACAGAAAAAGTGTAGTGAAATGCTGAAAATATTCACAAGTGAAAGAAAAAAGAAATCTTAATTTCAGATGAACAGGAATAAATACCCTGCTGGAGTTTACAAACATTATTTTACAGAAGGGTTCTACTATGAAGATCTTTGTCAGAAATAAGTAGTCACCCAGCACAGGAAAAGTGTACAGCATCTGTCATCCCACACAGCACTTTGATTTAGTGAAGGAGAAAACTGTGTCAATGTAGTAGAGTGACAGAAAATGGAAACTTTAGTAATTTATAATAGTCATTTCTCTAAAGAATAGAAATGGACAATTCCAGTAAGCAATAAACAATGTATGAAAAAAGTTGTGCCACCAATGCAACATGCAATTCTGAAGAAAAACTTGGATGCTTTTCTTTTTATCATTTTAGAAAGATAATTCACTTCAATGAAGTAGGAAATATAATAACTTTCAATTATTAAAATACCCTGGAAGCAAACACCTTGGTTAAGCATCATTCCAAGAATTACAGTTCATAATCAATAAACTAAACAAGAACACTTTGAAAATACTTCATTGCACATGGTAGCAGATACAAAAGTAAAATATACACGCCTACAGTTTAGATAATATTGGACACACGAAGAAAGATCCACAGTACCTTAACAGGATTTGTTCTTCTAAAGATGACACAAAAGGGTAGCATACAAGGTAAGAATATATTGTCAGATAAATTTTCCTGTTAGTAATCTGTGATATCACAGTTCGTATTCAGTTAAAGAAGAATCTCAATAATTATGCATTTAACCTCAATAAACAAAAAACAAATAGCCTTGTCCTTGTGCTTCCTCTTGCTATCCCATTCTTCCAGATCTTTTCTCTGATGGCATTCAAATACTGCAAAACTTATTGCTGTTTCTCCTACCCACTCGATCCCAGCTTCAGAAGCGATCAAAAAGCAACTGAATCCAGTAGTATTGTAATTATTTTCACCATCTGTTTTTAAACAAAACGAGTATTTAACATAACTCTTCCCCCCCCTCCAAAGTAACAATCAAAGAGGACCTGTAATTCACGCAAAGCAGCATCTCGTTCACTAGAAATACACACGTTTCTGTGCTGACTTGCTGAGCCTCCCTGTGAGGCTCATTGTACCACACTGCCATTCAAACTGAACACTGCATGCTCCTCGTCTTCACAGATGTCACACATGGGTGTCAATGTCATCATCACACTTTGACACCCCTGCTGCAGCAGCTCTCAGGTATTATGTGGTTTAAATTGTTGCCATCTGCAAAGTAAGTAACATCTGAGGAACAGAATCTGGACGGTTTCAGACCTGAGACAAAGTCTGGTAGACTGTCAACTTGTTTTCAAGTTAAAAAATATTTGTCTTCATTTACATTTGATACACATAAATGGGCTTTAATGTTTGTTGATGATTAACAAAAAAATCTGGTTATCAGTATCGGATTGAAATAGTAATGTTTTATATGGGAACTGATGAAGAACACAACAGGATCTAACCCCTCGACCTCAAAGAAATATGATTAAATGAACAGTAGTTTTATATGTCAACTTGGATATTAAAATAGAGCTCCACTCAAGTTCTGCCCAGTTGCCTCCCCTTACTTTTTCCAGACGCTAGGGAAAAAATAGGTACGGTGCTGCTGTTCGCTGTTCCATTTCATGTTCTCAACTTTCAAAGGCTGATGCACTTACTTAACTTTCCTTTTCATGAGCCATTCCATGAAGTTAATCAACCCCCAACACACTGCAAACAAGTATCTCTGACGTTGCAGGGATCATGATCTTTCCTATTTCACTTTTAGAAATACTTATAAAAATTAATTATATACAGAAACAACACATTAACAGAAAAGTCTGTTCAAGCACTTTAAAAAGTAATTTTAAAATTTTTATCAAAAATATTGCATATCATATCTTTTTAATAAGTATTGTCTTTTTGCAGGTTCATTGCTCCACTATTACATAATCTTCACGATTAGTAGTATTCAATGTGAAAACATGTTAACAGCTGCATATAGATAACATAATGATACCTTTATGTGGTACATAGTCAGTCTTTCAAAGTTCTAGTCATTCACAGAGACATTATTGAACCACTGAGTACAGTACCAAAAGGCTTTCAATTATGAAAAAATTCATTATCACTACATAAAATGCCTTTATTTAAAAGCTTATCTACCACCACTGTCCCTGCCAAAGAAAATATACAGCTCTAAAAACCAAATCAGAAATGCACGTAAATAAACCAACATTTTTTTTAACAGCCATTTTCCATAGAACTGATTATTCTGTACGTAAAGTACACTCATTGAACAAACAGCATACACATATTGAACTAAGACGAGAATTAACTATTAGACCTCGGTATGGATTAACTCGGGAACTAAACAAATTACACTTAGCAACAAGTCATCATTACAACACACCAACGACTATAAAACTTTGTGCACACCAGACAGTACTTGACCATCACCACGGACTTTTGAGTCTGTTCAATTGTGTTCTCCTAAAGCACCTACTACCTGAATTATTTTCATGCTCAAAGAATTTTGGTAAGCAACAGGCAAAACACAGTTATGACTGCAACATTACATACTCCAGAAAAAAAAAGACATTCAAAAGAATTTCAGCAGTAGGCTACAATAAACTAACTTCAAAGTTTCCCTAAGTTCCTTTTTTTCCCTGTCTTGAGTCACTGCTGTCACTACGGAGACATCTCATCATAAAAACAGTTTGCTCTGAAATATGAGAACTTTGTTTCTCCCCTGCAGTAGCCTTAGCTGAACTATACCGAGGTGCTCTAATCAGCTATTAGGTTTCAGCATGAACACACAAGTCCGTAGCTCCGATTCAGAGTACAAAATGAAGAAGCTAAAATAAATTCTACAGCCTCTTACAGAAGTTTCACTTTAAATTCTAAGTTTTAGACAACCGAGATGCAAAGTTACGTTCAACGGTCTAGAAATCATTTTCAAGGGAAGGTTAAAACAAAGAGCAAGTAAATTTAGTTGCAGCTCAGAGTACACAGAGCTACATGACTACAATACAAGCCAGAGTGGAAAAAATTGTTTCTTCAAAATAGCAATAAAGTATTGTCTGATACAAATAGGCTCACACTGATAATATTTCAAAAAGAAAATGCAGTTGAAAAACTCCACTAAATTTCGTTAGGTGTTCTAAATTTGATACAGATATTCCACTTCAGAGGAGGAACACAAATCATTACCAACTATGAGAATACTTTGGCACCACCAGATCTGGCAAGCAGACACCAACACACCATTCTCGCTGCCTGTGAACGCGATACGCAACAGCTCTCGATGAAATAAATAGAATGCGTGTGTTCGGATTCTGAAATGCAAACCAAATCCTCTTTCATTCCGGTCAGTAATGGAGCTTTTCACGGCAAGAGCGGTACCCGTTTCTCACCCAGCAAGGCGAGACGCCACACGCCAACTCACGAGGCTGAGTTGTTGGGAATAACCACACGCACAGAGTTCTGAGAACTCTCTCTGCCTCCGCGGGCGGGAACGAGCAGGACGGGGACGGAAAGCCCCGAAATATTTGTGGGGTGGGAGCAGCAGGGCAGCTCGGGGATAAGCACTGAGGAACGCGTGGTGGGGCCCGCGCCCAGGGCCCCCGCCAACCCCAGCCCAGCCCGGGCCGCAGCCCCCGCCGCCCCCGGGCCGCAGCGATAGCGGCCTTAGAAACGGCCTGGGAGCGCGGCCGGGCGGTGGGGCCGGGTGAGGCCGGGCTGGGCCGCGCCACCCCGACCCTGCCCTGACAGCGTCCCGTGGCCCCGTCCAGCCTCTCGCCCGCTCACCTCCTCATCCCCAGCCCCTGCGCCCCGCTCTGCCCCGCCGCGGGGCTCACCCGGCCCCGCTCACAACCCCGCGGCGGCCCAGCCCGCTCCGCGTTGCCCCATCGCCGTCAGCGTAGCGTAGCGCAGCGCCCCGGCCCTACGCCCCGCCCTCGCGGCCCCTGGCCTCCCGCACAGCCAATCACAGCGCGCCGGCGCCGCCGCTGCGCAGTGCTATTGGCGGAGCGTGCCGCCACGTGACGACCCGAGCGGGGGTTTCCACTCCACTAGGATTGTAGGACCCGAAAGAGGAGGGGGTAGGGAGGTAGAAAGAGCCGGTTGGCGGAACGCTCCCCCTTGAGGGCGCTGATTGGATGCCCAGAGAGCGAAGGCGGGACGCCAGGAGCCACTGTGGGGCTGATTGAATAACGGTGCGTGCGTCCCATTGGCGGTGGGGCGGGGCTGTGGGGCCCGGCCGGTGGCTGCGGGCTGGGCGCGCCGCAGGTCCCGGCCCTCAGGGGCTCCGGGGCAGGGCCCGCGCTGGGTGGTGCCAGCACTCGCTAGAAGCAGCGCGCTCGTGTCCCTCAGCTGCGCGGCTCGAGCGGACGCCGCTCCCGCCTGTTCTGGCGGCGGGAGGCGGTCTCCGGCCGTGCTCGGGAACCGGGGTCCACAGCGAGTTGGTGCTCGGGGCGGCAGAGCCGAGCGACGCCTGGCCCGGAGTCCGCAGGCGGGAGCCGCTCCGCGGGGCAGCCCGGCCAGCGCAGCGCGCGGAGACGGGAAAAGACCGGAGTTCTCGGAACTCGCAGCCTCGGTACGGAAACCACCGGCAAATAAACTCTGCAAGACTCGTTGTGGAGTTTTAGAAAGCAGCATCCGTTACTTAATGCTGGGCGCATGAGGGAATGATTCCATCAATCGTGTAACGACGAGTTGGTTATAGACTCTATTTCCCACTCACACGCATGTGTATAAATTTTCCCAGAAATCTTATGCCTATTATATTACTTTCCAAGGACTAATTTTAATGTTATTGTCAACTTCACAACAGCCAAATCTCTTCCAACTGGAGCTTTAGAGTCAATTCAGTCTGACCTTGCACTGTAGATAGAGAAAGGCTGGAGACAGGTGTTTAGAGAAGACACATCTGTTCAGCGGATATCCCACTTAACACAAGATGTTAGCATTTCTCAAGGAACCGGGTCTGGAAAAACACTTTGAAAAAAAATACTATAAGAGAACATGCTACCAGTGGAACGTTTTGTATAACCTTCAAAAAAGTACAGTTACTTAGATGAAACTCAACTGAAGTTAGTTAAAAACCTAATTCTATAGAAAACTAATTCTATTTTAGCTTTAATCAAAATATTCCACTTCTTGCAGCAGTCACTACTTCTTGTGTCAGCCTTGTTTGCAGTTTATCTCCTGGCCTTTCACGTTTGTCTGAGGCTGTTTCCCGTACACTTACACAGCTCAGTGAGCTTGGGGATCTTGGGGTCCTTCCCGAAGCAGTGGCTGTGGAATTCCCTACAGCCCACCTACCCGTGTCACATCCTGCTGGGCTTCAGTAGCCAGTTCTGGAATAGTTTTGCTCTCAAGAAATGAAAGTAAAGCTACTGAATGTTTGATTTAATAAAAGCCAAACATAGCTCCTCTTTAACCGACCAACTTTTGAGGGGACTGTCACCTGAATGCTGTTTTATTTTACCCACTTAGCATCAGTGTTTCTTACAGTCAGCTCTTCCTGAATAATGAAAGAGAAGTAACTCCAGAATAGAAAAGACTTCCTCAACAGGACAGTTATATTTAAAGGGTCTGTTCACACAGTCAGCGTTTTCCAGAAGACAATATTTATTTTTAGAGACTTTTTTAATTATGTAATATTCTAAACTGGTGCCTTAAATTTAATTTTAAAAATACTTTCAAAATCTTCTACTGCTGGAAATGGACCTCCTACAAAGAAGCATCTTTGAAAAAAAACAGCATATGATCATAGTAATTAAGGTGGTTACAATAATGTTGACATGAAAATAAACGTTTTCCTGGTTTCTAAGCATCTTTAACATCCCTTTAATATATGTATTTATGTAATTTAGTAGTGTGCAGTTCAACATTAGCTCAAGTAAAGGCTCTTCCAGTCAATCCTGTGCACTCTAGAACTCCTAGAAAGACAGTCAGAAAGCAAATGCAGCACAGCACTGGATCAGGGCTGGAGTGCCCACTTCTGAGCTCTGAAGCTGTGTGGGCCACTACCACAGCTTTTGGTAGAAAGATGGAAAGGCACAGCTCAGGCTCCTGTTAGGATGATGTTTTGTGCAGGATGTTAAGGACACAGCCTGAATATCAGAAACCAGCAGCAGTTTATTGGAAACTCCTGAGAAAACGATGAGATTCCATCTACTGTGGAAAGAATGTTCACACTAATAATTTTAATTAGTCTCTTAAAAACAGAATACCATTTTAAACTCATACTTAATTTTTAAAGAATAAATAGTAGTGAAGAGATACTAAGAGTTATGCATCACGTCTTCATGCTGTGGAAGGGCATGCAGTAAACCCAAGTTATGCTCTGCTAATCCTCAAGGTGGCTACCTATACACAGCAGCCACGTTTTCCTCTGTTTGTAGAACTGCCTTGGTGCATTAGTGTGTCTGCTATCAGTCCTGTTAGCCCAAATTTCATTGTCTTTACATTTTGGGAACAAATAAACTACACCTGGAACATGGTTGTAAGTATTGGTCTAAGTACATCACAGTTATATTTGAGAAGACACATTACAAGGACAAAATATCAAAGTATTAGATAGGAATGGTATTCCTAAAACCCAAATATTTTAAAATATTTTCCTAGTTCATGAAATTATGTGCTTAACCCTCTATGATTTCCGCAGGATAAGTGACCACCATAGGCCATTTAAAAAGTCTGTCATTCTACAGACTGAATAGTGCCTGTGAAATTTAACCCAAGTTAATATCCTATTGACCCACTGGGCTTGCATTACAGCTCTGTGTCACTGACAGAGCACAGATGAAAGGCAGGCCAAGGCTGTTATTTACTCTAAAGCTCCTTCATACTCCTTCAGAAGTATAAAGCAGTTGTAAAGTGATAACAGGGCTTTGGCAGTGTAAAATGGGCCTGTTACGTTTCTTTCATGTTGAAAAGCCTGTCAGTAACACCAGCATGAGGTATTTGCCATGAAATGGTGAATTATTTCTTTAAACCACACTCTTGTTACAAGAGGCATGTTTTGTAATAATAAAGTATGGTAAACAAATCTTATTTTCATATAACGCAGCAGTATACAATTAAACATTATGGGAATGGCATGGAACAGAATTTTGTGCTGTGCCAGGATGAGAGTATGCTGTTCATTTATCCCAGCATCACCCCAAAAGTGTAGAATATTCATGCAGAACAGCCACGGTTTTCTGCTACTTGGAAATGGTAGGTATTTATCCAGCTGCATTAAAACAAAAAAAAAAGAGGAAAGGTTCTTGTAGAAGCATCAAAGAAAACATTACAACACTTTCTAAATATTAGTTATGTGATAAAAAGGGACTTGGATAAATATGTCGGGTATTTCTGCCTCATCTTTTTTTTTCTCATTATCTATAGTTTTAATGAGTGATTTGGTAAAATAAATAAGGTTTAGTTACATAGTTCGAGGCTTGAGAGGGAAAAGCAGCACAGACTCTATGGAGTTGCCTGAAGCTGTATTTCTTGGGACAGAAGTTGAAGAGTAATTTGTAATTCGGATATTACAGCCACATTCTTTAATGAAAATAAGACCTTGCTATGCCTGTAATAAAATGCCAATAAAATCTGGCAGGAAATGGCAGTTTGTGTATAGCATTGGATTATCTCACATTTTTTGAAGCTGATACTAGCTTTGTATTCTATGTTTAAATATTCTGTCTGTCTGGGTTTGTGTAACCAGTCCAATTGGGAAAATGGGAACTGCTCAAATCAGGGTACAAATCAAGGCAGGAAATTTTACACTGTTGCAGCAGTCCCTTCTGGTTCTTTAACCATCAAAAGCACAAACAGTCTTTCAATACAGGCATCCTTAACATGGCATTACAAGGCTTGCTCATCTGGTGACTGCTTACCAAGTTTTAGACATAAACTTTCTGTTTATTCTTCAAAAATGAGTCCTTTCATCTTAAATCGGTGTGGAGGACCTCCCTCCTATGACAACTACTTTTCTGCACTGCAGTCTTATGATTTTAACCTTGCTTCGCTCCTGTGTTATTACAGAGCACTTTTTCCATTTCCCTTGGTAGATGCATTTTAACACTGTGCTCTTTATATATGCTGGATGAAGTCAGTGCTTTCACAGAATACAGACTGAGTGAAGCAGTGCATCAGCATCCCTTTTCCACCACTGATCGTGATGGAACATGCTTTTCCATTAAATTTTACCACAGTTTTATGAGTAGCCAGATAAATTGATGCTGTAAGTGCAGTTGCCCCTCTCTCAGAATGTTGTGCTGCCGTTGTGAAAATTCCCATTTTCCACTGCTTAACCTTTTACACAGTATTTGACTGTTGGAAGTGGAACTGGGACTATAAAAAGAAAGATACTAGTTATACATTCTGCTAGCAAACAGCACTGTGTACTGTAGACTTTTTTTGAGTGTGCTAATCAAGTAAATATTTAGGAAATTAAAATACTGCCAGACTAACAACACTGGGTCCCAGTGCAGGGACAGGGGTTATCCGCACCAAACCTGAGCTCATGGGAGAAGGATGAGGAGCAGCAGCCTGCTAAACCCCCTGTGGATGTCATGGCTCCTGGGCGAGAGGTACCCACTCAAGAACCGTTTGTGACCATAACAGCTGGTTCTACCGAGGCAGGCAAATTTCTTGCAGAACACCCTTGATTTGTAAATTATTTCATATTAGTCAGCTGTGCTCATCCAGGCTAATTTGACTAGGACTTTCTTATTCTGAAATCACTGAAAGTAGTGATCATACTAAATATACTGAAAAATATACTTTCCTCTTTTAGCTTTATCAAAGGCAAGACAGTAGTACTAAGCATCACACAATAATGTATTGGGTTTTGGGAACACATAAATGAACAGATTCAGAATTCAAAAGTTAGATACATCTCTGAACTGTCAATGTGAATGAAATGCACTGAAATCCCCCTTGGCTTTTGCTCACAATTGTAACCAAACCCATAAATCTAACTTTAAAGGAATGAGACTTGAGCCAGAAGTTCATGCCTTGTCTACACTTAAAAGGGCTGGCTGGTCTAGCTACACCTTAGAGCTGTATTGGCAAGCACAGGGGTTTTTTTCTGGTATAACTTAAATCACTTTCCACATGGAACACACTAAACTGGCTAAAGGACTGCCAATATAACGGCATCTACACTAGGGCTTTTGCCAGTATGGCTGTAGCTGCATGGGAGTGATTTTTCATTATTCTGACAGCTATTTTGGCAAAACAACTACACTTAGACCGAGTCCAAGTTAAAGCTGGCATTAGTTTATGTTGCAAATAAAGCAGAAGAGAGGCATTGTCAGTTTATGGCCCTGGTTTTACATTATTTGAAATTGTTTGTTCTAAAGGAATGTGTGGGACAGGATCCATGTGGTCCTTTGGATGTTTGCCTCCCACATTTGTGCTGCATTAAAATTGCTTGGGTTTTCAGTGAATGAGCTTTGGCAATGAGGAAACTTAATATTACTAAAAAAAGATAGTGTCCATATTATTTACCCCAGAAATAGCTATCCCAATGCTTTAAAGCAAATTTCCGAAGTGAAGTGAACTGCAAAAGGAAGCATCTGGGCCAAAGGACATATGGATTAATGCATCATTCTTCTTCACTTTGTCCTCAGTTCAACAAAGTATTTAAGCACAGGATTAATTTTAGGCACACACATAAGCCCATTTCAAGTTTAGTAGTCATGTCAGATATGATAATGCTCCTTTTTGAACTTTAATTAAGCAGTTATTTGAAATTAATCATATGTTTAAGCACTGTGTGGAATTGGGATTTCTGTCAGAAGTGCAAGTTTATATAGAATGAGGCTATTTATTGTGGTACCATCTGCATTTCTTTTCTGAACTGGATGTTAAGTCTGTATTTTAAAGATGCCCCAAAGGGCATATTTTTCCACCTAAGTGCATTTACATATTTGACTCTTTTTTCCTAATCTCTCTTTTGCTAAGTGTGGGGGTTTTGGTTTCAGAAATCCATGCAGAGAAGCTTTCATTGATTTTGTAATTGTATTTACTGTTGAACTCTTCCGTCTGCCAGACGTTGTGTTTGCACTTGTAATCCTGACACTCAGGTTTGCAAACCTGCCCTTGCTGCTGGAGCTGGATGGTGGACAAGCGGCTGTACCTCGCCCACAGACAGCACACGGGCTGTTTGAGGCAGATAGATAGGAAACTTCACGCGTAATCAGTCAGCACTAAACCAGTGAGCCAATTGGTTGAGGAAGTCTGATTTTACCAAGGCTTCTTCCTTCCTTTTTGTAAAGCGCAGAATGTGCTTGTTGTTAGAAGAAAACACGGACATATTTTTCTGCATTTTCAAAATGTGAAGCAGGCTTTTCATTACTTCAGACAAACTACACACGCACTGCAACTAAAAGCTCTTCAGCAGTTTCTAGGTGAGTATTCTCTGCACTTCAATTTCGAGTGTTACAACTCAGTGAAGCAGCTGGAGTGACATTTACCCTAAAACGGAACAGGATGAATGTCTGTTCGAAGTAAAATTGTGTGATTTCTTGCAGGGGATTTGTATTGTTTTATACTTTTTTACTATGTAAAAATAAATAGGACTTTAGTTAAAAGAGCTTACAGTGATTTTTAGCTGTGAAAACAACCATTTATATGAAGTACAGATAGTTTTCAAGGCAGATTTATATTCAAGGCAGAAGACTTCTGTATCATAATGTTAACTTCTGCATTATTCCATTTACAAGTGTGCTGTGTTTCTCTGGTAACTCATGCTTTAAAGTGATATTTTTATGTATATACATATATTTTGTGTATAGAAAGTTATAAATATATATAAAGAGATGTATCTTGACTATAAACACAATTTTGCTTATAAGGTTAAACCAACTCACAACCAAGAACAAAAGTTGACATTTACGTTCATTCAGCCATTCTCAGATTCCTCATTTGAGCTGCTATATCTGAGATTATCTTTACATTAAAACTAAAAAATTGCAAGTTTATACTCTTAGGATAAACTGGCATTATTTTTAAAAGTCCGAGCAGTTAGACAATAAGTAAGTGGCTACTCTTCATGTTCAAAAAGCAAACCTCAAGGAGGACTAGAAGAACAGTGACAACTTTCAACTCCTAGTCCGCAGTAAACAAATACGGACTTCCATAATGGTCTTCTTAAGGAGGATGACAACATGTATGTACTTGCTTAGCCAAGCCAAGCAAAGGACAGATTTCTGTTAGAGGAAAGTGGTTTGCAGTTCAATTATTTCCAGTGGGGAAAGTAATTACTTTTTCTTTTATAGCCTTGCAGTCTACTAAAAATTAATAGGTCTGCTGAAGGGGTTTCCTCATCTCTGTATTCAGCATTGCATAACTGTGTGGTAGGCAAGTGGAGGCAACATGATATGTAGTAACATCCTTGTCCTAAACCCTCTCACGACTTAACAGCCCCTGCTTGGGCATTATTTTCGCATTTGCAACAGGGACACTTGTTTCTTTTTTAAAATACATTTTTCTATTATTTGATTTTTACCTGTTGGCTGAATCATGAGCAACACTTCTCTCATGCAGACTAACAGAACACAGCACCTTGGCAAATTTGTTAGGATGCTCTTAGAACTTTTTCGACTGCTAGTATAACACAATGATGTAGCAGGTAGGTTTTCTTTTTTAAAAAAAAAAACAACCACCACATCCTGGGGAGACATTTATGTAGCAGAATAGCCAATCTGGTCTATGGAGTAGGAGTATATTTTGTTAGGCATTTTATCATTATGTAGTAAAATAGTAGTTCTGGCAGAACAGGGACACAGATCTGCTACAAGCACAGTATATAGGTTAAAAGGCAAAGGAAGAATTCTTCTGTATAATAATTACAAAACTCAGTACTCCTTCCACGTTACGATGGTCAGATTCATTTGCTTTGTTGTCACAGCATAGACACAATTCTCTGGAGAGAACCTGAAACTCTGAAATACAACAAAAATAGTTTACCATTTTAGATATCACCCTGTTTTGTCCTACAAGCTGTGTTTCAGAACAGATATCTGAACTCATTCTTGCAAGCTTGAGGGCAAAATACAAGTAGAAAAAATCTGCCCCCACTGAAGTTTCTGACGAAATTTTTACAGATAAGAATGGAATTCCTCACCTAATCTTACTCAACACAACTTCTTATGTTTTTAATATTTGATTTTAATCTGTCCAAAAGGTACTCAAACACTTTCAGTGGTAATGGTAATAGGATAGTTCTTCACTAGTAGCTATGTGTATTTGTTTTTATGAAACTACGGTTGTACTCATACAAGTTCACAGAGAACAATGAGTAAGTCAATAAAAAAAGATTACCAGACTGGATCATCTAAAGGCACGCTACTAAGAAATGTCGTATTTATTGTAATCTTTCAGTGATAACTTGTGATGGACCAAGGCTCACACTGCACAGCAGACAAGGAACTGTTTGAAACTGTAAGCACATTTTCTATTGCAAGTCCATCAGATGAAGAACAAAATCAACCCAAAGCTGAAATTTCATGTCAAGCAAGAAAAGAAAACCCAGAAAAAGATGATCTGAAAGGTTGATGCTATCTTTTAATTTTATTTCTTGTGTAGCTACTTATACTATTCTTATACTAGTCTTATACTTATCTTTTCTATTAAAAACTTCACCTTGTTTATGGCAGCAGTAGTCCATATTTACACTCCTATACTCCACTGAAAATAAGCCTTGGGTAAACTTGTAATAATAACGTAGCAATAGTGAAACAGATGCACATCCTGGTGTGTACATATACACAGAGAGTTTTCCTTCTACATCCTTTGCACCTACAATGTGTTGCAGATTTAATTTTCACACCAGGGACCAAATAGTGATCATCAGATGGACCTGTCTCAGCAGTGCACTTTCTGTACATCTCAAAATCTGAACTTCTTGGCACTATCAGCAAGAACTCTTGAGATCGAAGCTAATCTCTAGCAGTAGTCTCTCACATGCCTTATGAAGAGGCAGCATTGAACTTTTACTATGCCTAAGATTGCAGTCATCTGTTATTAAAAAAAAATGTTACATATAATCCAAAATATTTATAATCTCATCAAGTTTTTAGCCTGCAAAGATGTCATAAACACCACCTCTTTTAGAAGATGCATGCTTTATAGAGATTGAGCCAAACCCCAAAGGACTTGATAGTTGAAACTGTATGGCCAAATGATTAAAAACGTGTAAAAGTGGGGCCACTAAAGCAGTGCTGTGGTACTTTTACCATTATATTTCTGCATCAAGCTGTTATCTTTCCATCCATTTAGAGTCATCCAGCTCCATTGTCTGAATGTTAGGTATATTGCAGACTGACTTTAGATGACTGCATTGAAAGGGACATCATTGATTAGAAATTGGGACTGGTGTGCCCACTGAAATACAAATATTCCATGTCTTTTATACTTTACTAGCCTATATGCCACCTGATGAGAGCTGTTGTCAGTAGATTTCAAAGACAGAGAAATCAACCTTTTGAAAAGCTACAGCAAGTTCTCCTGTAAGCACACTCTTCAACCAGCTGTCCATTTTCATATATGCATATGTATAAATGTTTGCACGAAAGTGTGGTGTACACAACTGGGGGGGGGAGGAGAGAAGATGCAAGGAAGTGAGGGAGGTATATAAAATATTTATAGCTGAACTGTGGCGTCAGTTCAGCTACAAAAGAAAAAGAGGATATGAGAATTCTTCCTTCAGCTGAGCTGTTTATCTGAGTTTCTCCTTTAGGGTTAGGATATTCGTGTTTTCTCAGCTTTTACCTATTACTGCACAAACCCCATGTTTGAATAGGGTCAGTATTTGAATATATGCCTGAATTTGTAGCTTTATTGTACTGTCTCCTCCTTTTAGCAGCAAAGCAGCCTGGAGAAACATCTGATTCAGAAGACTTGAGTTGATGTTTCTTAGGGCTTCTTCTGAGACAGTGATATATACCTCCTTCTCAGACTGTGCCTAAAGTTATAACCTAGACATACAATACTTGTTTTTAGTATGTTTTCTGTAACTTTGTAATTTGCAGCCGATTTGGTGTCTTATAAAGTTTCAGACCACAATAGCTTTCCTCAAAGAATCTCAACATGTTTTTATTAGCAGTGAAATCACTTATTTTATCAGTCTTTAGGTCTTGCTGTTACAGCAATAGAAACTTTAGCTCTCCTTTCACAATAAATGCAGAAGAGTTTTCTTTCCAAATGCAAAAATTATAAACTGAAATGCTAAATATGTTGGTTTTAGTTTCCAGTGCATTCCTAAGTCCCAACTCCTCGATGACCACTAAGGAGCTTCAGGAATACTGGAAGAATGAAAAACGCCAGTGCAGACAAGTCAAACTCCTTTTTGAAATCCCATCAACCAGAATTGTAGAGAATCACTTATCTAAATATGTGGTAAGCTAAGAAATGAATATGTAAGAAGATCATTAATTTTTATTCACTCTACAGGAGTCCACACAGCACACAGCATGCCTCCCTACATGAAAGCCTTACCGAGGGCCAAGTTTTGCAAGCTGTGATCATAATGAGTAGAACCTGTTCTCACTGGTCATATGGACATAGCAGGTGGAATCTGCCCCTAAAAAAACCCCTCTGACAGTCAGTTCACAAAATCTGCAGCAGTAGAAAAGTGGTATCAAGTAAATTAGTAACTTGAGTACCCTTAACACCCCAATGCTTGCCACGATTAAGGAAATTCATGGAGGTATGAAAGTATCAGTATAGTTGCCCTTCCACTGAGCTGGCCTGCTGGAGCAGCTGCGTTGCATTTGTGTAATTTCCACATCAGAGTTTTATGTTAGCACAAGCGCAAAATTCTTTGATGTTGACAAAATCTAAGACATAATCCAGCTAGATCACTTGGAATCATTCCCCTTTGTTACTTAGAGCTCCGTTAGATGGCATATTTCTGTCATATTTTTAAGGTGTAACATGACTATGAGGGACAAGCACAACAGAAGAAGTTGGATTTTTGTATCTTTACTCACAGTACTGACACTTGTTTTTTATTTCTGATTCTGCTCCTAGCCTTCAGGAGGACTAATCTCGTGCAAGTCTCTTTCAGTACTCCTGTGAAATTCAGATAGGGATGTTTTCCTTGTTTGCAACATCTGAGATCTGTAGATGAAAAAAGCTAAGGATCATACTCGTGTTGCCGATACTGGGTGATGCAGCTTGGTAGAAATTGAGCCAGATAAATGTTCAGGAGACTGTCCTGAGACCTTGCTCCATGTTATGCACACCAACTTAGATGCTGTTGTTCTTGCATACACTCAATTGTATCCAGTTTGTTGAAAAGTGAAAAATTGCTTTAGTATATCTGCATGAGAACAAGAGTATCGTTCAATGTATGTGCAGGGAGTTAAACTTGGGCATCAGTTATACACTCATGCAAAAAGATTTACATTGCAACAAAACTGAGCCATTTTGAATGAGAGCCTAATCAAATATTTCTTCCCTTTTCAAGCACACTCCAGAAATAAAACCCAAGTACTTGTAAATTATTCACTTAGCTGCCCTTGATAAAATGATAGCTGAAAACAATGCTCTTAGTATTGTTTTGGATATGCATCAAGCATATATACACTTTTCATCAGGAGGAAAGACAAAGTATAGGAAAATGTCACAGTACATGCAAACGAAAAGAGATCAGAGAAGTCAGCTCAAATTTAGAAACCTTTCAAGGAACTCCTGTAAAGATCATTTATGAAGATTAAAAGATAATTTCTCTTTAAGAAAAAACAAGGAAGAGAATCAGACAGACAACAATGCTAGTAGTGGTTTGCACCACCCAACTGCAGCAAAGAAAACAACTGATACGAGTAAAACTGCTCCAGTTCCTGTATAACTCAATAGGAACAGGGTGAAGTTGAGTGTGAACATGGTCACCATCCAGAAGCCAGCAAGGTCAACAGTCCGTGTCCTTAGCTGGTGTACCATGACACAATGAACCTGGTCTCAGTGGAATTCCACTGGTTTATGCACATTAGGGATTTGGCCCTTCCTCAACATCATTGTGCTTGGATCAGGACCCGAAGAAAATCTATTTCTACAACACATAACACACAATTTTATTTTTCAGCTATTCTAATATCACATTTATTAAAATCATTTTGAGGCCAGTGAAGAGCTAAGGAAGATACATCCTTGAGTATTGTTAATGTGGGGCAGCATTGCTGTTAGTGAAGGATTTTGGATAGCAAAGAGAGTTTTGCAGAAATGTCACATTTTTTGGCTCTATTTATATGCCAAGTAAGTTTCAGTAATAGGACAATGATTTAGAGGGAGGAAAAAGGTTTTGAAGTTGTTCCATCTTATTTTTGCGTACACTGAGAAGTACTGCCAAATATTCCTTCTTCTTTCACACCATTAATAACACCCCCAAATCCTTAGAAATGTCTGATACAAACAACATTTCTGAGTATTGCGAACAACGTAAAATAGCTTATATTCAATATTAAGTCTGGGAAATCCATTCAGTTCACTGAAGATGATTGATTGCAGCAGCTATGGCTGTTATAAACAAAGTGTAACTACAGAAATTCTTGGAAGCAATTTTATGTGCTTCAGTTTGCTGCTAATTCACCGTTCCCAGCACCTTACAGGATAGGGTCTGTTAGTGCACTGTTTATCTACAACTTATTTACATGCTAAGTCTATGTCTGGTGGCAAAACTACAAAACTGCAGGAGGTGGGACTTATTAATTTGATGGCTGCAGATTTCAAAGACCGGGTCTATACTGGGCATGCACCGTAATCTCGGGCAGCAATTAATTTATCAGCAATGCTATAAACCATAGGAGCATACAAGATTACACACATAAAATTGGGTTTTGCTCATGGAATATACAAGCACAAAGTCTTTTCAAAGCAATAACAGACAAAATCTGACTGCACTGGGGCTTAAATGGTCCTTCTCAAGCTTATTTTTTTCTGTTTTATTGTGTTTAGCTGTATAAAATCATCATTTTGCAAACCGGGAGTTTTGATAGCAACAAGTCTGTAATTGAACGGCGTTATTCAGATTTTGAGAAACTGCACAGAAATCTGCTGGAGGAGTTTAGTGAAGAAATGGAAGATGTGACCTTTCCCAAAAAAACTCTAACAGGAAACTTCACTGAAGAAATAATCAATGAGAGAAAATTAGCCTTCAAGGACTACCTGAGACTTCTATATTCTATGAAATATATTCGAAGATCAAAAAAATTTATTGACTTTTTAACAAGGCCGGAGCTTCGGGAAGCATATGGTTGCCTGCGGGGTGGCCAGTACACCAAAGCTTTGGAAATCCTTTTAGAAGTCATTCGTCTGCAGGAAAGGCTGACAAGACGCAACCCTGTTTCGATTGTCCCTACTCTCTGTGCTATCGTCGTGTGCTACAAGGACCTGGAAAACCCAGCAAGTGCCTTTGAACATGGAGAAAGAGCTCTGTCACGTCTTCATATGTATACCAGCCACAGGTATTATATTCCATTGTTAGAAACAATGATCACATTGGCATATGAACTTGGCAAGGATTTTCTGTCTTTGCAGGAAAAACTGGAGGAATGGAAGACAAAAAAAGATCCCATCCGTGTTTTTACCCTGAAAGAACTTGCAGTTCGGGAGTATGTACAGTGAAAAGTCATTTAAAAAAGTCATTAAAGAGCAAAGCTGTCAGCTCATTTTCTCAAACACGAACTCTTGAAAGAGTAATAACTGGAAATTACCTATTTGGCCAACATAACGTTATATTGATAGAAAAAAAATAAACCAAATATCTTTCATGTTCAAAAGGAAAATTAATATTTATGTTGGAAGATATTATATTTACGCTACAGATATGAGGAACACCTAAGCTTATTAAGGTTTTTTAAAGAAATTTGCATCAAAAAGTCATTTATGATTTGCTTATTTGGAACATAGCCTATTTGTGTGAAAAGTCAGAATAGGAAAATGCAATGAATAAAGCACTTAAGAATCAGAAGAATCAGAGGGATTGCTTGTGTATGTGGAATCTACTTCCTTTCAAGAAGATAAATTCTTGTCAGTCAATGCAATCTAAAGGATGCATCTTCAGACACTGAATGTAGTTTTATACTCCTCCAGCTGAATCTCAGTCAAACAACATTTGCCCTTTCTGAGAATGATGGTGTTGGGCCTTTTCCCACTGAAGCCAACTGCTGTGGGTAGGGACACATTGGGAGAAGGTTTACAATCAGCTTTGGTAGAAGCAAAAAATACAAGCAATGATCATTCCATCAGATTATGAAGGAATATGCTTTATTTCCCTTTTGTAGCTGGTACAGTTTTATGACTGTACATATTGAAGGCATATTCTTGTTTGGGGTGATCTTGAAGTACAGCTCTGACCAGGACAGAAAATTCATACCACGTGCACGATATACATAATGGAAAGGAACCACAGAAGGATGCAGTTGAGGAGAACATCTGGCTAATATAATGCTGGCATCTAATTCTGCTTATCAAGCTGTGAGACACATGGTTAATAGTCTGTGCTAAGCACGTGTTTCTCTGTTGCCTTTCAGAGGTTTATGTGAACTGTGCGTTGCCTTAGTTTTACAGCCTGGTACACCATGCAGATATCATCTTGGTGGCACTGTGATGGTACAGCTAATTCTTTCAGGGATCCAACCCATATATACAAATACTAAGCTTGTCTTGGCCCTACCACTCCTGTAAAATCTTCCCAAAAGCTGAAAATGTCTCTACTTGCTTCTGTAATTTCCCTCAACTCTATTGTCTCTCCCATATGCTTATTTTAGTAATGTAGTAAATTAATTATCCTATAAATATTGTAATTTACATGTGGTGCTAGCATGCGTCATTATTCTCTGTTGAATATAATCCACTGAGTACTTTCAAACCTGTGCTCCAGGTACACATACTACATGCACCACAATGACATTGTATATAAATTAGGAATAACTGTAATAACTTACCTCCCAGACACATGAAAGAAACAGCTAATTGAAAACTGCACTGAACCTGAAAAACATTGTTGTGCATTGTTACAAGAAGGATGACCTGGAAAAAATACAGAATAATAGGAGTGTCAAGGGTGGAAAGTTAATATTTTAAGTAGCTGTTAACAGCGAGGTATTAAACTCAAAGTATGTGGATTATTTGTTATTTGACAATTATTATTGTCTTCTATTATACCAAAAGTAAGAGAATTAAGAGTAATTAATAAGAGACTTAAGGACTAATCTTCCCACAACATACCATACTGCAGGACAGTTAAAATGGATCAAAGGTAACACCTTCTTAGAGGATCAGGTCTGCATCAGTAACAAAGTGGCAAGGATGAAAGCGTGTCAGGATCTGCAACACACTGAGGCAACTTGGAGTTAAGGCAGAAAGGAAGCGTGGCCATCACACTACTCTATCTCCACAGCAGATTGTGGTGAAAGACTGAACAAATAGGGAAAAATCATTTCCCTGCTTTTGCTCCCTCACTGTGTGCAGCATCCCAGGAACAGCCAGCCACCTCGGATCCTTCTCAGGTTCCTATGGGACTGTATGTGAGTAGCTGATCGTGTCCACAGACCCCTCTCTCTACAGCCGACTACAAGATTAGAGGGTCCATAAGTATTTGCTGTCAAGAAAGGACGAGTACCAGGACCGAAACACATCAGAGAGATCTTGTGGTAATGCTGTCACTCCAGCCCTGAAGGACTGACCGATCCAAAGCTAACCAATTTTTTATTGGCACAGCAGTGCACATTAGGAATATGAGGAGGTGCTGTTTGGCTAAGAGGAAAATTTACATAATTCAGCAGGCATTAAAATAACAATGCCCAAACCCCCACTGTTTAGTTGGTGTAAGAGTCTGTGGCAACCAGTCATCCCCAACATCTTCAGAGCTACCCAGGAAAAACCTGTTATCTGCCTTGCTCAAAGGGCTAATTTCAGTTTCTGCTGCATTGAGACTTCCAGTCAGGCCACTTCATGTATGAATCCCAAAGTGTATGAATCCACAGAACCTACAGCATGTGTTATCAAAGGGTCAGGTGTAATGATTTTGTGATTTCATTACTATTACAATATGACAAAATTTAATTCTCCCCAACAATTCAACCTCCCCCAAAGAAATCACATATATATTCCCTTCCTACAAGTGCAGAGCCTGTGACCTTCGAATTTATTAATCTCTTCAGAGGTGACATGGAAAATCCTTTGAAAGAAAAAGCTAGTATGATGATGGTGATGAATGGGGAACCATGGGGCCTGGATTTCACCTGGAGCTCTGCCATAGACTTGGGCTGAACTTTGCACAAGTAACTTAACCTCTGGGTCTGTACTTCCTTACCCAGTACTTCCCCAGTAATGTTTCCTCATTCAGGTTTTCAGTACTCACTGAACTGAAGAAGTGTGAATAAACTTAGAAATGTGCATTGAGATGGAGGCAATTTTGATTTATACAAGCCTATTTCAGTTTTGAAGTTATCTTGAAATGCAAGAGAACTTGAAGGCAGTAAGTTGCCAAACCCGTGCGCTTACTGTTGATTGCATGGTTTCTTACTAATGCAGTCTTATTTTAAAATTGAACATTACTTTGCTTATAGACTGGAGAAGTTATTTTAACTAGAGATGTTAAAATTAACTATTTATTGCACTCAACTGTGGTGAGATCATGCTGGCTTATCAGCTCCATAGGCAATCGGCCAGTTCTGATTTCTTAGCTATGTACTCTTGGAGACTGGTTAGACCTGCCAAAAAAATCTGCTTTAATTTACTCACATTTCAAAAGTCAACTTCTGCATATTCTTTTTCACTTGATTTTTACAGCGATGTGAGAATTCAGCAGTTATATGTTACTAAACTAGAAGGTAGTGGCATTCCAGCTCCCATACTGACCCAACTACCTTCCACCTGGAACGACAGCCTGTGAGGACTAGGTTCCCTCTCCCTGTACATGTGACTTAATCTTCCACAGTTAAAACATATAGCCAGGTAGGGTAGATTTCCTGCAGGGAGTCAGGGAAGATTAATCACTTTCCCCACTAACATTACCTGCTGCAGGGGTCCAGCAGTGGCTGCAGAGCCCCCATTCATGAATTGAAACTGTCCTGGCTTTTTCATAAGCTGTATAAAAATTAAATGAGTGTTTTCCACCTGCCACCATCTCTTGGTTTTCCTCTGAATAGTGTTGTAAGAATGGCTCCAAAAGGAAATAGCTAACACGTTCATCCACATTTACCTGTCTTACTTATCTATTGCCCTTCCTCAACTCTTAATAAGAAGCCATTGGAGAAATGATGACTAAAATCCTTGCACACTCTCCATAGGGTTTGTGTGCTGTCCCTAGAGTATGCGTCTCACCTCTCCAGGTGCTGGGCCAGCAAAAGTGAATAGCACTGCATCAATGAAGTTATTTTGGAAGAAGAAAACTCTGGCATTACCGCATATGCAAGATTGGAACATAAATTAAACAGGCAGGTCATTCCTGTATCCAGCCAGCCATTTTACTTCCACTCTTCATTGCTGTACAATATTTGAGTGAAAAAAGCCTATTTTATAAGTAGATCCACTTCATCCATTTCCTGTCTGCCAAAACAATGTGTGCTTTTTACAAAAAATATCTTCTGCTTAATAGAATAAATGGAAACGAGCAGTTGCTGGCATTTGTCCTGTTTGCATCATTACATTCATCAGCTATTCTCTCTACCTGGAAGGCACCAGGAGCCAACAGACAGCATGTCTGGAAACCCTAGCTCTGCTCTCAGAAACATCACATGTCCACTGAGTGACCATGACCAAGTCTAATCAAATCTCAGATTTCTTTTGTATACCAGCATTTCTTTGCCATCTTCCATAAAGCTATGTTTTATTTATATTCTATCAGTACATGCCAATGTATGATTCTCCCCTTTTACACCTCAGGGAATTGTGGTACAAATAAAGAAAGTGATTTTTCCCAAAGTCTAATACAGTGGCCTAGAGACCAAACTAACTGTCTGGAGAAATAGTTAAGTACAACTGACATCACAGCTTTGCAAAACAGAGACATGTCAAGGTTGCATGTTCTTAAATTAACCACAACACAGCTTAATTGTCCCCTGATGTCATACACTTGAAACAATTGCATGTGATGTCTATGCATGAGGAAACATTTGAGTAAGTCTGAATAATTAATATATTTGAAGAACTGATAATGGTTAAATAAGGAAATTATTTTGACAACTACTTTATACAAATAACAAAGCAGAAAGTCTTTTTAGAATATATAAAAAAAATCTCCAGGATTCAATATCATTTTCCACAAGAAGGAACAGAAAGATATTTTCAAATACCTTTTTCCAGTTTAAGCATTTCTTAGAACTCTGCTATTTCTTTCCACTGCTCTTGAAACAAGAAGAATCACACAACCACTAGAGAGTACCATGTATGCTAACAATCTGTTGTTACCCACTTTTCTCAACGGCAGCACACAATAAACAGCACACAGTGCATCAGAGCTTTTCAGTATGATCTTACTCTTCACATTGTCTTTGACACCTCTGAAGTATACCTACAAAAAACAACAAGCCTACTATAGATTCACATTGAATTTTTTTCCAGAGAAGAGGTCAAAAAAAGAACATATTGTCCAACCAACATCTGCCTAGCATGTCTAACAAACCACAGGCTGCATACGTACAAGCAAGACGAAAATTTAAATAAAATCTGGGCAGATCATCTCCAAGAGTCCGTGGAGAGATGTATTACGATCTATTGAGCTTTGCTCCATTTCCATATCAATTATTATATCATTTGGGGCATTAAGAAGATAATACTGTTTACACAACTTTCTAAAATAACTAAAGAAGCCCATGAGGATGCCTAGTTACTTATGAAACATATGCAGACAAGATGCTCTCTGTGCAATGCAGCATCTTGTTTACAGGGAATCCTGTGATCTTTATCACATACTTGTTATTAACTCCTGTTATCTGCTGCATCACTGGAGGATAATATTTGCTTTCCTGAATCTTAATAAGGCTAAATACATCTATTGAATAGAACAGATTTGTACAAGCAGCATGGGAGTCGAGTTCAGGACACAAGATGAAATGTAGGTTCTGTGGCTCAGACAGCAGCTGAGCAAATCAAATCAAGAATGTTTATTTTCTGATGAGATCAAAGGCAGGAGCAAGATGTGTTGAAAAAACTAAACACAGTTGTAATGGTGTAAAATACTGAATGTTAATTCCCATCTGGATGAGGTGAGAACCCCAAAGAACCAACCTATTTACATTAAGATCACATTACAACATATGTTCATCACACTTTGTGAGCATGTATTTGCTCTGTATACAGATACACAATAGGCTGATTTTCATCTCAGACCAGTCAGGGCTGAGAGTCACTGCTCTGAAATAAATTAAGTTATAATGTAAGTGAGAGCAGAATAAAGTCTACTGTCTATAGAAACATGTGCACAATTTTATATGCAATGGATGGGTGAATGGACAGACAGACTGTTGAGAGGATAGAGGAAACAGATTTGAATGTTTTGATGGTTGATAAATATTTGCCAAATGTTTTAAGAAATTCGCATCAAAACTACTTTTACAAGTACCACATGGTTATACACATGTACATATTTTTAAACATATTACCTTGTTTTATTAGAAATAGGAATACATCTGTAAGTCTATGGTTATTCAAGGAAGAAAAATACTGAAGAGAAATAAACTGGATGGATTTTTGTATACTAATCTCTCTAAGTTAGTGTACTTTTAAGTATTGTTTCATTCCATACAGTGATAGAGTAGACTCTAACTGTGATAACCGAAAGGAAATCTTAAAAAATTTTACTTAAAATACGTAATTTAAATACCAATATTATTCTTCATTATTAGCACTTCTAAAAGACTTGCCTCCACCCTGACAACTGGCTGCGGTGCCACTAGATGGAGCTGCAGCATTTGCAGGAGCTGGGGGCCCCCACAAGCTGAAGTGAATGGAAAATAAACTACATTTTTTTTCAACAAAAAGGATTTAATGACTTGAATTTTTTTTAAAAAAAAACTTCTCTAAAGTATAACATTTAAATTTTAATATGATTAACTAAATATATATATATCAATTCCATTGTGAGTTCAGACTGCAGTTCCTAGCTTTCTAGCTGTCCTTCAGGACAATTTAACATACCCCTTTATCAGCCAGCTCTATGAGCTGGCTAGAAAGCTGAAAGAGAAAATGTTCTTGCAGGCTTTTAGACCTGGTGAGTTCAAAGCCAGAGTCACTGCAGTGTCTCAGTTCCTACACTACCTTTTCCTTCTGATCAAAAGGAACCAAGTAAAACTCACAACTCTTAAAAGAACTATCAAATAATGGGGGGAGGGAGGTAAAAATAAATGGACCCATAATGCCTTCTGAACAGTGCTGGGGAAAGCTTATTGGCTCCATTTTAGATAGCCGCATTCCCAAGTGGAAAAACAAGAGGTGATCCTGGTTTAAGTCCAACTACTATGCAATATTTTAATTATATAAAGACACAAATACACCCCAAACGCTATATGTTCATACATCTAATTTTGAGCCTTATCCTCTCTTGATAACAAAGAAGAGGAAGACGTGATGACCAAACCTGCACTGTAGTTGCCAGTTATCTCCTCCATCTGTGCTTTAAGTAACAAAACGTAAGAAGAAGTGTTTGAAAGCAGCCCCCAAAAAGCCCAGTAGCTCTGGCTGGCATAGGCCTGCAGTTCCCCGAAGTGCGCGAGTGATTTTTATCAAGTTGCTGCGATGGCCTGGATTTGGAGACCGGCTTCTCCCCCCACTGAGTGCCAGCTGCAGACCAGAGTTTGAAAGCCGCCTCCCCCTGCATCAAGATTTTTTTCTTTTCCAAAAGGTTTTTGCAGAGGCTGCCAGCTCTTAAAAGTGCTTAGGAAACAGCGTGAGGGAACAGGGCAGTCCAGCGGCAGCAAAAAGCAGGAAGACTATGCCAAAGTCTTTGAAAGAACACTCTCAGGAGGCGAATTCTTTGAAGGGGGGCCTTCCTCCTTCTTATTCAGTTTCTTCCAGAAATTCTGGAAGGAAAAGGGAAAAAAGAGAGATGGAAAGAGAAAAAGAGAGAGACATACAATCTCAGAAGACGAGACATGGATTTGATTGTTCCTGTCACTGCACCTCACCTCCAGGAACAGCAGCTTAAATGTGTGCTGAGTTAGCAGGGGGGAACTTCCATGACTCAGTAAAAATATACAGTGCTTTTAAAATACTTTGTATGTTCAGAACATTTTATAAATACTGGGCCAGATTAATCCAGGCTTTAAATCTGCATAAACCTTGGCAGAGGGCTCTGGTGCCCGTGAGATTATGAAGTCTGCTCTGAAACTAAATTGTGATGATCCAAAAAAGGAGAATCAAAAGACACACAGCCAGGAAAAAAAGGTTGTTATTTGGGAATCATGAAGATAAAAAAAGAAATCTAGGAAGAAGCAAACAAATGGCTGATCAGTTGTGTAACAAATGGCTGCATTTTTAGGGCTGAATTTGGGAAACTTTGGGAAAGAAAGGGCATACGTTTCCGTTCATTTCATCTTCTCTGGAGAACAGAGAGTTATGCAGATTTTTTGGGTAAAAACAGTAACTCAGAAAACTGACAGGAATAACTAGTTTTGGTTTATGCAGTGATATTGATCTTATCCTGAGGGGACAGCAGTCTGGACACTTGTTTGTAAGTAAACATAAACAATGGTATAAATTATATAGTCTTCACAAGGAGCAGTAAGAAGTTATTTCTTGGTTATTATGCTCCATGTTCATCTGACTGGTCCACATAACAACTGTAAGAGGCTTGATTTGCGCTATATCAGAATGTATTTTAAATGTATTTAAAATTATGATTTGTCCTGCTGTGCAGTAGTTTAATGATAACTGACCTAGTTTGCCATATAAGTCTCTTGTATAGGAAAGGAATTAATTTCCCTTTGGGAAGGCAGAGCTCTGAAACAGTCTTAGTCTGCTGCTGCCACCCCAAACCCCTTCAATACCTAAGTTAAGAGGGGGAACATGAAGGCAGTGCAAGGGAGACACTTCATCTGATCTCAGCATGGTTTCCCTATTTCTGCCACAGGTTAGCATGCCACTGATGCTCAAAATAGAGAGGGTGAGGGAGCAGTAGACACAATAAACAAACAAGTGGAATGCTGAGACAATTACATGGCTAATCACAGTCAGAGGAAGTGCATGGTACAGCTGGGCAGATTTTTTGTGTGTCAGTGCAGAGTTTCAGTCTTTCCACTGGATGTATTTGTAGCTACCATTTTGCATCTGTTTCAGTACGCCACCATGCGGTTTCTCCAGACTTGCTCCCTGCTCCTACCTCCCATCCCATTCTCTCTGCCTCAAACACTGCGATTGTATTTGGATCAATTTACCAGCTATGGAAAGGTCTCTAAATTGGAAACAATGTACCCGAGGGACCAACTCTTACCTCACTGTGGACACATTTGACAATTTATTCACCACAGCATAAAGTATTGGCTGGAGAGGTGCCCTTAATTCCTGATTGATCTGTACTCTTCATTCACTGAACAATGTACGCCCTCTCCACATTTTGTCTTCCTATTTTGGCAAAGTTCTTAACTTCACAGAAGCAAACGTAACCTTAGAGATCTAGAAAGCTCAGCCTAAGACAGATTTTTCAGACATGGACGCTTCCTATCTTTCAGCTCACCTGTGCCCCGTAGTAGGTTTTCAGCTACAATCTGGGTCCATGAAGTGTTAGAACACGCATCGCCACAGAAAATACAGCTTAACAATTTACTTCCTTATGTGTCTCCTTGCACAGCTGTCTTTTAAAATCTGACTTTTCTCTGAAGATTTTTTCATTGTTCTTTGTAACAAATGCCAGACTTCAAATACTCTGTCCTAACCACGTGGCTATAAAATTTCTCTTCCTTTTGTTCACTGTCATATAAGGTTTTCCTGCCTGTTGCAGATGGCTCTCAAGCACATGCTTGAGAGCCATGTCTCACAGTTACCATGTCTCACAGTTACCATGATTTAAAGTTGCCACCTCATAATATACTGATGCCCTTTGTCTCACTGCCCTGGAAACTGCAGGGTCAAGCAATGGAGGTGGACTTCCACCACCCTGACTACCACCTTTGGTACAGGCAGAGCTGTTCACAAATATGCATGACCATTAGTAAAAGCAATGAACTATGATTTGTTCTATTCTTGCTAGTTCAGACCATCATCACCTCTCTTAGATAGCAATGTCTCCTCTAATTTTCTTAGTGGGTTTCATGCATCTTCAGGCACTACAGTTTTCTTCCATGAAGGAGAAATGGTGGTCATCAAACTACTGTCTTAAATAAATCTTTTATTTATTTAAAAGAAAATAATCAAAAGAAAGTCTTAAAAACACAAAAAACATCTTATCCTAGTCTGATTTTCATGAAGATCTCTAGGTCTAGGAGAAGATCTCGCTCCTAGCCTCCTTTCTCAACGTGTCACTCTGTCAGCCTGCCCCTCCTGACAGTGTCTGGCAACAGTCTTCTTGTTTTAATCCTCAGAAATGAAACAGAGTTTGCTTTATCTCCAACCCCCTTGCTCTGGCAAAAATACTTGTATCATTTTGGATCCATGATTCACATCCCTCAAAGCTGTTTGTTTATTCCGCCCACTGTCCTCGTTGTGGATGAGTGAGACCATGTATCACAAAGAATTATGTGGCTTTCCTGTTCCTTATCAGAAGCAGCATATGTTAGAACAATGTGTACATAAAGGGCAAGCTGATAACCCACCTATGATTGCTTCACCTGCCACCTCCAGGTCATTTACAGAATTCATGTAGGTTGTTCTGGTCCGTATTGTTAGAGTAGAGCATTGTGCGCTTCTTGGAGAATCACACTCCAAGCCTGTTACAAAGCAGTGTTGAATTAGTTTCTCCTCTGTTACTCTGGTGTAACAGAGAACTTGCCCTTCTGCCTGTTTTAACTTTGAACCGAGTACATACATTTCTACCTTTTTTTTACCAACTTTTTTTCCTAAATGAATCTTTCAGGAATTTGTATGTAGTTCAGAGCTAATTTTAGCTTGATCAGAAAGTGCTCTGGGGATGCTTGCACAAAAGGTGCTGTAGAAGTGTACTACATTGCATCATACCCAAATGAAATTCAACATAGTTAAAAATTAGCTATGGTAGTAAAAAATGCTGCTGGGACAAGGCTGGCACAGAGGTTATGCTGGAAGAAAATGCCTTAGAAACTGTCATCTCTGTAGTTTCACAGGTTAAGACAAGGGCCTTCAAGGGCAGCTTGAATCTGGTGCTTTGAGATTATGAGCTGATCACAAGCAGAAATCAAGAAGGGATTTATAAACAGTGGATAGCCAAGCTGCAGCCATACAGAAAAGCACTGGTGTATCTAGACTACATAATGCTCAATAGGTGAGGGTAAAAGGGATGATTTGCTTCTCTTTTCTGCCTGTAGTGTTGGTAGTAATGCGAGGCACACTTCAAGGTCATTATGCTAGCTGAATCTATACTCAGAATGCCAAGTAAATTCTTATTTTTCCTTAGAATGAAGAAGAAGTGGCACTCTGAGGTCAGAGGTAGGCAGTCAGGTATACATGGATAATTGCAAGCATTGCAGTTCCTATGTGCAGTCTTCACAAACATGCATTGATTTGCCATAGAATGCCTCCAAAAGTAAAGGAATTCTTAAGATTTCTTAATATTCTCCCATGAGGGCAAGTTTCTTTTTCAATCCATTGTGCCACCATTACAACCTTATCTTTATTTTCGAGAATTTTCATTGAATCATGAATTCCTCTGTGACACAGCTCACCTTTTAGACTTATTTTCCAACTGATCTAATCCATCCATTTTACCTAAGAACTTTTTTGCCTGTTTGTTTGGTTTTTTTTAAAAAAAAATGATGCATGTAAAATGTAGCATCATTAACAATTCTTTAATATATACAAGCAAATCTGGCAACTTTAAATCATGTTACTTCTTTGAAACATGTCACAGACTGTCTTTTCCACTTTCTACTTAGTGAATCTTCATAGGGTTTTTAATACTCTTTCTACTTTTGCCATGATCAAAGGAATTGCTCTCCGTTTGCTTGTTCCTCTGATAAGTGATAAAAGATGTCAGTGAGACTAATGAGAACTGCCTCCAGCTTCCCTCATAAAGCCCTGTAGAAAAGAAATCACAATGCATCGTCAAACCTGCTAGTCTTTTAGGAAATAAAGTGTGGAAAAATACAAGGCACAAAGACAACAGGGGGATGGGAGCGGAGGAGGAGGGGGAAAAAAGCTTTTACAAAAGAAACAAAACAGGATAGTGATGAGTAAGTAGAAACATTACTCCCATCAATAACCTGTACTGGGGTAAATCCCAAAACAACTGCGTATGCAAGCGTGGAGCTTCATTTCTTTGTGCAACGGTACTTGCTTCCCCCCTGAATGCCACACATGCTGAAAAGGTAACATAACTGCCCTCTGCCCCATGACACAGAAGTGTTAAAAATCAGAATCCAAATCCAGATTAGGCTTTTACTCTTCAGTGCTGAAGGACAGTTTACATTACTTTTTTCAGGGTCTGCCAGAACAAAACCCTTTTCAGCTTCAAAGTGAATTTTGCCTGAGTGCAAAGGCTCTCATTCCTATGAGGACTAAAGGCAGTTAGCACATCCTCAGGCCCCAAAATCATGAATATGTTTCTATTTACTGACACTGAAAATGACTGGAATAAACCCCATGGATCAAATGAAGTGTGTGTGCATTGAGACCAGTCCCAAACAAGTGGCAAGACTTTAATTTGTGCTGTGAAAACTGCTCAGCTTTCTGAGCAAATTCCTCTTCCCGTTCCTGTTTCTAATTTGCTTCTGCAGGTTTGCTGAGCAGTGTCTCATCCAGAGGGGCCATTTGTCTATGTTTTCTCTAACTCAAGTAGTGGTCAAATGCAAACAGACAGGTATCTTGTTAAGACAGGACAGGCAGTCTCAGTGTTTTGAACTACACAAACCCAAAGCAGCGTGCAAATGAAGGAGCAAGCTCATCTGCTGCATGGCCTGCTCTTAATAACAGCACACCACCCTTCAACAGCTCCTTTGAGGCAGATGGAGAGAGAACGAGCTCTTGTTTTGCAAGACGGACACAGATAACGCCAAAAGGTGGTACCGCTGTGATTTTTCCTGTGAATAACCTGCACTATCATGTGTGCTTGGTCAATTACATATTAAATCCCTATAAGCCAGACCTGTGGGCTTCTTAGCAAGTTACAGAAGGTAATGATCTACAGAAATGTCAATTGTAAGTCAATTTTACAATATAAATACAAATCAATGCACGTGTTCTGAAGTGGAAAATGTAAAGTTATCAAAATATATTTTGCTTTTCAAACTAATTATTTTAATTAACAATGGAAGGCTTATTAAAGTGACTTGAGATGGTTGTTTCTGAGTATCGTCATCTAAGATTTAAAAACTCATCTTATACAATTTTTAACTACAGATGGTAGAAGAAAACAGGCATCCTGCTTTTTCAGACTCAGTACCAAGTGCTGACTATGGCAAAATATATATATCCGGTTCCAAGGAAAAATTGTAATATTGCAATATTTTTAGGAAAATAGCTGAAATGTACACAGTGAAAACAAGTATCTGAACTTTCTTCCTGTTGACTTAGTTACTGAATGAAATTGGGTGAGTCAATGGAACCTAGAGAACTACTTTCTCTTCACTGCTAATGAGTAGTGACTCACTCTCCCAATGTGAAAACCTTGCCAGCAACACACGGGTTTGGATTTTTTTGTTTAAACTTTGAATTATTTAATACATCAGAATACACATGGCTTAAAATAAGCTTAAAACTTAATTTGAAATAATTTTACTCAAGAAAGATTTTTTTAAACTTAATTTAAAAATCCAATTTATTTTTTTTAGTCATTGATTTTTATCCATCCTGCTGTTCCTCTTCATTAAGGGAAGAATGATTCTGATGCCTCAATAGAACAGAAACTCTGATCTTTCTCATGGGGCTCCATTTCCCTTTTATACTAATATTAAATACGAAAGGTCTACGGAATCTGAAATAAGGGGGAAAAAAAAACCCCAAAAATGTTTCTAGGCTGGATAGAGGAGGGATTAAGCCAGGAAAGTAGCCTAAGGGAGAGTGAATCCTACCTAAAGAGGCAGACACCCCGGGGCAGCTTCCATTACCATTAGCTTCATTGGGCTGAACCACCAGTTAACACCAGCCCTGAATTTGGTCCATATCTCCATAGTCACAATCACACATAACCTAAACACAATTACAAGGTTCACCACTAAAAAACAACTTGCTTTTGATTTTGATTCTGTCTGGATTACTGTTATCTTGTGAGAAAGTCAGACAGTGAACTAATTAGCATGGAAATAAGATGATGCTTTAATCCAATTTCCTTCGTGATCATATGCACTGGAATATTCATTGGTTGGGGAGAATACAGAGTCCTGCACTCATTATTTAAAGCTCATAAATGCTATTCTTGCAGCTTTCTCTCGTGTGAAACATTACAGAAAAACAGTACCCCTTGAATTCAAAACAATACATCTTTTATGGTTTTTTTCACATGAACTGTCCATTTCACAGAAGGACACATTTTTGGCCTCTTTTCACAGATCTCAAAGTTAAGTAGTGGAAAGCACATTTAGCAACAAATTGCCAGTATAGCTTGAAACTCACAAAAAAATACAGTCAAAATGACTGTAACATCCAGTCCTGCTCCAAAACAGAAACATTTCACAGAAATTCCACGGGTGACTGCCTGTACAGGAGGTAGTGATGACTTTAAGGTTTGTATCCTCAAAAGTTTGAAAGTGGAAGCTCTAAACTGTTGAAGAAAAAGGGCTGTTCTTCGATCTTTATGGCTGAAAAAAGGTATGGATTATGTTTTAGGACCTCCTCAGGAAGACACAAATTTTCACTTGGTATTTAGCTCTATTTTATTTGTCAAAACTTTTCAGGGAATATCGAGAGAGCCTTGACATTGTTTGGCAACTTCCATACCTACACAGCAAAACTGACTGTCAGAGATGCATCGGGGAGGGAAGAGAATCTGCAAATTAAGAAAGGAAATGTCAATATGAATAGTGTTCTTTGGAGAGTGAAGAGAGGAAGTACTGAAATGTCTTGCTACACATTAACCCCGTCTAAAACTCAGACAGCCAAATGCTTTTTGATATCCACAGGTCAGTTTGTCCTCTGACTTCCAGCCCTCCACATTCCTCCAATTCTGCTAGCTAAAGGCTGCAGTACTCAGAAATACACAGTTTAAAAAAAGAAATTATAATCATTTCTGCACAAAAAAAGAACCAAAACTTCAATATCTGTTAGCCAAGAAAGCTGCTTTACTTTGTGCAGGCTAAAGTGCAGCCTGCATTTTGATACTTCAGTTCCCAAATTTAACAAATAAAGTGCACGTGAGGCAAAGGAGGGGAAGAAAAATAAAAGGACAGTTACACAAACCACAAAAAACCCCACCCAAGTGAAAAAAAATAAGAAAACAAAGGAGAAGACTAACATAAAATGCACATCTTGAGTATTGTAGTATGCTAGAAAGAGATACAGAATGTCCTTCTCAAAGCCATTCTGTGAAACAAATACTTAATTTCAATCTTTATCCATTTACAGAAGGAAAATCATGAACCTTTCATGTTACTTTTGTTCAAAAAGAAAAAGAAAAATCCAACTGGAAACTTCCCAATTCCCCACAAACTGCAAGGATTTTCTACTTGAAAAATTAAATTGTTCAAGTGGAAATTGTACTGCAGCTCCATGTCAAAATAGTTCAGACAGGTCTAAGAACAACACGAACTTCCCATTGTCAAAAATAAACAAAAAAATTCTCAGGGGTTTGCTTAGAAATTTCTTAAAGTTTATGTGAAGAAATGGGAATTGGTTTTCTATTCTCACCTGGAAAACAAAGGCAGTCGAAAGGCCACATTTGAATTCTGGCAGAAATTAGATCCTAGATCTCTGTACCATCTGCCTAGTGCATTTCTGTTGTTTTTCATTCAGGTAATGTCTCTTTCCTTCAGTAATTTCTGTGAAAACCATTCTAAAAAGCTATTCCATAACCGGTATTAAACTTAGAGAAATATGTTGAGGAATTGCTGCAGAGACACATATTAGTGTTTTTCCAGAGGAAGCAGCTGATTTTAATTTTGTTGCATCACTTCTGGGAAACATTTAAGCCAAAGCATCTTTTCATTCTTGATCATTTATTATGGTCTTTCTTTCACTTAGTAGGCTTTTCAGTATGCATAAAAGACTAGGGATTTACCTGTGTTATTTTCAGGATATAGTTGCGGGGAGTTCAAGGAAAAATATTAGCAGTGAGGGCTTATAACAGGAATGCTATAGAAATGCTTATTCCTATGATAAGTTCAGTTTTGGAGCTGTTAGCCAGACGTCTTATAATAAATTCAGGCTTTCCTAAAGAGGAAACCTCAGGAAAAGTCATTTGAATGAACTGCGGCTGTGAATCCTCCTTCCCAAGTGCCTTTACACAGACAAGCACTGCGGGGTTTAACAGGCCACAGTGCTCTACAGTCTGGGTATGCTGAGAACGTAGCTGGGAGGTACCACAACTTCTGCAGTGATTCTTTTTCGAAAACAGAGTTCCAATTGGAAGACTCATAGTGCTTTTTGTGTCTTCAGCACGTCAGTTTCACTCAAGTTGCACTTGTCTCTATATATTTCTGTGAAGACTTATCCGTGAGAGACCCACAGTAATGAAGTGGAGCGATAGTTTTGCTTAGCGCTGCATGGAAATGAGTAGAAGATGGAATCCTTGCTGCCTAAGACTCTCCAAAATGAAGACCAGATTAAAAATCTCATCTGGTTTACAGCTGCACAGACGGACACATGGACACAGGATCTATAAGAACTGCATCTGTTATACATCCTGGGGTTGTAGACCCACTAAACCTATATATCACCTCCCTTGTTGTCCAGCCCCGACAGCTTGCCCATTTTTAGTATCATTTTAGCCATCTAGTGCTAGAACTGCATGCTGTAGTCCCATAACACCTTAAAACTGCTGTGCACAGAGGTGAACATGGCCTTTAACATGATTTTCTGCTGAACTACTTATGTTGCGTGTTCAGTTGTTTCTGTACTGTGGTACCCAAACACATTTCACAGTATCTGCTTTCATAATACCACTCATAATCACCAGGCACAGTTCATAGTCCCTGTTACTTGATTTATTACTTTGCTTTTGAGTATATCACAAAAGATTTTATTCTTCTGGTTCCAATCCTGCTTTGCAAGCCAAGTCACCTGGAAGGACAAGTTTGCCCTTGGCTGGCATTCTACCATCAACATTGTCGTAACAGTGATGTTACAGGGACAAATATCGATTAATGCCAGGCTTCACATTGATATATACCATTCCTGGAGTCATCAGTAGTTGAAGAAAATTCCTTTTTTGACAGCTATTTTAAGACAAGTCCATCATCTTGTTCTTAATTATTTAATGTTTTCCATATAGACGAACAATAATGTTCTTTATGTCATAGATATAAGATTTACAGAAGTCTAAATATATTCCTTATCTGGTTACTTTCCTTAATCAAACTTTTAATTTTCTCAGAGAATGAAGTTAGTCTTCTTTGAAAAGACCTACTTTTCATGTTGATCACAATCAGTTTTATTCTCAGCATCACAATGAATTTGTTAAAGAAATACTACAGTATCAATATTAGCAGCTAATGGAGAATATTAGAATTACTTGAATTACTTATTTTCAGTTCATGTGGGAACCTCCTTACCTTTTTAGAAAAGCTAAGAATGTTGGTAAGAGTAAAAGTGAGGTTAATCTATACCAAACAGTTCTAACTAATTTATAAACAAAATTGTCTTGATAGAATCTGAAACAAAACCCTGAAGGGATCCTTTTACTTACACAGTCTATTCCCACCTATCTAACCAGCTCCCATTCTGTCTTCAGTTTGCTGGGAGAAAAAAGTAAAGTGAATCAAGCCATTAGTTACAATGAAGTAACTGCACAAAATATTATTATATTAAAACCTCATTTGCCTTTACCGCATTGTATCCTTATGTAAAAAACAACCTATTTCAGACCAGATTCAATCTTTGGGTAAACAGGCGAAGCTTCCTTCACTTCACGGAACTGATACAAATATAAGCAAGTGCAGGATGTAGTCCGTGGTATATTTTTATTTCAGATATTTAAATTTCAGTTTGGAGCATCCTCAAAATTATAATCACTACAGAATAAAAAGATTTGAGACTGTGCTGTAGAAACCAAAGTTATGAAGCACAGAGGCCATAGAGGTATTTAGGTCAGCTTTTCTTCTCAGTGTAGCATTCTGGGCCACGCAGTCTGAAGCTATAACCATCTCCCACTCACAGCATGAGTGCGGACACATCATTAGCTAAAATGGGGTACCAGCAGCATAAATCTGGGATATTGCACCCTGCCACTTTTGGGGTACATGGGTGTGTTGATCCAATATATTTTTCCTGTCCATAGCATTTATAATATATGAAAACAAATGTTACACTTTCAAAATCTTTCAGGGAATTTTTCTCTCCCCTGCCAACACAGAGGGGGTTGGGAGCTGAAGAGCCAGGATGGGTGGCAGGGCGTGGTTTGATTGCTCTGAGTTCCAGTTTGGTGCAACATCACGTCCTGCAGTCCATAAATATAACTGCACCGAAAGGAGCAGGTACAGAACTTACTTCATTAAAAGGTTTTGTAACAGTGTTGTTGTGTGTCCTGTTCTGGTTTTAGTTTTATATATATATATATGTATATATACACATATATATTTGTAGTTAAGAACTGTTATCCTTTTCTATACATTATCTGATTAAAGTCTATTAATTTCAAATGTGGTGGTGGTTTTGGGGAAGAGGTCCCCTGTCTAGCCCAGATTAACATTTTGGTTTTCTTAAACTGAGACAACAATCTTTCCCTAAAACGTTTTAAATGTGGTTCTTAACTAAAGTGCCATTTAGTTGCATTTAGTGCTGTTCAGCTCAACAGCAAATTTCCTGCTGGTCCCAGCATGTTGAGGGTGATTTTCAGCAAGCTTTTCAAAGAAAAGGGGTTTTCCACTTTGTAAAACAGCAGTCCAGCTATGAGAACCAAAGCTTACTTCTTACTCTCCACCAACCTTAGAGCAAGGTGAAAAATAATTTAGGCCTTTCCAAACACTCACATACTGTACAGAAGCTCTAGAGAATAGAAATATACGCAGCACAGCAAGACAAAAGCCTGGTGCATTAGAAAGTGCATCTTGTCCATCTGTATTTCACATAAATTTCTCCAGGAAAGTTAGTATCTTGCATCTGGCAAAAGAGGGTGCTTTGAGCAATTTTGATCAAAAAGGCCACTATAGGTATAAGCTCATTACATAAAATAAAACATATTTTAAAATTTATAAATAATATTAATACGCCCAGAGAAGAGAGCAAATTATTAGATATTGGGAACGGATGGGGAAATATCAGACCATGGCTACTGGTGTTTCCTGCATTTTACATCTGGTTTGCAAGTATGAAGCATGCAAAGCCTTAAGCCACTTAGATCAAATGATCACAGTGGACCAAATTCTGTGCCCTATATTCGGGCTATTTATTCTAGATTTGATTCAAGTGGTGTTTTGCCTGAAAGCTACACTTTCTTGTGTGAAGTGCTTTCACTTAGGACTGATTTTGAAACTTTTTTAAGATGGTTCAGAAACTAAGGCATGTTTCCAGACTCCTCCAGACCCTTTGCCGTCTCCTGTACATCAATGGGAGAGGACTGTCCAGGGCATTCCTAGTCTCAACTAAAACCTCACACCTTTCTCTAAAGAAACTGGTAGTTACAGCAAGACCCTTCTTCTTTCCCTTCAGTCTTTGATGTCTTAGCCTCTTTAACTTTGTCAGCCTTGGAAATATGAAAGACATCTTTATTTATCTGGAGAAGAAAAACACAGGCTGTTTAGTACTAAGATCATTTTCTCCTTGTTTAGGCTGCTGTAAACATAGTCTCTATAAAAAAGAAAAAAAAGCAACAAAAACCCCCAAACATAAACCAACAGCGAAACACAAACAAAAATGCCTTCCCAAGAACAAACCACTGGGGTCGTTACGTTTAGGACAAAAAAAAATCAAGATGATAGATGCAGCCGAACACTATGAGCATGTTCCTTTTAACCTGCAACTCTGCCTGTGGGCCATATCATCCTAAAAACCCTTTGATATAAGATAGGAACTAATGCTAGGGGCGTATCCAGAACTGCACACAGGTACCTGCTGATTTGCCAACTCTCAGGTTTTAAAAGTCTCCTAGCCTGCTCCTGGCACCTCTTGTCAGTCACTGACAGGAAGATCTTTCTCTGTGAAGGGCGATTTGCACAGCAGGGGACCTGCAAAGCAGCTGCCGCAGGTACTGCAAAGAAAATATAAGAAGCAAATGATTATAAAAATGAAATGGAAAAAAAGGAGAAGGAGAAGGAGAAGGAGGGGGGGAATTTGCTCTCATGAAAAATGGGACATGGAGAAAAGAGGGCAGAAGAGAAGGAAAGACAGACAAAAACCTAAAAATCTCAGAGTGCAATGGATGTAACTGATGAAAGATATTAATGCTATGCAGTGCAGAAAGACAGAGGTGCACACACAGAGGCTCTGATGTGCACAGATGCACACAGCTACACATAAACCAGCTGCCTGGGTGTCTGACTTTGTGACCAGTCCCGTGCAGGGGTTTCCTATGCTCTCAGTGCAGGAGCAGAGCTTGAGCCACAGCAGACACTGCTTTAAATTCTCATGGGCTACAGATAAGCAGTGCTTTTGGCAGGGTGGAGAGTCCTATCCACTGCAGTCGTGTCATCTCACAATGCTCTGGAGAACGTTTCTATGGCAAGCAGAGGGACAATTTGCACAGCTACTATATTCCCCTCAGAAGTAAGCCTGAATTATTTAAAGGTACAAGAGGGAACACTTCAGTTTCAGTTTATTATATACAGAAAAGAGAAAACATAAAATACTGCCTGTAATCTTCATAAGCTACAGATCTAAAACCAAACACAGGATTAATTTAGGTTTTCTGCCTTACAGAGCAGCATTAGAGATTTGCCAGAACGTGACTTCTCTCTGCTGCTCCCAAGTCCACTTTTTTAATCAGTAACTAGGTATTGGTCTATTCAGTACTTATCCCTTTTCCTGCCTCTTTCCACTTCCCTAGATCTCCCACCACAAAGAATTCTCCTCAAACACACAAAAAAAGAAACCCAAAACATCTATTTTAACAATCGTATATTCATACTTTCTTCCTAAATGTTTTAAAGGGAAAAAGATGGTCCTGTTATGCCACTATACAAAATAAGCAGAAGATGAACAGAGTAAATCAAATAATAAAAAAAATACACACAGAGACAAAAAGCTGAGTAACTACATTTACAAAAGAAAAAAAAAGTTAATTCTGTCAGCAGGACTGCAAAATGTTTTCTGCTCCTGCTAGTTGAGACGCTCATAGCTGTGACTTGTAAGGTGTCTTAAAATTCGGTCAGGAGGTGAAGCAGTCTCTCACCAGCTCTTGAGAAAGCAAGTGCTGCCGTGGGGCGTGTGGCCACAGTACCCTTAGGTGGACTGTTAGCCAACCCAGGCTAACTGTATGGTTGAGATAATTATGTTTTACAGTGATGGAAAAGATAAATGAGATGGCACCTCTTGACTTGTGCCTGTGGAGGGGAGGAGATCCTCAGAAGTGACAACCAAAAGGCACACCACTGTTACAAGGACGAACTCATCAAGGAGGGCAATGACATGGCAGTTTCATGTCTCTCAGTCACAGTTACCTCTTCCTAATTTAAAAAAGCACTAACGATTGTTTTTACTTAAACCTGCTTGGTAGATAAAGGTACTCTTTGCTTATCTCCTGAAAATCACTAGAAATAAAATTGTATACAGGACAATTTTACCCAAAGTACGACTCCAAGAAGAAGCTGAAGGTAAACCAAGTTTTCAAATCTAGCAATGCATTGATTTCAATATATTTAAGATTTAGATAGAGCCTCAACCTTTACAGCCTGAAAATCCAAACTTGTGGCCCAGTCCAGAACTCCATCTTCAGGCATGCCAAATATCAGGCAGACTCAAAAGATAAATTTCTAGCAAAAGCTGAAAAATTAAGTAAAGAAAACATTGCAAAGAACTAGAGAAACAATCAGTTCATGCAAGGCCTGAGGAGGAAAGATCAATACAAGCCTATAAAATCTAACACCTTCAAAACCAGGTATTTTTTTGGTCAGTCCTTTAGAATCAGACATCTACTTTTACCAACGTGATTATTCCTTCCTTTCTAAACTCTTGAGAACAATTATGAGATAGTAGAAGATATGTGTGTGTATCATAATAATAGAAAACATATTTCTGGTTTTATGTTTCACACAGTTCATCTATGAACAGAAATGAGACATCAGCTTTTGAGCTCTGAAAAATCTGCCTTCAGAGATAGCAATTTTCAGCTAAATTTCTGTGACTGGAAAAGGTTTCCAAGATAATAGGAAACCATTTTTCCTCCCCTTTGCTAATGATTTTAGTCCCCTTGTCCTTCATCTAATTTAGAAAGGCAGAAGTAACTAATCATAGTGTATGGTTTTAGAGTGAATGATGATTTAGCCAAGATGTCTTTTTCCGTAGTTAATCAGCACTGATTATGCAGAGCCCATTATTCTCCAGCTAAGCTCAAGTGTTTCAGTTTTAAACTCTACCACATTGTCATGAATCAGTATTACTGCAATAGCAAGACCAAGGCACATTTCATAGAATAGAATCATAGAATCATAATCATTCCTTTCTTACCAGCATATTGAACTAGCATGTGCACTAGTACAGAAAATATGTTGCAGAAAGCACTTTTTGAAAGAAGTTTTCACTACTGGTAGGCATCTCACTGGAAGGTGAGGTTAAAGAGATCATTGTCTGGCCTAAGTGTCATTGCTGAATTTGTGTCTGCTCTCCACCTTCTTCCAGGCATTTGGATTTAGATTATGTGTGAAATCCTGGCCCTTTTAATCAATGGCAAAATTCCCACAGGGCCTGGACTTCTCCCTTTGAATGTTTGAATCAAGTCCCTTCATTTCATTCCAGCCTAAAAAATTGTTGGAACTCAGTAGTTCTGTTCTAGTTAACAAATATATGACAATTGTGAACGTCTCTGGAACAAGGCTCCTGTAGCCTTCTGTCTCTAATTCTGTCATTAATATGTTGGTTAAATTGTACAGCACTTTAACCTCCAGTACTTTCAGCTCAGGTAACACAAGCATTCCTAATGGATAGCCTGAGGGACTACTCATGCCAAAAATTTAATGTAAGTTTAGTTGATGAAATATCAGGTTCAAGCTATCTATGTAGCTTTTTCATTACAGTGTATTTGATAGCCTTCTCTTGAGTCAATCTGGAATACTGTTGCCATTAATAATTTCTACTATAAATTTATAAATTAATAGACATTAATAAAAATGAGAGAAACAACCTTTGTGTGATAATTTATCAGTCATATGCTACAAGAAGCCAAAGAAACAAACCAAAACAAAACACCAAAACTGTTGAATAAGCCTGAATAGGCACTTGAAAAATAAACCAGCATGAAGGCAGACACAAGGAACAGGAAGGCAGAATGAACACAGGAAGCCACTCAGAGAAGGGACCGTATCGGAAGACCCCCTGCCAAGATTCAATAATTGCGTGCGTGTCCAACTCAAGATTGCAAATGGTGTCACGGACTGTCAAGGGCCCAGTTCCTTTGTACACAAAAATCCATGGCCATGGAGATCCACATTTCTTTCAAAGGCCTTTTGAGAAATGTGTCTCTGAGGCATCTCATTTGAACCACCCAGCCAGGAAGCACTAGTTCTCTTCACTGCCGAATTACGTGGAAGAGTGAGATATCACCATTCACGACTTCTGCTCTTGCTTCTCTGTAGTTATAAAGCTTTTGTTTAAAATCACAAAAGTTCAAAGTTATTTGTAAAACATAATTCCTCTGCTACTTGTTCGTTTATATAGATTTTAAAGTTCTTTCAAGGAGACACTGTTTATTTCTAAGAGGCTGTCAAGAGCCCATAATGCCATAGCTTTGGCACTGCAGCTGAATGTTGCAAATGTGATTTAAGTCAAAAACCTGAGGGTACCTGGTAAAAAAACCCAAAGCAGAAACATGGCTTATTTTGCCCTTTTTTTGGCAAGTCATAATCTGAGTACACCGAAAAGAGGACATTTTCTTGAAAAATGCTCCTGTGTAGAGCCAAATTGTCCAAACCATCACTAATGCTGATGCAGTGACTTCATTCGAAACACAATACTGTCAAGAAATCCTAATGAGAAATCGTTACCCCTGAGCCTTGCCAAAGTAGGGTTCTCCCAATTGTTTGCATGATTCTTTCTTCCTCCCAAAGCACATGTTCGCCTGGGCACAGCTTCCACTGAACACACTACTGTCCAAACTAGGATTGAGATACTTAGGACCGTTCACAGAAATTTTATCCTCTGTTTTGAGGCTTTTAAATGCTCCTAATTTTGAAGTAAAAATGTGCTCTGAAGGCAGGAAAAGAGACTGAAACACAACTGGTACCCTAAGGGCTCCATGGTGCCACTTTTCAACAGCGGACTGTCAATCACCACAACACTGCAGAACAAGCAAACACTTGACAATCATATAAACATTGTTTGGTCTCCCATTGTATTCTTGGCCACAGAAAATAATGGAAAAGATTTGAAGGATCTTTCCTCACTATTCAATACTGGGCTGGATGTGCAAAATACAATCTGGATCTGATTTTTAAAGAAATTCCAAAAAATAGAGAGATGTCTGTATAGAACAATAGCAAGTTTCTTTGATTTAGTGTTGCTGTATGCAGATAGTTCATTACTTGTCCTACAATATTTTAGTTCTTTAAGGCTTCAGTTCCTTGCTTAGCCATCTCAGCTTTCAATTAAAATAAACGAAGAAAAGGAAAAGGGTTTTTTGTATCACTCCTGCTTGCAAGGCAGAACATAAACTTCAGAAGAAAATAACGGGGAGACCAACATCACTTCCGGATTTCCTGATTTAAAACCTCATTATTTTTGTGACCTACCCATTTTTGATTGTTCAGGCTTACTGAAACCTCAGATTTGATCAGAATCTTTTAGCAATACTTACAAGATGTAATTCAGCTGTTCAAGCATCATGCATAGTATATTAATAGTGATGCAAAATAAAAATTATATTAACATACTTTATTTCCTACAACAGGCAAAACAGACATGTTATAACCAAGTCTTCAGGCTGGTTTTAAGTTTGCATCTGAGCAGAGAACACTCATGCTCTAACTGTATTTTTGTTTGACAGGCTGCCAGGAAATACCTTGAAGATATTATGATTAGCTGTATCTGTATATACAGATTTTTTTTAAAGCTTAGTAACACCTGTAGCTGAAAGACTTGAAACTGTCCATATGGATTTGCAGATATTTGTCCAAAATGCTCAGAGACATTTTCTTTTTGAATCTGATATGGTAGGGGGTGTATCCACAGATCTAGGTAATCTGAATGACCTCCACAGCTGAGGGAACTGCAGTTGTTTAGCCTGGATTAAAGGAGGCTAAGAGGAGACCTCGTTGCTCTCTACAACCACCTGAAAGGAAGGTGTAGTGAGGTGGATGTTGGTCTGTTCTCCTAAGTAACAAGTGATGGGATTAGAGGGAATGGCCTCAGTTTGCACCAGGGGAGGTTCAGATTAGATATCAGGAAGAATTTCTTCACTGAAAGGGCTCTCCGGCACTGGAACTGCCCAGAAAGGCAGTTGAGTCACCATCCCTGGAGGTATTTAAAGGACCTGTAGATGAGATGCTCAGAGATATCGTTCAGTAATGGTCAGGTATGGCTGGACTTGATGATTTCAAAGGTCTTTTCCAGCCAACCGATTCTATGATTCTATAATTATAATTAGATTATCTGTAATGTATTTCACAGAAAATGTGGCAATTGTTTGTAAAGCCTCCTGTTTCTGTATGTGACCAGGCCAAGTTATGTCAAGATAAAACAGTAGGGATTTAAAAACATCTGTGCAGGTTTTGCATAGCAGAGTAAGAAGATATTTGTTCAGTAAGTTCTGAAATGTTTCAACACTATCTCAAACTCTACTATCGGGATGAAAAAAACAGTTAAAAACTGACAGTTATTCTTAATTAAGAAAAGCAGAATAGATGTGTCTTCAGTGTCCTTTCTTTATGGTGGGCTTGGAAAAATGATGAGGCAAAAACTTCGGTATTAATCTCAACTGCACCTGTCTCTGTGAACTGCAAAAGCTTTGTCTTGTTAGTCCGTATAAGTCTAATACATAGGGTCAGATTATGACATTCTTGTGAGCAATACCATCTAAATAGCAGGACATTATGCGGAGCATGGACTAAAGTGCTGTGTAAAAGAAAAATGTATCTCACTTCTTCAAAGAGCTGGGAATGAAGGGTTTATGGAAAACAGTCCTTTAACCTCTCAATGCTAATGTGCCAATCTACCAAAGACTGAGCACACACTAACCTTCAGGGAACATTCTTGTGCTTAAAATTAAGCAGCTGCTTAGCATTTTCCTGCTTCAGGAGCTCTACCAGTTTCTGTGCCCTTTGCAGTTCATAGACTGTTCTCGGGTTGCAGTTCTAAACTTTCCCAGATCTGCCGATGATCTCTAAGACGTGCCAAAAGATGATTTTTAAACATTCCTTCATAACTTCAGTTACTTTAGCTTTTCATAAATGAAGAGGTCATAAGCTGTTCTAGAATGCGTCTGTGTCAGGTTGGCTATTATTTCACAGTCCTCTGAGAAGCAAATGGAGTTCAGGGTTCTTGACAGTTCCTACTCTTTTCACAGTCTGGACTATTAGTGTCCCATTTCCTTCCATTTTCTAAATTCTGCTATGGTAATTTGAGAAGTATGCTGATCCAAGAACAGGAAACAAAAATTTTGGACTCTGAGCATAGCTCTACAGCTAACACTGAAACATGATATGAACTTCAAAGTGTGCTCCCATGAACATACATGTCAGTGCTGTCAGTGTCGGGTTTTCCACCTTGCTTTAACAGTCTACAAAATGTATTCAGCAACACACACCAAGTTAATGCAGAAATATTTGGAAGGTTACTTAATTTCTACGGTCACTGAGGACCTCAGAGAACAGGCACTAGTTTAGCCCAAAATACTTGCAGGAATCTTAGTAGATTCCATTGCTTGTAAAACCTAAGCACAGGCAGAGATAACCTTACTTGGCTTTCAGCATCCAGCCATCAGAGGTGAGTGGTGATAACACCGTTCTGACTGAGCTTTTGTATCGTAGAAAGGATATTTAACAGCAAGCAGCGTATCAAGCCTCACATTAATAAATGATGCAATTCATTTCAATCACAATTATTGCCACAAGCACCAAGAAATGTAATTAATATCTTCTGGTGTGCCTTGTCTTGTAATAGTTGTTATTCAACACAAAGAATCATTAGTTGTATCGTTCCGAAGAGACCACTGCATCACAAATTCCTTGTGCTAAACTCTAGTTTAAGGATTTTCCGCCGTAAGAAAATCAGGTGTAAAATACTTCTTGCAGTGCTTTGAAATATGCTAAAATGAATGGGGTTATTTATTTCCATATGGCAAATACATTTTAAAAAGATGTAGTGCTTTTAAACAGTTTTCTGAAATTGGTAAATGAGCAGTTAGACATATTTCTTCACCTGCAACACCACTGTCATAGGCTGCCACCCTGCCATAGGCTGCCACCTCTGCAGTAACATAAAGCTGCAGAGTGGAGTTACATTCTCTGCCATCAAGTCAAGGCACACACACAGATTCTCAGGTATCCTATGTAAAACTACTTTCCTGGATATAGTGCTGGAAAATATATAAGTTTTGCTTCATAAACTGTAACGTTAATGGCTGAGGAAGTCGGTGCCAATTGAAATCGATGGAAATTGGATTTACTGCTGAGGATTTTTCCAGTGGGAAGAGTTTGAGCTGCCTGTGTGGGATTTCGGGAGTTTGGCATGACACTAGGTGGCAGTAGTCGTTTTAGGAGCTTTTTGTCTTTAATTTTGATCCATAAGTAGAAGTGAGAAAGCACATGTAATAAAATCATTGCTGATTCCACTGCCAGTGGATGAGGTAGGGAATTTTACAGAGGCTCAATATCAGGCAGCAACACATAAACTGAGAACTAAGACAAAGATGCATCCAGAAAAAAGTGATGACAAGTCCCAAGATCTTAAGAAATCTCTGGGAAGCACAACAGAAACCTGCCAAGGAGTCATGGGAAGATTTTTTCTAAGGCATTCCAAGAACTAGACATGTCATTTCTTTCCCTTCTAGGGCCAGTTCCTATCAACAGACTAGGAGCTCTTCTTGCAGATGTGGGAAAAATACTGAAAGTTCAGCTATTTTTTCTTTCCTTCTTTGGAGATAACTTATCTTAGGACAAGAACTATGTGCATTAATAGTGAATGGAAAGGTCCACTTTCTACATTACATGCAATCAGATAATTCTTAATTCACTGTCAAAAAAAAGGAATATAATATATTCCTACCACATCGTTTATCTAACAAATGTTAAAATAAGTTATCTTTTTGGTATTCCAGCCCACCAGATTCTTTAAATATCAAACAAAGTGAATTCAAATGGTGCTATCTCATGAAATAGTGTATAAAAAAATAGTTTTTAAAACCTACACTTTCAGTATACAAGGGTTAAAAACACAAAGGTCAGGTCTAAAAACTCAGGAGTATTCTAAAAATATAACATATTTCAGTTTCTTTTGAGCCTGATAGTTTCTTATCCTATAAAAATATATATAATTAAGTTTTTCTCTATATGTATCTCCATAAAATGAGGGGCTTACTAAGCACTAAGATTTTCACCTAATCATTGAGTCAAAGATCAGAAGCTTTAAAAAAACATTGTGAGGTTTGCATTTAACTTGCAGGAGTTGGCAATGTTACATATCAGGAACTGCTGGAACTGTGCTTTCTGGACATAGCAATCCCCTTTGGGGTATCAAGAGAAGCAAGTAACGGTTAGGTCAGCAAAGGGGGTTTAACAATTACATTATCCGTGTTAAAATCTGGTCAAGAAGCCTCTACTTTTGGAAAAATACTAAGAGATTTTTGATAGGAAGTAGCTGAGAATATGTTTTTTCATCATATTCAAAAGTGCACTTCGTCGTTGCCAGCCAAGTTCCTCCTTGAGACATATTGGGATGTTGGATGTGAACAAGCACCAGCTTAGAGCTAGGTTCTTTCTTAAAGATCATTTGGGTACTGACTCTAAATAATGAAGGCAGGTGCAGTTAAGGCACACACCATTCTGGCTAAAGTGGGAGTTATCTCTTCAGGTATCACTTTTGATACCTCTTCCATGTCCTAAGAGAAGTGAACAGTCAGGACAGCACAGGGTAACAGCATCCTCATAAGAACAACAGCACTGCTGGATTTGTGGTATATGTGGATCTTCTGGCTAGAGTTCGTACAGCATTTTCATTTCTCTGATCCCAATGTTTCTTGCCATCAGGCCAGACATTCAAACTAATCTATTCTAATCTAGTTCTTGCATTCTTCTATTCTCAAAGAAAAAAGAATACAGCACATTGATTTTTTTTGTCTTCAGACTGACAATGACACTGCACAGACTAAGAGTGATGCAGTTATGAACTCCAGCTGTCTTTGTTAAGGAAAAGCCATTAACATTGAGTTTGCCTTTATCCTTTTCTTTTATATCTATTTGCTTGTTAGCTGAACTTTATTTGTACCTCTTGAAACCCACTGTAATAATTCATGCTGATTGCAAAAGACATGCTAGAAGAAAAGGCTGCAAAGCCACTTATTTGTAGTTATCTCAGTTGTTGATCTTAGCCAATAAACTGCTGACTGATCACTGCAAATGTTTCTGCTTATAGCAGATATGCAATGGGCTGATACTTAATTCATTTTAGCTTCTGTTGTTGCCAATCTTTCAGCATGACAGTTAAAATAGCATACAATGCCCCAGCTCAGGCCATAGTGCAAGTGATGCATTGTGCAAGCCCTGCTGGACCATCTAACACATGCCATAGGTATCTACAAAGTGCATGGCAATCCACTCATCCAGCTGTTTCAGCTGCAGATGGCAGGGGGAAATACACAGCTGGACTTCTTGGCTCATCCATCACAGCTAGAGTAATTTAATGGACATAGGGAAAGGGACAGAATGTCTCAAGTGTGTGTAAGCACACAACGTGGGAAAAAAATGGATATCTCGGGGACTACTCTGATTTCTATTGACAGCTCTGTTCTGTCTACACTAGTACCTCGGCTTTCCCCTGTTTCAGTTTTACCTTTATAGCACCCACTGTGATGTCCCTTATTTACCAGGTCAGCAAGGTGACTGTGTCTTGTGCTCCAGGAGTTCAACAGTCAGCAACAGAACAGAGCTCCTCCTGGCGTTTTACAACCAACCTGCAGTGCACCACTGCTTCAGGCATACCAACACACAACAATTAAGAAAGTTGAGTAGGTAGAATCTGGCTGTTAAAAATATTTCATCTGCACTTCTCCTTCATCTCTAGACAGGCTCTGCCATCTACCCACAGGCACTTTTAGCTCTTAAACCCAAGTGGGAATTTTGTCCTTTATATGCTCTCAGTTTTGAGCCGGCTGTCCCAGCCTGCATAGACACCCTCTCCATAGCCCTCACTCACTGTGAAAGAGACAACCAAACACCACGCGCAGTGGCATGCACAGTTGTACAGATCAATACTGTCATTGTTTCCCTTTATTTCCTGCCTGCCCACATCCATCTGCTTTTTCTTGTCCTAGAAATGGCAGCTTTGGCAAATGGACTGACTTTTTGTTCTTTCGTTGAACTAGATCTGGGGTTATCAGCCCGCAATTAAAGTTCCTACAAACTACAGCGCTCAAGGTGCCAAGCAGCAGCCCAGAGGTGCACAGACAGGTACACACACTGTATGCCTGCCTACTACTAGCACATGGCATCTGCCATTGTGCAGAGGGCTCATGCAAGGCCTGTGTAGCACTGCAGCTTCGTTGTATGAGATAAAAATGCAAGTGATGCAGGTCCAGAGCAAAGGGATAAATTTCAGACATGTAGAGAATGTCTAATATAAATAAAATAAATTGAATGAATCAAATATTTAGCTTTTGAAATGCTAGCTGTTCCAGACATAAAAATCCCTGAGATAAGCATCACAAAGTATATTTATATTTCCCTCTACATTTTAGTTTGTGTTCATTAATATATACAACATTTTCTTTTTCAAAAATACTTTATGAGCCACATGCTCTTTCTGTGTACTTTTATGGAATTGCTATTGGAGTTGTATGAAATTGCATTTGCATTCAAGGCAGAACTCAACTCACTATAGTCACATTTAATTTGTTGGAGAACTGAGTATTTAAATCAGATTATTATAATGTTTACAGCTCCCACAACCCACAAATTGCATGAGAGTTTTCATGTCATACAATTTATAGCTATGCAGACTCTGCATTAAGACTAAAGTGCCGTTGTCGATATTAGTCAAGCATTTCTGAATCTGTAGAAATTACAAGGAATCCAAAAGAAATCTGAGGAGCAGATTCTCACTACCATGCACATAATGCGTTTTAAAGTAAATCCACTCATTTGCACTACTCAAAATGTGCAGGTTTTCTGCCATTTGAATTCCTAAAGGATGGTGCCAGTGGACAGGTTCAGAGGTTCAGGCAGTGAGCAGCCCCAGAGTAAATAAAGACTGGTGCAAGTTGAAACACTGCAAGCCCATAATCTGCTATTTACTTCCTCAGGTTTATTCATGATACCAGACAAAAATATAAGAACTGGATTGTGAAGTATTCAGAAAGAAAGGAGCTACTATGTACATGGACAACGACTTGGCACGGTGCTTGAGTTTCAGCTCTGCTTCCTCTGTAGAAGCAGCTCTATGCAGAATTCAGCAGCTGAACAGCTTGTAAGCAATATAAGACGCTGGAACACACTTTGCTTATTTTACAGCACTTAGCAGGCTGTAGTAGTTCTTCATCAGAAAGCTTGTAGAGGTCACTATAAAATCATTGAGAATAGTACTTTCTCATTAAGAGATGGGAGGGGAAAGAAATGACAAGACAATTACATTTTTTGTCCTCAGATTGTAATTCTCACCTCTACAAAATGCACATGGCTCCTAGAAACGCACTGGTGATAGCACTGCTAACATTCTCTTCTAGAAATATGGGAGAAACGTGGCCCCTGTTTTCCATTTCTCAAACACAGATCCCATTCCACTGTGTAATATTTACCGCTCACTCCCTGAGATGCACGGCCAGTGGGAAATCTGTGCTCTCCTCTTTTAACTGAATAATGGCAAATCAGTGGGGAAGAAAAATGAAGGCTCTGTAATGATAAAAAATGAATATTTGCAAAAAAAGCATGTGTGGTTGGTTGCTAACTGAAACACATCAGTGGTTCTTTTTAAGCAGGAAGCAGATTCTCCTGTTACTTATGGAAAGGCTGACGGGAATTTGCACAGCCTTTAAGGACAGTTGTTTTAGAACATCCTTTTTGAGGGATCTCAGGGACACTGCTGGCAGTGAGACAGAGCAGTGGCAGAAGGGACTTCATTGTGACTTGCAAAGGAAATAGATTACGAGTAGACCCCTGGATGAAGGCAAGTTCTGTATTATCTGTGGGTTATGGCAACCATGTGGGTCAATGAGCTGAAAAACAGGTGGTCAGCGGCAACTACCAAACCACATTCTTGACCTCATCAGTAGCCAATAAAGAAATAGAACAGGAACAAGTTACAGATGGCAAGTAACTAAATAAAGAGACATGAAGTTGCCAATAGGAACTGTTCTGGGGAGCAAATTGGCTTTAATACCACCAATTCTGAATAACAAAACTAAACGAAATGTTTGCATAATTTGTGCACAAGTATGATTCGTATGCCTTAGCATTCAAAACAGAAATAGTTTAAAATATTTAGATGGTCTCTGGTTATCAATAAGGCAAATATTTATAAAGATGTAAATACATTTTCATTGAAAGAAAACAGTCAGTGAGGGAGAAAAAGAAAAAAGTCCTAGAGATCAGTTTGTAATAGAAGTTGATTCTAACACAAAACAAAGAGTAAGAAAATGGTAGATTAAAAATCAAATTCTTTGATTACTTTAAGAAGTAAGAACACAAATAAGTTAAAGCAGCTGTACATTTTTTTAGAACAGAAAAAATTAAAGTTCACACATACCTGCCAAAGATTCAAAACTTCAATTAACCTGTGAGACAGAAGCAGCAGACAAGCATAGCTATTAGGATAACTTTTAGGGAAAACATGCAAGATAAATGAAATAAAACAGACAAAGTATCCAAGTGTCTTGTGAGAAGTTAGATAGTTTGCATAAATGTGGTGGACCGTGATATCCAGTGAGCGCAGAAGGTCCAAAAGACAGGGACAAAATGTTAGGTTAATAACAACCATTTACAAAAGGACAAGACTAATTGTTCACTTGGCATACAGGAAATCGTTGGGTGAACACATTGCTGTAACAAGTGAGAAAAGGAAGATGGGAGCTAATGAGGGAGAAGGTGGCAAAAATAGAGTTTAGATAGTATTGCTTTGCTAAAATGTATTTGTAAGACAGAATTAAGCATTGCATGCTACACATTTTTAACACAGCAATACAGACAAAAAAAGGGAATGGAGGGTTGTGGAGTTTTGTGCTTCCTCCATGCCTTAGGGTAGCTACATCAAACAGCAAATGGAAGTAGCGTCCAACAGGATTCTCGGGTGTTAAAGCAGAAATACCAGATCTGGGAAAGTATCCATATGTGTAAACTCTATTATCACTACAACACACAAGATAATAAGTCTTCAGAATTGCTTCATGAATAGAAAAGGAGGTGTTGAAGATCTGTCTGGCCTGTCAGCCTTATTGGGATATTCCTTCCTTAGAAAATCTCTGAAATAATAGGATTTATTACACTTTTAACATCCATTTTCTTGCTGGTTTGTGCTTGTTTTTCAGCACAAATGAAAGAAGTTTAGTAACTAAGTTGAGAACCATTGTTAAATGTCAATGTTAAATGAGAGCAAGTCTCAAGAGAAACAAACCAAAGAACCCCACCAGACATGGAAGCATGGTGCAGCATTCTGCACTCCGTGATTTGCCCCAAGGCTCTACTTCTGCCTTACAGCTGCACTGGGATGGGCAGAGTCCCCGTGGGAAATGCCATAGTCGAACAGCCTGCCTTCCTCAGCACCTCTCTACATTTCTGTGGTGGAGAACAGCATGCCCTCCATTAAATCACACAGTCTCTTCTGACTGCACTGCTTCCAGCACAGCTTTGTAGGAGCAGGGCTGTTCCAACAGCAAGCAACCACACCCTGCCAGTTAACGTGAGCAACTATGCTGCTACCACAGCTCTCCCTTTGCGTTTTAGAGATGATGTGACAAATCCACAACACCCCTAAACTGAACTTGGCCACTGTTGGAGGCTGTTTCTCCGTGAAGCCGTGCCACAGCTGTCAGGTCAGCTTGTGAGCATAGCCAGGGCTCAGGCTGCAACCGTGGCCATGCAGAAGAGATTTCATGATTTACAGACATTCAAAAACACACAAACACTTCCCTGCAGCATGTAATCTCTGTTTCCATGCTGCCTCTATGTATCAACTGTTAACCATGCTCAAAAGTTCACTGCATTTCTTTTAAAAACAGGTAACTACTTAAAGGTTATTATTAAATGTTAAGTTTCAGCAAATGTTTAAAATACAATATGTAGTAGAAGCTCATATAAACTGCACCTGTAAGTGATATCTTTGCATAGGAGGCTCAAAGCTATTTCTTGCCAGCAGCAGTGATCCACAGACTTAGATGTTGTTAAAAAGCTTACAGTATCAGCAGGGCGACTGCTGCCTCCATTAGAAACATGATACTAAGATGCTGATTAATACCAGGAGGGGGCTTTAATCAGCCAAAGCCATATGCTATTTAACTTAAGATGAAAGTGCAAATGATAATCATTATTTCAGAAAGGATGTATTTAAAAGAAGAGCAGAACAGCAAGTGGCATCTTTTTATCATTAGGGCTTCTTCATGCAGCCCCCTTTTTTCTAAAGCTTTATAAGCTTTTATGAACATCTGGATCATTTCTTCATCATATAGACTTTCAATATCATTATGTTTGATGTAGCTTTTTTAGTGGAGCTATGCAAAACTTCTAAATATACAATTAATTCCTATTAATTATAGTTTTTAAACTGGTGAAATTATCCATCATTAACTTAATCACTTGTATTTTATCTTAAAATTGTATTCATTCTTTTATAATCCTTACATCTAAAGCCATTTCTTCCCTAGGCTTTGTGTGATGTTTTGCATACTGTTTGTATAAAAGTTTCCCAGCCATTTTCAACTGCTTGTAGGACTGAAGCTGTCAGCGGCAGACCATTTTAAAATAGAACGTAACTCAGCTTTGTTGTTTTACCAAGAAATGCATCAGAGAAAAGAGGGGAAAAAAGGTGAATTTGGATCTGTAAAGGGCAAGACTTTATTAGACCCAATGAAACTTCAGCGCTTTATTCCTTACACTAAGGCAGGGGATGAGGGGGCCTAACTAGAGGAAAACGAGGGAAGAGAGTTATTCACTGGCATCCACTCCATGTGGCAGTCATTCAAATGATTTGGAAGTCAGCATCCACTGTACTTGAAGAATTAGGAGCATCTTTAATATCAAGTTACAACATATCTAAAGGAACAAACTTCTCCAAAGATTTTTCTGAACACTCTGGCCCTATTTTAAGGAGCCAGAGTGACTTAAAATGTGACTTTCTGTGACTTACACTGAAATTTAAATTATGACACCTTCACTGAATGCCTTCCCCAGTTTCCAAGCCTAAAGTTGAATGTCTATTTCCTTTCCTTTGATACGATATTTGCAGAATAAAAAGGGAAAGATTCAGAGGGTTAAAAGCACCAGAACAGAGCCGCTTTGTTCTCGTCAGCCTGCTTTCAGACACTGGAAGGCAAAATGAATGCAGGGAGCCAGAACCACTGTTAACACTGATGAGGCACAAGTATCATCTTTGTGGAGTGTGGTATGCAATAACCCAGTTGTTATCACTGCCACATATTTGTTCTCAGCACTTCTCCTTCTTGCAGAAATACCTGGAGTGGGTGGTCAGGCTGAAAGCAGGCCACTGTTTTCACTCCAGTCAAGATGTACTTAAGCCCTTAAACCCAGATTTCCCTAGGGGTCTCTCCATCCAGAACCATTGACCCTCCACAGAGAGACAGAGCATGGTAAATCGGAGCTACAGACTCCAATACAGTGCAGAGCCTATACAGCACTGCAGTCCACCCCGCTAACCCAAACTGCCTTGACAGCAACTTTTTGACGAGAGCTGAAGTGCAGAGAAAGCTGTCCACCTTCTGGAATGTTACCTTATCACAACCAAGAACACACCTCAGGTGCCTGGTTTGTATTTGCCTTGAGGAATGAAGCCTTTGGAAAGTACAATTCTCTTAATGGTTCATCATCCTGAGCAAGTATTTTCTAATTGCATCACTTCTCCACTATTGCAGCTTTTTATCTACTGGATCTGAAGGAGTTTAAGTGACATTTCACATCCATCTTTTACAAGGAACGTAGTATTATACTGGCTTTGTACTCCATGGTCACAGAATGCTTCCTCTGCTTGAATTTACCTAAGAACTGTTAAATACATCAAGAGCATAAAGACCTCTAAGTCTCACAAATAAATCTGCCTTCTCCTTGTCTTTGTTTTCACTGACATTCTGTGATAGCAAATACTTTCTGTAGCTTCAATTCTATAATTCAATTGTCTCCTATAATTTCAGCAACCTCTAATCACATCTCTGGATGTCTCATTCTTCTGTTTAGGTTATTTGGGTTATTCTTCTCTTTATCCATGATACCAGGTGACATCAAATGATCATTTGGGGCTCAAGGTTACTTAAAGTAATGCTTTCTATCTACAGTTCCAGCTGCCTCAGTATCACAGAACCATGTGCTCCTGCTCTGCTTGTATCCCAGGCTTCCATTTTGGGATGCTAACATACTTAAAAATACAGTTCCCAGTGCCTCAGATTACAAGGAGCTGATTTTACATTATCCCACTCTCTTCCATTACATGTTGGAAAAATCTTCCTTCTGTCAAAAAAGAAAAAAAAAATCCAGCTTGACTGAAACTGAAAATTCTCGTTCCGAGAGAGACTGAGCAGGAGCTAACGTTTGTTTTATTCCTTCTGTAGTGAGTCAAGGTTGTTGTTGGTTTTGAAAACTCATGGCAGCATGTGAGATCCAGCAGCAAAGCCTTGCTGGCTGGGGGTGGAATCCTTTGGTCTGTTTTAATCACTACTCTATTTCTTTCCAGCTCCTGCCCCTCCTTTGGCTCCGCTCTCGTTTTTATTTCCCTTTCTAAATGGAAATTTTCAAAAATAAGACTCAGGCATCCGACCCATGGCTCACCTCCAGGTGTGCCACAATATGCCTGCTTGTCATAGGGGCTGCTTTTGCTCTGGAGGGCAAAACTTTTACCTTTGATCACTCCAGATGTATTTTCTCCTCATAATAAACTGAAAATTACAATCATCCCTTTTGGGGCTCTGACAGCTCATTTGCCCATTATTTCTTCAGTAAGGCATACAATGAACACAGTGGTAAAAAGCTACACAGTCTAAAGCAGTTTTAAACCAAAATTCAGAAACGGTGAAAATGAACTGTCTCTCCACAAGCAAATTAGCTGCCAGGTGCTCCAAGATCAAGACAGCAACATCCAGTTCTGACAGGGCTGGAACCTACAGTTTACTTCAGAATTTTCTAAGTTAGGCTGACAAGGATGGCCCAAAGTTGACCCCTTCTATTTCTGCATAATGTATGTACCCCTGCTTCGCATACTGCTCCTGACTAAATACAGTGAGCAGAACTCTCCCAGTTGCTTCTAGGTAGCACAGAAGATGTTCATTTTACAAACTTATCCTAGAAATGAGACTGTGTCTGATTCAAGAACATAAGAAACAGTGGATTAGTCCCGTGATGTATAACCATTAAGCCCAACTATATTTCTTCTTTTTAAACCAGTTTTCAATAAATAAACTATCCCCTAACCTCTTGGCAATGTAGTTTCTTCAATAACCTTTAGTGTGGAACCTTGAAAGAGTTTTTTTGGAAACCAAAGTATTGATGTGTACATGCTTATTGACATCTCACTGAACTGCAGCAGGGTTAGGGTTAGGATTTCTTATTCCAGAAGCTCTTGCCCGATGTACTACATTTCTGTGAAGACTCACTAAACTTTTTCTGCATGCCCTCACTCTTTTTCTACTCTGGCTTCACTATCCTGTTTTTCCTAGGAACCCCTCTAGAGCTCATTTTGTTCTTCACTTAGACACCAATGCAGCAGGCTCAGACAAAGGGACTCCAATGGAGTCTTAAATTTCCCATGTTCTTCAGACTTAGTATACTCACCAAGTGCCACAGCTAGGGTTTGAATGGTCTCTGAGCATTAGTGCAATCTGCAGCATCCAATGAGCTCAGTCCATTTAGTGATGCAAAGGATGTTATGAAGCATGCAGCTCCACGTGGCTGTATGATATAAAACCAAAATCTTGTACTTCCATTGCTGTCCCAAAGCATTCCCTTTCAAAGATGATTTTTTTTTTTTTTTTTTCATGAGAAGGATCTTCAGAACTAACACACAGAGCCTTTAAAAGATTAAGGTGCTCGGCTTCTAATGGTCCCTCTCCTTACAGAAGGGGCTGGAGCTTGCAGAAGAGATCCAGGGCAAATAAACAGAACACGAGCTTAGTCAACAGCAACGAGGACTAATGACTAAGAGGCTCAGTTTGTACTAAGATGCCTTGAAATGCTGTCCCAGCTCCGCCTCTAACATGCTGCAGTGCCCTTGAAAATCTTTCAATATCCACTGCACTCTATAATTATCTTGTCTGTTTAGATTGTGTTCTCTTGATGTCAGTGATTGACAGGATACAGTTGTACAGTGCCAGTAAAACAGGAGTCATAGCACAGCCCAGGTTAGGACCCTCAGGTGCTACTTTAGTAGCAACAAGCGCTCTCCCCTCCTGGCCTTGCAGTAAAGCGTAGCTACATTATAACATCTACTTGCTTTGGGCCATCTGGTATACATAAATGTCCCTATGTCTTTTGACACATAAATATAACTCTTTGAAGACTCTTCTTTTTGTTACCAGTCATTGCTTTTTAAGCGCTGTCAGAGTTTTCTGCACCGTATGAGTGGAGCCAATGTGCAGCAGATGAGCCAGGAGCTAATTTCCATCCAAAGTGTTCCCCAGAAGCTGACTGCACTGTAGTTACAGCAGGTTTTCAGGGAACTGGCAAAAGGGACAGTGTTTGCACACTCAATTAACAGGCATGCTCTTAAACATGGAGGGAGGTTGCAGGTTCAGAAAACACAACACATGACACTGTGCTGCTCACAGAAGAAGATATGAAGACAGAAGGGTGCGAAGCAGGCAAAAGGAACAAAAGGGAAAGACAGAACAAACCCATAGCTGCTCTCTAGGGAGGGACAAACCAGATCAAAGCTCTTAAGGCTAAAAATTTAAAATTGATATAAAAGGGATTAAGCAGATGGAAAGTTTCAAGAAGCGGGGGCAAGGCTTTGGTTGTCACATACCTTCTATTGTTCAGCATCTCAAATATGTCAGAAAATGTAAGATATTCATTTCAGACCCCACCTTTCTCTCTATTGCACAGAGACATCTGCTTTCCTGCAACAACAACCCTGAATTTCAGAGCCAGCGTACGACAGAAAAGTGATTCTGTAACAGATCCGTTCTACTAAGCAGGGATTATCTTTGCATAGGATTTGTATGAAGTGCCTTGCACAAGTGAAGCTGAATAGGGCTTTTAGGCCCAACTACAGTACATATGATATAAAAAAATCATCAGCAGCACTTCTGTAAGCTGAAATAGTACGGCATTCTGTTAAAGAACACTGCAGTCCAACAGCCCAAGAGAGAGAATAAGCTTTGAACAAATTAATCCACTACTTCTTCTCTCTTTTGAAGATTCAAATGCCCCTTACCTGCCAGTCCTATTTCAGCTCCCTATGACTGGAGAAATTGAACTGAGCGAGGATAATAACAAAACAAGGTGATTAAGCCTCCTGGAACAAATACAGTTCCTTCTACACAAGTGCTGAGGAGTAAAACTTTCTTGCTTCCGAAGTCTTTTAAGAGTCCTGAAATTCTTTTTCTCTGTGTTGCATTTTGAAGTTGCTCCCCACGAATATCCTTGTCAGACAATACTAACTCTCCACCTACTGACTGTCAGTAGTTTTCACATAGATGACATTTAAAAGACTTAGAGCTTGAAAGCTAATCTCTCTTCTCAAAAGTTATATTTCCCAGCAAATATTTGGAAATCTACCAGACAAATAAACTGAATGTGGATATCAATTTGTAGCAGTTCAACCACAAAGACTGTGTAAGACTGCTACTTAATTTGAATAAAAAATACTCGAGAAAAAATAGTGTCATTTCAAACCCAGGGTTATAAGCAACTGGAATTCTTTAAACAAAAAAATCTGAATTAAAAATTCACTTCTGTAAATGTGATATTAAAGTTGATGCTGTTGTCTGCTGGAACCAGAGTTTCTATGAATTGTGGATCAAACTGTCTGCAATTTAGCATGGTTCTCAGTGAAGAAAATATCTACAATGCCGTAGGAGGTGTGATAGCTGCATTGAGATGACCAAATTGTCCTTAACCCAGCCTGTTTACGGCTGAGTGCTTTTATGACAGCATAGACTTGATTATGCTCAGAGGCCCAGATGGGTTTTACAGGCTGGACTAAATTCTGTTCTGTGACAGCTTCCCTGCTACCTGCACCAGAGGTGAACTTGAGGGTGTGTGAGATCCCCTCACTGGACTAGAAATATATCTGAAGTCCTTGAAAGTTTCTTGGGAACATCTTTGTCATCTTTTTTTCTAATACGCTGTTATCCTTTTTTAGAACTATCCAATCCAATTGCACTTCAAATTAAGCTTAAATTTTGAACGGCAACAAGAGACCTCAGCCATTTCTTTTAGATCTTAAGGAGAAAGGTCTCAGATGTTGCACAGCAGGTTAGGTCAAGACTCATTATTTCAGCTGCTCCTATTGCTATGAGTAGTCTGTTTGGTCTGATGAGTCAGATTATTACAAAAGCATTTCTTCCACTGTGCAGCTGCAAGTAAGCCTGAAAGTATGAGATTTGATTGCTGAACTTTGGGAGAGATTGCTGCCTGTTCCTGTACAACGGTCAGCTTTAGTTCTGACCTTTACCCTTGGTTGCACAAGGATCTTCTTTCTTGCTCCCATGATCTGTTCAAACCCCCAAACAAGGTCCTGGAGCTTTGGAAGGGGAGAGTTCGGTGAAGCTCTACCTGTCTGCAATGGCATTCACTACATTCGCTAAGAATTTTTCCAAGAGTTCTCCAAGGGTAGTGCAGTTGCACACCATCCCCAGATAAGCTTCCCCATTCTTGAACTTTCACAGTTTAATGGACATGAAATCCATCCATTTATGATAAAACTCAAAAAAATCCAAGTCTAGAGAAATTATTTAACAGCTGAGTCTTAAAATTATGCTGGATGTCACTTCCATATATCCGTGAATGTGTAAATTAATGTGTATTTACAGCCTGTGTATTGTATCACACTACTCACAATCCACTGTTCATCTTTTCCCCACCTTAACGGAGGAAAAATATTTCTGGCTGTTGACTTTGACATTCCCTGAGCCTCTTCCACACTTAATTCTCTTCAGCCAAAAAAGTCTTAACCTGGCAGGGAGATCTGGCTGAAAAAAAGGTCCTCTTTTATCCAGATTTTATTTTTTGTCTTTGCCCATTGTTTTGCAAAAGTAGAATAAAGAGAAAAATCTGAGAAATACAAGAGATGATGTCCCACATGTAGGGTACCAATGTTCCCATGCATTATAACATTGCGGTTTTCTTTTATGCAGGCTAAAATGTTTCCATAGACTTTTAGGAAGCCCTGTACGATACATTTTCTTACTCAGAAAATGTCACTCCGTGTTTATGCTTGTCTCTTCCCCACCTTCAAAGTGCTAATATATATTATTTTCCTATACCTATTCCCAACTATCAGAAGAAAAGATTGATAAGAATTTAAGTGCCTTGACCAAAGCTATGGACTTTTACCTCCTGTTTCCCTGGGTTCCTGTGAATATCCATTCCTCAACTGTCACACATCAAACACCCCGTCTTCACTATTTTCAGACAAATATTTCTGATCCTAATAAGCAAGGCTTATTTTAGTGTCATACAGCTTAATACACACAGCCTGGCTGTGTCTGGAAACTCACCTTTATGCGTTAATTATTTAGATACACCCCACCACAACAGGCACCCTTTGCAGGGGTTTTATGCCCTGTTAATTAATCAAAATATTTTGTAGTCTCAGTTCAGTTTCTAGCAGATGGAAATATTAAGACATTGATATATTTCAGACTTGAACCCGCAAGGGCTGTCTCAGTAAAGAAAAAGATTGACTGGCGCAGAGCCTGAGCTCCCATTGCAGCCCCCTTGGGTGCTCACTCTTCCAGGGCAGCATGCCCAGTGCACTTGCTCTGTGAAGTAAATCAAGCAAAACACACATGCTTCATCAAACAAACCTTTTCACCAGCTTCAGGAATAATGAATGGGGAATAAAAATTCAGTACAGGCAGCAGAACAATACAGCAGCAACACCCTCTTCTACATCTAATTTTCTAGTGACATCACTAGATGTTCTGTGACTGTAAAATGTGGAGGTTGGGTCTACAAAGTACTTTCCCCTTCATCCCAAAACTGCTTAGCCTGCCCAAGTGGCTTTCATTCCATCACAGTCTGTAGATCATAGGTACGAACTGAGTTAAATAATTGATGCTCGCCTCTGTTTAATTCAGCATACAACTTTTGCCAGTGTTGAGACACTCAACAAAGCAACCACTATAAATTTCCTGAATTTATTGTGCTGGTTTATACTTACCTCTTTGATGCTTTTCCCAGTATTAACTCTGTATCTTCTCAAAATTACACACTGTCAAATTAAACACAGCGGGTGGCGTATTTATGATTGGTAAGTAAAATCATTGGAAGAACACTCATTTCTTATAAAACAACAAGGAATTTTACAGAATTCCTGCCTTGGTTACACACTTTTTAAAAAATCCACTTTTTCTTAATCGGTTTAACTTGGGCTAAGCAGAGTTTTAAGGTTTGCAGAGCTGTTCTCCAGCTGAGTGTTTCCTTTTAGATATGCACACCTCCTTGTTGGACATTCATTATCAAACCTTGTGTTTGCCTTTTATCTACAAGTCCTCTTCAGTGTTCAGCATAAACTACATGGACACCTTGCAGATTGACATTTCTTCATTCATGCTTTACCTTAAACAGCATGCGAAGACATCAAAGAAGAGGAGCCGACTTTGATGTTACAAAATGAAAAACGCCTCATGATTTGCCCAGACCAAGGGAACTTGTAGTTTGCTCTTTTTTCCCTTAAAGAAATACTACTGCTTTCCCCATGAATATGTGCAAATCTTTGCCATTTTCACCCAACTTGTATAAACATTTCATGCCCAGTAAAAAAACAAGCCACATCTCGTTGCAGTTCATTAAATATGGGTCCCAGTGCCTAAACTACAGTGGCCTGAAGGAACACACACACTTTATTTAAAGAGCTTATTCGTTTCACACCTGTGACTTTTACACACACCAGGTGTCATGACCCCAGCATCACTTCTCTAATACTGATAATAATAGTTTATGTGTTGTGTTTTTCATTCACGGGTCACTGAGAAGGATTTAGAAAAGCATGGTTATTCCTATGCTGGAGATGAAGCAATTGTGCAATAAGAGATGTCATTTGGTTTAGCCATATTAGCAAACAGCCAGCAATAAAAGAGAGCAGTCCTGATGCCTGTGCAAGATGTTTGACTCAGCAGCTTACTCTGGTCATGAAATTAAAGGTGATGGTGCTCAGCTCTGTAAGAGACACAAAAAGTGCCAATAATCCCAGGAGGAGGCCATTTGTACCTTATCAGAAAGGTGCAGCACACCACAATAGAAAAGACTTGATTTGGGTCGTAATTTATATTCCTATATAAATTATCAGGGAGGTTTTCTTTGCATATTTTCTTCCATTGTTTGAACTGAAGAGCTACCCCGTCCTTATAAAGACATTAGGAATGTGCATAATTAGTCCAAGGCTAGAGAACAGAGACATTCAAAATGAGCATTTGTTCTTGGTTTCCCAGACTGCAGTGGAGCTGAGAAGAATATCACGAGACGAAAAGATATGTAATTAAATGTGATTTGTTAGAATGCTGCCTAGCTAGGTCATTGCATATGTATTATTCAACTGCATTGCTTCAGTGTAAAGTGCACGGTTCCTCTCCCTGGTACAAAATCCTTTGATTAACCAGCCTTCCTTCATTGGTGGAAGGGGCCATCCCTTTTGTTGTTTTGCTGCCAGAAGTGTTGCTTGTGCTATTTCCTTAAGACTCTTCATCAGATGTGGTTTGTCAGGAACATGCCTAGACTGTAAGTCAGAGTAGAGCTCATTTTCTTTGATGTGCATTTGTAATGTGCCTGCTCCAAGAGGAGGGGAATGAAAACTTTGGTCACACCGTTAATCTGCAGGAGCTACATTTTAAGCTACCGGATGTGACTAGATCCTGCACATACCTTAGTGACAGCTACTCCTTTCAAACAGAATTTTATCAATAATTGGTGCAAATACGAGAACGTATGTCAAACATTTAGCACAATTGGTTCAGCGGGAATGTGTTTAGCCCAGACTTTCTGCTGTAGAAAGACCTTTTATTTTCAATTTAGGGCCTGAAATTTTCCAAGACAACATGTATAGTTACTTTTCCTCCTTTCTTGCTGTATTGTGCTTCAAGACCAGTACAGATATGATCAGTTTGACTATTTGGCTCCAGTATTATAGGTTCTGTAGTCAAGGCTTTTACCCTTGAGCAAGTGTTTTGCATACCAAGAAAGTCTGGAAGTGAAAAGGTTCCACTTCCTTGAAGGTCCACTTGAATGACAGTGAGGAGAGAGTCAAAATGGTAATCAGATCCCTATGAGATCATACTGAAAGCAGCCATGCCTATTTCAGAGTCTTCTGATGTTGGAAGGATCTGTAGAACATTCAATGACTGACGTTTCAATAAGTTGAGATTTGTTGTGAGTACTGTAGAGAGCACTCACCTTAGAAAAAAGCCTGGTAATGCTCTTACTGCTAAAGGAGCCAGAATGCAATTCAATATCCATAGTGATTCAACCTTGCACCATCATCCCAGCGAAGGGGATGCAGGATTTCCACAGCTACAGTGGATTAATATAGCTGTTCCAATGAACAATTTATGGTAGGCTTGATCCAGCTTCTGTCAGAGTTGAATCACCATTTTATTTTATTTTACTGGGAGTTTGGACAGGGGTTTGTGTGTCTAATCCTGTAACTGTCTTCCACTACCATAGAAGCTTCCATGGGACCCTCTATGACTCTGCTGCCCAGGTGGCATCTCTATGGCTGTTGGCCTGCTCTTATTACCCAGTGGAGCCCAGGTGATCCTAATTGTGTCAGACAACTAAGCATTGGTACAGAGAGGTTTAATAGCTAAACCTTGTCTACCTTGCTTTTATTTTATTCAAACCTGTGAAGTTCTGACTGACCTAGAAAATTAAGTTTGGCATAAACCCTGCTGCTGCTTGTCTCTGAAAGGAGTAAACGAATGGAGTTTTGAAGATGGCTCTGCAAAAACTCACAGATGTGATTGTCTGTGGATGAAACCCAAGTAATTTACTTGACAACACACCATCTCATCTGGCTTAAAGTTTGCAGAGAGCCAAGAGAAAATCCTTGTTTGTCTATCTTCATTAAACAGCAAACAATGATTATCCAGTTAAGCTTGCATCAAACAAACTTTTTATTGAGCCTAGCTTTTGAGAAAGCCTTGCTCCACTAATGGATGTGGTTTGCAGCTTAGTTGGAAAGATGCAGAAACCAAGCTAAAAATGGACTAAGATTAAAAAGCAAATTACTCACACAGATCAATCCAAATAACCCCTTCTGGTTTCTTAAGACAAACCTGCCGACCTTATAACACTGGAGAAATCTGAAAAATATTTTATGTCCCTCAAGCGGTTAAAACTAAACAAACACCAGAGCCCATTTTACACTATAGTTTCTATCTTTGCTACCACCACTGAGCAGCAGAACAAGAAGGTTTGTAGGTACCAAGGCTAAAAGATGGTTCGGCATATGGTTATATTTTGTTCTTTCTGCCTATACAAACAAAATGCTCATTAAAGCTTTTTTCAAAAAAAAAAAAGAAAAAGAGAGAGAGAGAGGCACAATGTGCTTTAAAATGCTTCTTTTTTGTATTGTAGTCTAGACCTTGTAACAACCAAATCTGAAAAATTAACTGGACAATTATCTGGGCTGTTAGAACCAACCAAATAAAATGGATGCCTCTGATCAAAGAGAACTGAGTTTTCAGAGGTGACTCTTGAAATATGCCAGGTTTGAAAATGGAAGACTCAAAGCATTAGCCCTTTCCCCTTGGCTGACAGGCACTTGCTGGAGAATGGAAGAGGTTTTCCAGCGGGTATTTTGAGTGTCAGCAAGAAAAATAACTCGTGAATTAATGCGGATTTTGAGGAGAATGATATTCCCTAAAAATACCATTGTTAGTACAGGGTTTTTTTGACAGATTTGGCAGATTTCTGCAGCACTTTCTGACTGTAAGAAGTTGTGTGTGTGACTTAACCTTTTCATTTCTGCCTTTTGGAGTTCAGTATCTGTCACTGTTGCCCTCTGCATTCTACTCCGCTTTAGACTTAGTGCTCCTGATACTCATTATTATTCTGCTCTCTGCTTTCAACATTATTCCAGTGAGAGTCCCTGCTTGTCAAAGCACTGACAAAGTCTACCTTAGAGAACTGTCTGTTGATCGCTAAGACATATGTGAATCTTTCTGGTTTTACCATTGTTCCTAGCTGGCCAGGAGTGCCAGGATTAAAACGTTTAACTGAAAAAATATTCACAATATTATTTATATCACTTAAAAGAATAGAAATACCGTTACAATTTAGTGCTCTCCTGTGCTTGAAAGTTGTACATTATTGATAATTGTTTAGCAGCATCACACTCACTTCCTTTCACTTCGCCCTCTCTGCTAGCACCCAAGTACCATCCTACAGCACCTTTTTCAAGCTGCCTATCAGACGGTATTGAAAAGAATTGTTTGGAGGCATAAGGATTAGCCAGGTGAAATTCTGCATGCTCCCTTTGTTCTCCAGGCCAAATACTGTAAAGCACACCATCCATAAGCTGTATTTATCCTCCTTTTTTCCTGAGCCTGAAATAAGGCCTGGTCAACTCTCAAATCGCCATAAATATTCTCATTAAGCCTTAGCCTATTTTTAAAAAAATAATTGTCACAGCACCAGCACAGCTACAAGAAACTCTTTTTAGTTTTGTAAAAGCTGTGTAGCAGCAGACTAGAGATTGAAAGGTAAAGGCAGTAGACTAAATTGTCCAGCAGCAGTTGTGCCAGTTTAAGATGCCTGCATCCTGACACAAACTGCCCGGAGCAGCAGCACGACCCCTCTCTAACTGTTGTCAATGTGTTCAGGCTTAGCCAGCCTGAACAGGCCTCATTTCCAGGCCCAGTTTCAGGTAGCCCCGGGGCTTTTGGAGCTGCAGCCCCCAAAGTCTGCAGCCCCCTGAGGCCGGGCTGCAGTTCCTGCTCTCCTGCCCTCCTCGCAGCCCTGCCATTACCCTCTGACTTGCCAAAAGAAAGAGCAACCCCCCCGCCTTCCCTGAAATCCCACGCACTACTAGAAAACTAAAAAACAACCACAAGGAAAAGTAGGAGACTAAATACTGTGCAGTAAATAAGGGAAAGAATCATCAGAATCATCACCCAGCACAAGGGACTGGGAGTTTCACAAGGAACAGAATCACCTGTTTGCCGCAGGCCTCGAGACACGGTGACTGCTGAGGAGCAGAGCTTCTCAATGCCCTTTTTTTTATCCCATCCCTCAAAAGCATGCAGCACTGGCTGCTGCCAAAATTGTAATGCTAAGCTAAAGTACCTGTTAGCATTGCCTATTTTGGTAATATTTACTTAGTGCAGATCTGGGGCCTTTATGAGGCATCGTGATCTTTGGAAATTTCATAAATAGACGGGTTCATTACCAGCCCAATATACTGATCTCATGTAGCTGTAAACTCTGGTTAAGGAAACGGGTCCGTTTCCTCCAAAGCGGCAGATAACCAGCATTACACAGCGGTGACCCGAACACTTCTGTCAAATCTTTCCAACATCTCTGAAACCTTCCAGAAAACAAAGAGTATCTTGTATTTTTTGCTTGGCACTACAGCTGTAGTACATAGTATCACTCTAATATCAGCCTCTCATTTCTCTTTCCCCACTTGCACTTATTGTTGCAGTCAAGGGAGAAAATCTGTTCATGTATCTTCAGAGACCTATGAGGTGCTATCGTACTTTGAACTATTACACCCCTAAATGTAAAAATATTATTTACACATTCGTGTCCTCTTCTGAGGAGCTCAGAAATAGGAACTCAATGTGTAAATGGCTTCAGCAGTAAATCAAAAAGGAAGAGGAAAAAATTTAAAAGAAATCAGTCTACTGGAAGTGGCCAATACTGACACGCTTATTGCTAATTGAAGTACCACTGTATCAAGCAAAATGATTAAGGACTTAACTGGGTCTAGCGCTCTATCAGTAGAGATATGAAACTCAGTCACGATAAAAACCATGAGCAATTTATAAAGGATAGCAGTCATTTTATTTAATTCGTCAACAGCACAGTAGCCTTGACAATATGTTCTATATGTCATAGTGAGGCCTAGTAGCCCACAGGACATCAAGTCTCTTGTGCATGAAGATGTAGCTTTGTTGATTCATAATTCTTGCAAGGAGTCCATTATTGTAAACTGCAGTCAAACAAGTGCAGGCTGAGCACTTAGATACCAAACAATGAAAAAAGGGACTCTTAAAAGATTTAAACAGGAACACTTTACAAAGAAATGTCACAATAAAAAAAAAAAGTGTATGTGTATGTTTGTTTATATCTCATCATAACTTAATTACTGGTGATCAGGAATGAAATAGCCATCAATGATACTACATTCTGAAAAATTAAAGTTTCAGCTAAGAGATTAAGTCTGGAATTAAAATAGAGTTAAATTTAAATTCCAAAGTTCCCCAGAAGCTGAACTGGAATAAAAGAAAATTCGAAGTCAGCCCTATGATTCTCATTGAAGCAGCTTAGAAACGGAGACTTAAATCTGACTATTACACTTAGAAGAAAGAGCATCGCTTCACACTGAGCATTTTCATCTTTCAGTGTCTATCTGAGCATCATTACAAGCAAAGAATACAAACCTGTCACAGCCCTTCAGCTTCATAACTTATAACCCACTGAAGAACTAAGTTGAGCCAAGCCTATAGTGGTTCATGGCATCACTGCCCCAAAATATCCCTTCTGCCTCCTGTTGGAGCACAAGAAACTTTGAAACAGACAAATTCATTTTCCATGTGGAAGAAGATTTTCAGATTATTTATTTCCTTCATGTTTATCCTTAAGGTGATTTCTACTCATTACTCAGGGAAAAAAAGGGGTCTAGCTCACATGCAGCTTAAACAGTTACCAGAGCTACAAACCAATTAGGAGGCAAGTTGACTGACCAAGAGTCAGCTGAGGCCACCGAAGGGAACAGCAAAAAGTAAGACTGAAAGACGTTAGAGAAGGAAAAGTAAAAAACTGAAGTCCATACCGTTGTGCTGAGCTGGTCAGAGCATACCTGCTTCACTCTATTTAGTGTGAAAGCATCTAATGTTATAGCTAGCTGAAAAAAAATACAGATGCAGGAAGGTAAATTCAAAAGTTTTCCCACTTGTTTTTTGTTGACACTCAGGGCTGCTGACTTGGAAACACCAGAATCTGCAGTTGCTGCCTGGTTATGAAATGGCTCCGTGTCCAGGCTGCGTTATTTGCCATGAGGGCGGCACCAACAGAGCCAGACCGCCTGAAAGCACAGGGTGCAAGGGATCCCCTGGCAGCCACAGCGAGTGACAAATCGAGCGGTTATTTTCATCAAAGTGATAGAAACAGAGCTGATCAAAACAAGCAGAAGGCACTGATCTGTTTGGTCTGTACACTTTGTACACTGCCACTTGGGAACTTAATTAGTTTGCATGCTTCATGTTTCTATCTTTAGTCTGATGGCATACAGCTGTTCTTTTCAACATTGCTGTCTACTGCCCTTTCCCTGCTGTTGGGGTACGATTGTAAACAGACGAGGTGAGATTGCCTCAAATTCAAACCTCTGCCTGTGCAGCCTTGGCTTTCCAAAGAACTGCAGGCATGACAAGATGGAGCGGGATGGGACAGGGCATCCCTCAGCCGCGGGAAGGGTGGTAGAGGGTGCATTGCTGCCAGAGGCCAACGTCTTGCCTCATTAGTTAACCCAAATAGCACCTGGCAGAGGTGTTTAAAAGGCAAGACCCTTGCTGATTGCCTAAACCAGTGAGTTTTGGCCCAAATCATGAGGTAAATAGTTTCATTACGTCAGACGAGTTTTGTTTAACTGTGGTTAGGAAGACCCTGCCACACAGGGCCAGATCCTACCACCTCACAACACTCGTCCCGTCACAGGGCCGCCCTCCAAAGCCAAAATGCTGAAAAAAGTAGTCCACCCTTTTGAAGGCAACCATACCTCTCAGGGAGAGGGGGAGGTACTTCAGGGTGAGGTCACCTCAGCTGAGGCAGGTTTGGGGCAGAAGAATGAGGTCTGGATGAGAAAACACATCACAAAAATATAAAAGGATATAGCTTATTTCATGGCATCGAGATGTGGCCCTTTCCCTAGAAGCTCTCCCACCATGACAGATGGTGACCAAGATTGCACAAGGATTCAGCAAAAAAAATAAACCCAGGACTGAGGTCATGATGGTCTGTTCAGACTGAAGAGCAGGAAAAAACAACATGTACTGAAGGTGCCAATCTGCCTAGTGAAGCCAAACTTGAGCAAAGACTCGGCAACGAGACGTGAGCTCCCACTTCTGGTTGCCTATGTGTTCATCATCAAGAGGAGCGTTCACACCCCTGTGCCCAGCAGCTACAGTGCAGGGAGAAACACAAAGCTGGCTTTATAGTCTGAGCCTGCAAAGAGAGGAAGGGAATGCATCTTTGCAGTACATGCAATAAATGAGAGTCTTCAAAACCCCTTCACTTATGTCGTTCCTCACACAGGATGTCATAGCCTTGCACTTTCAGCTTGGATATTTATGTCTCCCAGCTGGAATGCAGCCAGCACCCCCAAGCCCTGCTGTAACCCTCTAGTTCAAAGAGCAGTTAGTTTTTCTGAGCAGTTAAGAAGTTACACAATCTCTCTCCTGAGATTTACCATATCAGTATCCTCCACCTCCTGCCTCTGCCCCTGCCATCAGTTTATGTCTCTTGTAATAATTTTTTCTCATATCCTAGAAATTCCTGCTTCACTGCCTTGGCAGTGAACATCAAGTACTGCATATCATGCCACATTCATGAGTTTTACATTCCTAGGACATGGCAGACTTTGATACAATTACAGCTTGGCTACATATCTTAATTTACGTTACAGTATTGCTGTAGTGATATCAGAGACAAATGTTTAATTCACAGAACCTGAGTTTCAAACTACAGTCCTTGAATGCAAACAGCAGACTTCAATATTTTTTCATCAATTTCTTAGTTCATGAAAATCAATTTTTGTAGAGTTTTTACACTGTACATAAAAGACTGTGGCATCAATTAGCCTTAATTCTTTTTTTTTTTTTTTCTTTTTTGGAAACCTCTTTGTAGGAAAATCTCATATTTCAGCAATTTGCATTATCCACACAATCTGCTTTGAAGTTCTAAGTTATGGTAAGAAAAGGATCCACTTATCTGCACATAAAAAATGTTCAAAGCTTATAAATTCCCTGAAACAGATGTACATTATCATTGGATTTGCCTTTCTCTCTTTGCTGTTGCATGGCTAATAGAGTTTCATGTGCCCCCTCACATCCTCCCCATTTAGCATCTTTTCTCTACAGAAGCATGCACCCTACTGTGCCAATCCACACTTCAAAGATTTCTGTCTATCTATTAGAAACAAAGCACAAAGTGAGAACATATGGCCCCTTTTAAATTTCCCACATTTAAGTCAATATCGTTTCTTTTCTCCTTTGGCAAAGAAACATAATAAGGTTTATCTTCTCCCTTCCTAAATCTGCTGGCTCTCTCAAACTGCTTGTGCCAATTCAGCAGTTGCTTTGCAGTATCAGACTTGGCAGCACATATGAAAACAAAATCTCTAATTTTTTAAATTGCTTTTATTTCTTCAGATCAAGAAGATGCATTTAAATGATGAAAAAGGACAAAATGTAACTGCACACTTTCAGATAAGTGGATTTTAAATCCATGAAAGGGCACAGCAGAGTCAACAGCAAAAAATTGTCTTGTTCAAGCTCTTTTCACAGTGACATCTTTCCAAACATTTCCTGTCACTGACTAAAGGGATGGAAGAGCATTTTGGAATCTAAGGCCTTACTGAGTACAAACATCCATTTGTCCCATATCTGAGAGCATCTGCAGAAACCCAACACACTGGTGTGAAGGGGAATGTTTAGGCAGGACAAGACATTGCTGCCCTTCTTGACGAAAAGGGATGTTCGTGGAATCACAAAATCGTTTAGATTGGAAAAGATCTTCAAGATCATCAAGTCCAGCCATAAACCTAACACTGCCAAGTTCACCACTGAACCATGTCCCTGAGTGCCACATCTACACGTCTTTTAAATACCTCCAGGGATGGTGTCTCAACCACTACCCTCAGCAGCCTGTTCTAGTGCTTGACAACTGTTTCAAGTAAAGTAATATTTCCTAATATCCAATCTAAACCTCTCTTGGTGCAACTTGAGACTGTTTCTTATTGTCCTATCACTTGTTACTTGGTAGAAGAGGCAGACACCCAACCTCACTACAACCTCCTTTCAAATAGTTGTAGACAACAGTAAGGTCTTCTCTCAGCCTTTTCTCCATACTGAACAGCCCCAGTCCCCTCAGCTGCTCCTCATAACAATTACGCTTTGTTGCCCTTCTTTGCACACACTCCAGCAACTCAATATCTTTCTCCAGTGAGGGGCCCAAAACCAAACACAATATTCGAGGTGTGGCCTCACCAGTGCTGAGTCTGTACAATTACTTCTCTACTCCTGCCGGCCACCCCGTTTCTGACACAAGCCAGGATACAGTTGGCCTTCTTGGCCACCTGGCCATCCAGCCAGTTTTTTACCCAGCAAAGAATACACCTGTCTAAGCCATGAGCTGTCAGTTTTTTCCAGAGAATGTGGTGGGAAATGGTGTCAAAGGCTTTATTGAAGTCTAGGTAGACAACAACCACAGGCTTTCCCTCATCTACTAAGCAAGTCACCTTGTTATAAGAGATTAGGTTAGTTAGGCAGGACCTGCCTTTGCCAAACCCATAGGCCTGGTTATCCTGTAAGTGCTGTGTGATGGAACTGAAGATGACCACCTGCTCCATGATCTTGCTGGCACCAAAGTCAGACTGACAGGCTTGTAGTTCCCTGGATCCTCCTTCTTGTAGATGGGTTTCACATTTGCTAATCTCCAGTCAATTGGGACCTCCCAAGATAGCCAGGACCGCTGATAAATGATGGTCAGGGTCTTGGTGAGCACTTCTGCCAGTACATTCAGTACTGTAAGTTGCTTGCCTCTGAATCGGTTTGACTCTGTCGGTGTTACAGACATAGTGAACATACCTCTTGTGTGCCTGGAAGTGGGAATTTCTGATCATTTCTTTGGAGCGGCTCCATCCTGCAGATCCTCGGAGAGGTGGGTAACATGGCATGAAGAATGCTCATGGTGAGGGCTGCTCTTCACAGAAATTCCTTTACATTTGTGGGCAATAAAAGCAGTCTGTATGTGAAAAAAGACCAAGTAAAATAAACCTCATAAACTATTGTTAGAAACAGCAGCAAACATATAGAATCCTGTGGATGCTCAATTTATGAGTCTATTATAAGGAAAGGGGTTGCAGTGATGACGTTTTTAGCAGAGTAACCCTGCTCCTGAAAACACTATGACTTACTCCTTTAATTCAGTCACTAGCTAAAATGACTCCGTATTTCAGACCCCTAAGCTGTGAAGATCGTAATCATTAAAGTAATTGACTTTAGTATCCATTTATTAAACCAGGAAAATTCTTATAAAAACCTGTCCCCGATCAGTGCAAGCTACAACTGCCCCAGGGCCCCGATTACAGGCAAGTGCAAATTGAAGTACCTCTGTTGACATCTGCCAGTCCAGGAAAGCTTGCGTAAAGTTTCCATTGAATCCCATGGAAGTCACATGTGCAGAGTCATTGAGGACCATGGCCTTAACATATGGCATAATGAAATGGCATCAAGTTGTGATTATAGGCACCAAAAGCAAAAATATTTCCTGAGAAGGCTGTAAAGACACAAGAGGAATGAGAGGCCCACAATGCTGTTCTTTGGTTCCCTTCATACTTTTACATTTTCTAGAAATTCTGAGTCTCTTTAATTGAGTTTTCCTCCACTCCTTGCAGGGTGAGAGTATTAATTGCTCCAGACCGAAATATTGCAATTTTCTTACTGCTTCTTCCTAATGGCATATCAAGCATGCACGGATGCCCTGGGCATGCTCTGCACAGGAGTCTATATAGCACTCTGAGCAAGGATGGAATAAATCCAGACCCCATAGCTACGGATATCTATAAAGTACCATATCTATGACTTTAAAAATCAGCACCGGCCAAGTGAGACCTTAACACTAATTGCCATAGCATTTCACTGTTTATCTTACTTGAACTAGTGTTACCAGTCCTGGTTGTTAACAACCTCAAGTGGCACTTTATTCATCTATCAACAGTCTTATCCTGTGAACAAGCAAGTGAAGAACTATAAACACCCACTCCAAAGTCACTTTGTAGGTTTAAGCTAAAGCCCGGAGAAAAAGACCATTCACAGAACTCCAGTGAGAACAGACAAAATACAGCCTCCAAACCACCATTTTAATCTACAAAGTTTTATTTGTCTTTTTAAACTTGTAAACCATAAAAAGAGCTTATCAAATATCTGAAATTAGTACAAGAAAAAACAATGACTCATAGCAAACTGCATTTGAAGGTCCAAATTCCAAGACATGCATAGGGCTCTTCTGGCTTTCATTTGTGAAGCTGAAGACAAATTTGGCCCAGTTTGTTAGGTGTTTTATTAGAATATTCACAAAGCCTCAATGTGCTGTACTTCACGAATAGAACAGAATGGGAAGGATTAAGTGCAAGAACAAGCACTCAGCACCAGGAGGATGTGAACCCCATATTTTCATCCACAAAGTACAGGTTCACCAAGAGTACATCCCTTAGTTGGTAGCAATTAAAGGCTGCTTTGTCCGTAGGAAGTAGGCACTCAAAGGAAGACACAAACCCCACTTCATAAGCATGTCATAAAAACCAGAAAGCACAGCGCGCACAATTACCAGTATGTCTGATATTGTTCCTATTTGCCCATTGCCAAATTTATGAAGACTCTTAGCATTATGTCTTCAACATTCTTATGAAACTTCTGGAACTTCCCTCTCTCAGACCCCAGAACACTAGGCTGAGGACACAACCGATAGGTCCAGTCTGCAATTTCTTGTGATACGAAGATTATACATTGTGTCAGTAGATTTTACAGGCATAGTTAGTGTTTTGTGTTTAGAAAAATCAGGAGAGATATCGAAGCTCTGGGCAAAATTTGACTAACTGATGTGTGTTTGTAATCAAACAGAAAAAAATAGATGCTAGTATTCATAATGTGTTATAAAGACAGCTGTAGAAACACCTCAATTTCTGAAAATAATTCCCTTGGCTTGGATAGGGACTCAGGAAACCAGGACATCATTTCTTATTCTGCCACAGCCCTGGTGATGATTACCTAGAGCTTTCCTTCCTTGTGCCTCTTTCTGATCCACCTCTTCAAGAAAGTCTTTCAAGCTTTCTCAGTGAAAAGCATTTAACTACTGTTGCTGGTTTATAAATAAATGTACTACAAGATATCAGAAGAAGTAATACAGCTTCTCCTCACAGTATTTTCCTGCTTCTTGTCTGTCTTCCCCCATCCCTCTGTTGGACAGTTCTGTGCTATCCCTACACTTCTCAAATCTTTCCTTTCTCCCATCGCCTCTCTTTTTTCACAGCCCTAACTCTCACAGTAATCTGTCTCAATAGTCCTTAAGTTCTGCTATTTTAAAACAGAGAAATCAAATGACCCCATCCATATGATATCTATCATTTTATCTCAGTAGGATCTTGTCATAATTATATAGAAATATAAAAGTAAATTAAAGCACCATTGAAAACCTCATTATTTAATAACTATAATCCAAACTTCAAATAAGATGCAGTTAAATTTCTACTGAAAATTTCAATATAGTCATTTGCTTTTCTACATCTGTTTCTTTTAGCCCCTTTTGAGCACATTTTAAACGTACACAAGCCAAAAAAATCCCCAAACAGCCCCTTCTAAGACAAATCAACTGAACATCTGTCACATACGCAAAGAAAATAAATCATTGTGATAAATTGAGACTGGTTTTGCTGCTAAGTGCATTAGAAAAGAGGAGAAATCTTCTTCCAGAGGTTCTTCAGAAAGCACATTAAGTTTAATTTTTATTTCATGGATTTTCAAACATGTTTCTGCTTGGTACATTTTAAACAAAAACAAGTCTGACAACTAACAGGATACCGAATATGACTTGGTTCAAAGAAAAAACATGAATAAATCATGTTTGAAAACATATTTTCAGATCTTGATGAATTGCATCAAGGTAATTAAAGGTGAGACTTGATTAGCTGACATGTTTCCAAACACGAACATTCTTGCCTATACTCCAGGCAAAAATTATGGCTAATGTTTTTGCAGATTTTCTAGCATGATGAATTTTTCTCACGTATAATCTAGGCCCCAAGGGGAATAACTTTCCTGTTAATTGGAATACAAATGAAATCTGTCGTTCAATAATTGAGGTACACAATGACATATGGAGAACAGTAAGCATTCGTCATATCTGTATATATATATGGCAACTTGTAGACTGTCGAGCATACAGAGTACTTACTCCTTTATAAAAGATCGCCTCTGTCAGAGCACATCTTGTGCCATTTACTAACTTCTGCCAGAGGACACACACACACACACACACACACATACACACACACCTTTAAGATACTTCTCCAGCTGTTCTTTGCTGTTCTGTGCTCCTGATGACTCGAGTAGGAAGACAGTTACAGAGCTCAGGTATGTCACTTTTTAATTTGGTGTGGCCTTAAGGGGCTGCTCTGTCAATGGGCCAGGAGAGCCCGTCCTTCATCATCCAAGGGCAGAACTGGCTCTTAATTTCTAGAAGTGACTAAATGCCATGTAGATTTTTCAAAGACATTTGGAAGTACCTTGAGGTTCTCCAATGACATGAGTATAAAGCACGGCAATTGCTGCTAATCTTCATCAATTTACCAGCTTGATCACTTACAGTAAAACTTCTATTTAATATCAGCTACTACAAACCCATCAACAGTAAGATGCATAAAAATAAATACTGAAATCACTGTCTGCACATTATGTAGACTTCAAGCCTACATTCCTGGAAATATATTATAGGCACCCTGAAGCCAGTGGGAATCTGGAAATCTTGCCAGAGATTTCACTGGGAGAGATTTTTCTTTGCTACCCTTAGCTTAGTTTACTTTGTATCAGGTGGCCATGAAGTTGTGAGAGGAGCTTATGAATCCTTCTTTTCAAAAATCTGCCTTCCCAAAAATTGTGGCGGGCTGAGCAAAATTTTTCAGTTAAATTTTTTTCAGCAAAAAGTGCAAATTTTGGGATAGGTTTAGTTTTGCTTAATTACTTTGCATAAAAGCAAAAAAAAATTAAGTGAAACGTCTGGAGTTTTCCTTTGAAATGACTTCATGCCACTCAATTTTACTTTTAAATAGCAATAATATACTCAATTCTGAATTTTTTTCTTGGAAATGAAATGTTTTGCTTAACCAGAAACTAATCTATTTTAAATTTTAATTCACAGTTTTGAGCAACTTAAAATAATATCTATTTTTTTAAAAAAAGGTTTTCAGAATTAATGACAAGCTAAAAAATCAGTCAGTCAACACAGATCTAACAGTAGGGGACTAGAAATTTAACTTTGAAACTTGATACCTTATGGCCCAATACTGTTCCCAAAAATGTTAATGCAAGCTCTTTCATCAGTGGGATCTGCAAGCACTGACAGCACTTGCAATAAGCCCCTGAAATCCACAAGAAGAAGAAGGAAATATAGTTTCTGAACTAGCAAAACTTTAATTAACAGGGGGTTCTCTTGGCACAGTTTTAGCTGTTAAATAAATAAAGCATTTAGTCAAAACCATCTATATTTACTATACAAAATACTGAAAAGCAAACATTTTTAAAAGGTACGGAAATGTAAGGTTCTGTGAAAAGAAACTGTGCTGCATGTTATTCACACTTAATACACGTAACACAACTGCAACACAGTATTTAGATACTGTATGTTCATACATGGCTGGTGTCAAGTTTTAGTATGGGGATGCCACGTTATTAAAAAGTATTTGTATTTCACAGAATCTGAGCAAGGTAGAATTTGTCTTTTGACTCTCCAAATATAATAAACCAAACCAAATCAATGCAAGGCTGTAGCCAGTCGTCAGTCTTGTTACATTTCAGAGTTCACTTGACACAGCCAGTACTGCATGCTTTTCAACCAGATGGGATTTTGTTCTTTTTGTGTTGTTATCTTTTCCAACAAGATAACTTCAGTGAAAGAGCATTTATGCCCCTTTGCTGCCCTTTCTTTGAAAAGCATATAGTTCTGAAAGCACTCTAGATTTCCTGAACGTTTTCTGGTTTTCGACAACAGACTGCATTAAAGACATCAACTAAGAAACAATTCCCACCTCCCAGTCTTTCCGGCATAGGCTCTACTGAAAAGAGAACAGCTTTAATTACATCTTTAAAACAAATAGCATGGCATCCCTTCTTAGATGGAATGTACACTTGTGTGTTTGCATGCGGTATAATGTAAGTCACTTGAATACATCAGACTTTGTTAACACTATAATATAAATAAGCTTATTCCTTCTACTAGACATGTAAATGCCATTTGTTTCTTTTGCAGTCCATAATTATATATACATTGAAAAAGAATGATACACAAGCAGCAAAAAAAGGCTTAGACTAGAACAACTCAGTGGTAACTAAACAAATTTGTGGCCTTTTCATATTTTCAATACAGAAAATTCTGCATACAAATATTTTTGGACTTAGGAATTTTAAAAACAAACAGAACAGTATAGTTGTCACACAGATCAAAAACATTTTTAAAACATTTTGATAGCTTTAACAGAACATGCTGTTGACAGCTAAAAACTTTAAAATAAAATAAACTAGATTTTTTTTAAGGAGGACAATAAGCCTAAACAACTGCTGATCCAGGGAGACAAGAGATGGACCTAATTACCACAAAGCAGTGATTCTGTTCCCATTCCACAAGAAGCTTTCCACTTTTCTTTAAAGGTTGATGTCTCTGTGCTCTTAGAAAGGAAAACATCCCTCTTAATCTGCTCAGCAGTAAGTTTATACCCCATTTTGGACTGATCAAAACTCTAGTCAGAAAAAAAATACCCTAATCATAAAGGGCTTATAACAATGTGGGATAGTTACAATTTACAATATATACTATAGACAAAATACCACAACATTTAAAATAATTAAAACCAAAAGCAAATATGTTTATAGAACAATTATGTTTTTATGTGAGGAGTTCTCTACTTAAATGTTCCAAAAGCAACATAGGTGTTTTTCAGTCACTTTCTAACTGCAAAATGGTGATCTGTACAAAACCCAACTGAATGCATTATAAATCTGGGCACCACACAAAGTAAAACTTGAATGTACTGACCCTTTTTTCACTTTTCCAATTTGATTTTGACCTTCAAATTTCTCAGCAGACAGTAAGGTCTTGTGAGTATGGTCTCATTCTCCTTCATGGAATGGAAGCCCTTTGATATGGAAAAAGGCCAGAATGATTGTGAATGATATTTTTTACATGTTGAATTGTCTCTAAAGTGGGAGAAGCACAAACTGGTAGGTGTTGGGAAAATTTAAATTGGAGGCACCTAAGAAAATGCCATGGCAAGTGTTTCTAAAAAGTCACTGTTGTGGAAAAAAAAAATTGTAATATTCAAACCACAGATTTCTAAAACACAACAAAATGTACCTGAGAGTGTGCATATTTATATATATATATTTATATTTATATTTAATATATATTTGCTGACATTTAAAGTGAGAAAGTATATTTTCCTCAATTCTTTCTCAAAACAAAGAACTGTGGATTTAAACAAAATAACACCCCCCCCCAAAAAAAACCCCTTTCCTTCTCAAATCCTCATGAATGATACTTATAGCGCAAGCACTGAAGTCTAGTGATCCTTTTGAAAACCTCATGTCACATCCTCCTCTTTTCAAATAGTTACCCAAACAGAACAGAGAGTAAGCAAGAGAAAAACCAAAAATAAAAAAAGTATATTTAAATATTACCCAGTATATAACAGACTGTACTTTTGTCAGTGAAGAATCTCCAAGAAAATAAAGTGTAAGTTATACACATGTAGCTCTGTTAACATGTATAGCTAATATTTCCTTGTAATTATTAAGATAATTTGAAAGGATGTGAACACAAACAGGCTACATGAATGCAGTATATTAAAATCTCTCCCGTAGCACGTTACAATCAACAAAAAGAAAATAAAATCTGAATAATACTAGAGGTAGCAGCTGTTTGTATTTTCTGATATTCTGAGTATCTCTGGAGTCCAACCCTTCGAACATTGCTCCCCTGATAAAAGGCTTGTGTGCGATCAGCCGACATACAGCAGACTGGTAAGCTAGATGTCTGCAGTAGTGTTTGAAGTATCTTTCCTACTACAATGGAAGTAGTACTTGTAAAGAAGTGCGTTGACGACCTTTATTAAATCACAGCACAAAAAGCTGTCGCTGTTCGCTCTTTTACAAGCCACTTTAAAAAAAAAAAAGGTAAAAACAATCCACAAGGTGTTTAAGTAAGCTATGCAGTTCCACAACATATAAATAGGGTAAGTTTCAAAAGTTCCATATAACCTCTAAAATATATGCTAGCTGAATGTTAATGGAGTAACAATAATAGTAATCATAGCAATGCCTTAGTTCTGGTATCACAAGAATGCGTTTCCTTCATCTGGGATGATTCTTGGAGGAAGTTGGTGGGATGTCTTCTATGTCTGGTAGAAGTGATGGTAGTGGTGGTGGTGCTCATGGTGGTGGTGGTGTTCATGTCTTTGTATCATTTGTCCAACTTGGCCTTCATATAAAATGACTGTGGGCAGGTCTCTCACATGTTCCTTTTCCACAACTGTTCCTGGAGTCTGGAAGGTTTTGCACATTTGGTGATTCTCCTTAGCCCTCTGCTTATGCTTCTTGTGAACCTGTTGAGATTGCAAGGGGAGGTAAGGAAGATTTTGGCCCACTCGTGCACTTGGGGAAGCCATTGGTATGGGCACCCCTTGAAAAGGTTTATTTCTTACTGCCCTTCCAGGATGCATGGGGGCAACGTTTTTGCCCTGGGCCTTGGGAGACCTCACAAAGTGCTTGTTTGAGTCCTGGTTCCGGAGCCTCTGTTGGATTTCTGCAATCTTGGCATACGAACTCTCAGCTAGATTGATGTGGCTCGGATCCACCACTTGAGATTTCCTATGGTGAGCATGGAAGGTTTCAGGTTCATGAGAACGAGATCTAGTCTGATTCACAACTCTGCTTGGTGGGTCATGTTTTTGAGCTGCTGGAGGAGATCCTAGGAAATAACAAGCTGAATTAGTCATCTAGTATTTCCAAGTTTTAATTAGTAGCATGCAGTTGGCAGGGATAGCACTAATCGGCAGAGTGAATTTTTCCTAAGGAAGTGAATGCAATTATAGCTGTCTAGTTTAATTACATTTAATAATTCTGACCACTAAATAATACACATACAGATGTACATCCGTATCTATATAAGAGAGTGTGTGCGTGTGTGTGCATGTGTATAGAAGTTTTCACATTACCTTATCTTGGTCATCATCTATCTGACATTCACCAAAATAACTACAAGTGGAATAGTAAAATCTTGGCAGAGGACAGAGAAAGGAAGGAAAGCCAAATCCTTCTAATTTGGGGACTGAAGCCAAAATTCCAGGTAGGAACCCATATTCTCTGATTTTTGGGTCAGTAATGAGTACAAAATCTGTGCTGCTATCATATTGAGAATGAAGACCAACATCCAAAAATCAGTCCTCACCTCACTCATAACACTAAACTTAATCATTTAGATGTAAAGATTGTTCTGCTAGGCTCATTTCCAAGTTTAGCTACACAAACAAGTGCTTCAAAGTAGGCCTGCAGCACATTAGGCACACTGTTGTTATACCACCTTCAACAGTATTTCCTTGCAGTATTCCCTTCCAGTAAGTAACTACAGACAAATCACACAGGTTCACAATTCACTGTCCCTGATGTGGAATGTGCAACTGAAGAAAGAAAAGACACAAAGGTTGCAACAGAAATTACCAAATTACCTGACCCAAACTTTGATGTGTAGTTTTCTATTCCCGCAAGATCCAAATAGTGGTTTCTCCTTTCAATGTTCTCATCAACACAATGACGATAGCACCCAGTTTGCTCTGGATTGTTCTCACTCTGGTGGTATCTGTCAGCAGGAAGCAAAATTACAATTCAGCAGAACTTCTTTAAAGTTGTTATCACCATCTGCAAACCAACAACTAATGTCTGCTTTGAAGTGACAGGAGTTGCTCACAAAGAAACAACAAATGCTTGAAATTCTGGATGACCGGATTTGCTAAGTCAATAGGCCTGAACTGACTGTTCTTTCCCCTCATATAAATCGACCTTGATGTGGCAAAGCAAAGGAAGCTTTCAAATCGCATTACACATGCAAAAACAAATAAAAATGCTCCTCGGGTTTATTACATTCTGTCTTGGGGCCAAGCCATTTGACTGATTCTCTAATTTGGACATGCCAAAGAAAGCCTGCTGTTTGATTCATGACTCTTCCCACTGCTGTCAGGAAGCACTGGGGTATGCCTCATGTCAGATAAACAGCCGTGTGTATCTGCTTCAGAAAGACAGGCAGCAGCACAGGTGTAGTAACTAGAGAGATCCTGAGAAGAGAAGGTGTTGGTAGAACACCCAGAGATAACCACTGCATTCCAAAATACAATTAATAATGTCAGATCAGCCCCTGGCTTCAGAATCTCAATTCCTTTTCCTGCCCAGCTTTGCAATTTTATTTATAGCAGAACTATTTCCTGAGAATGAATATCTGAAATACCATTCATTTATGAGGCAGAAAAAAATCAGGCAGAGGTTTACAGTATTGTAGCCCATAATGCTGAACAATTTAATTTAGCAATTTAAATGGATGTCTGCAGATATGAACAACATTTTCAATATAACAAACAGGATAAGCAGAAAACTCTAAATCAAGCCACTGCCTGTCATTCAGATAGTCCGGGCTCCCAGGCCACAAGACAGGCTTTGCTCTTTCTCTGTGTGATTGCACTGATGTCAGCCTAAGACCAAAAATTTGGCCTTGTATCCTACACCAGTTGTTAAATATAGGCTTTATACTGTATAGTGCCCAGTACTCCACTTCTAGTCTACTAACACATTTGCAGGTTTCCAGAGGCTGCTGATCCCACTGCTTTCCTGGTCTAGGGTAGTACTGTTCAGGGACGTTACAGAACTGAGTCCCCCATGTCTCTCTCAGACACAGGTCTACAGTTTCTTTGATAAAAGTCACAAGACTTGACCTACCTGGAAGATCATTTTTGCTCTACTTTGATAGAGGCAGAGTCTCCTGAATGGAGGAGAGTCTGCCTGGAAAGCAGGTATGCTTTAAAGACTCTGAGTCAGCTTTGAACTCCAGAAATGACATGGGGTACTGTCAAAAAAGAGGGAATGTCCAGATATTCTTTACTTTTTTGGATACACAGCCAACTTGGTACCTTTCCTGCATCAAACATATCTTTACAGATTGTTAAACTTTAGCCAGTCAACATCAAAGATCTCTGTGGCAAGAACTTGAGTAACTGAAGTTGCCAGGTACAAACTGTCTATGGGAACCGTTGGGACTTGCACACGTGTTGAAGACAATGCACAGTTAAGCCAGAAAAAACATCACTGGGTTTGATCCAACACAATGAAGCAATGCTGTATAGAGCACTGTGTGTTGAAAACTAAGTTAACAGGGAACCTGGGTTTTTGTTACAGTAATAAATTCCATCTCTCATCAAGATATTGAAAAAACCCTATGCCAGCACTGCCACAGCCCTGCATTCTAATACCTTTCTTACATGCAAGATGATGTTCAACAATATTCATGCAAATATACACAGTGAAGCAATTATATACTGAGGAGATATGTGCTCCACGGTCAAACAGAACTTTAAGTATTTCTGAGAATTGAAGCATCTGGCATCCAGCCCCACAACACTGTCCTGAATAGATACTGGCATGCATTAACCATGCACCAAGCACAGGGTGTAAAAATATACAGTGTTGTTACTGGTTTTTGCTTGGGTTTTGTTTTTAATACATAAAAGGCATCTGCTTAAGTGTTTGTGGAATGTATGAAAGCCCATTCTAGAATTCCCACGCTGGAATATCATCCTGATGGCAACAACCACACAGCAATATAGTCGGCAAAAGGAACAGAGCAGTGACAGACAGCATGGTAGAAAAACGCAAGGACATTTTCTGAAAGCCAAGCTTACTGGCAACATAGAGTTTAAGCCAGGCAGAAATAAATTACTTAAGCAGGAATGAAAGAGAGAGTGAGAATGTGTATCTGTGGGTAAATGGAAGATGTTTTAGAGGCTGGTTTCATCATATTTTCCCTGTTGCACTAAATGAAATATAAACTTGAATGGCATGAAGATACACAATCCACAAAGTTGCCTGAAAGTACTCTTCTACCATGAATTTTATACCATGTGTGCCAGGCAACTTAGCTATGAATCAAGTTACTTGATCTTGATACTTAGCCCTACAGGTGAAAACTCCTGCCTGTAGCTTCCAGCAGATGAAAAAATCTAACCCATCTCCCACCTTCAGGATAAAAACATTTCTATCCATTTTATCTTGAATATTAATCACATCTTGCCTAGAATTCCTAAGTGACTGAACTTGTGAAATATGTGCACTTCTCACAAGTCCTCATTGCTGCTTTCAAAGGGGAAAATTCTGCATTAAAATTGTGAGACTCTGATATGAGCCTTAGGGAGCTTTCCTGAAGGTTTGGCCAGCGTGCAAAAACATCCCTGCAACTTACTCGGTGTGAACAGGACAATATTTGTCCTGTCCACATTTAATAAGATGCAATAAAAACTGTCAGATACTGATGGCTGGCTGATGCTGACCGGCTTAGCTCAAGATACAGGTTTTTCCTGTTTAAAAAGTCTCTAACAAAAGGATTCTAAGAAGAAATGCAGAGAGCCAAGATTCTCCCTCAACCTTTGATGGCTGTATAACTGTGGACTGTGAAAATGGCTGATGTTCATAAAATCCCTTCATTTGTAAAACCAGGACTTTAAGGTGGATGGGAGGGGAACTTCAAACTGAGAGTGGAATTTTACAACAGGTTATCAAACAAAAGCAGTCCATTAAATTCACACGGGGAAAACTGTTGTTAATGGGCAGAGGGAATCTAAACCCTACATCTAGGCCAGTAAGCAAAACTACAAAGTATATTTTAGTTCATGTGTAGTATTTTTTAGTTCACAAAAGATTTTGTACAGAGTTGCTAACAGAAGATTCGAAGTCATTTTAGGGGGTTTTTCAGTCTGGAATCTGATTGTACTGGGATTCACCCACTGGGACAACTCTCTCCAAAAAAGGGAGGTACAGTTTTGTTGTAATTTTTAATAATTTTTTAATAAAACCGAATTCCTCTTCTCCTGATAAATTTGTTACACTAAATACATGTATTTGGACAAATATACCTAAATCCAAGGAAGCCAAAATTGGATTTTTAGTTTAAATTTGCAGCTGAGGAAACAAATGCAACTAATGACTCTGTAGCATTTCAGCAAACACTCTCCTCCTGCCTAAGAAAGAAACACAAAATCCTAAACCAAATCAAACCTATGCACCCAGAAGGCCTTTTTTGGAACAACTTAATCTACCTTAAAATGCATCAAAATTACTTGCTTTTGATTTGTGTTTCTGCCCATTAAAATACTTTGGAAAAGGAATAGCACACCTACATATGACCAAGAGATTTAACATTTTTCTTAGCTGCAAAAATACTTGAAAAACACATGACAAATGATTATCACATACTCTGACACTCAGTGCAGGCAATATCTATCAGGTAGGGAGAACTCATGATAACGGTGTAGATACAGGACTACACATTTCCAGAGGAAAAATGATCTGTCCTGGACTGGCATCCAAAATAGTATTGTACATTCTGTACCCTTTTTTTATCTAATCTGTAGATGGCTGCAAGTGTATCCGCTGCTCTTCACAAAAGAGACCACTGTCTTTGTGCTTTATTGGAAATGGATGCACTGAGTCACATGGACTGGATTCCATTGAAAGACAACACAGAGTATTTTTTCAAGTGCTGAAATATATTCTGAAACTTAGGAAAAGGAGAAGAAATAAAATTACCCAAATTTTCTTGCAAGATCACATTAAATACACTGGTTCTAAGCAAGCAGGCTAATTACTATACGGGCACTACTTACTTCTGTAAGGGAGAAGCTGACTGAAAGCTGATATGGCAGCGGGGAAGCATGGTTTCTGGCAGGTGGGAGTCAGAGACAGCCACTCTGCTAAGTCCCTGTGAGGTAAGAGTAAGCGGAGTTGAGCCACCTCACAGTTGCTGTAAGTTAGAACCTCCTCAGCAGAGCAGAGCAAGGAGCAGGTAGTGTGTTGGAAGCTCTTGAGGGACACAGTCTACATACGACACACGCTGTAAAGCTGATTGCTGCTCTGCTGCAAGCTCCCTTCTTCCCTCCTTCTGCTTGTACTGCACACCCACTGCCAGCTCAGAGCTGCTTCCTTTAGGAGGAAAGGTGTAAGGAGAAGCAGGTCTGGCTATGACCTGGTAAACAAGATTGAGTTCAAAAAGCTTGGAGCTAAGTCGACCATTGAAAAAGATGAGCTGGAAGGGCAGAGTAGGGCAGAAGCTGGCTTCTATGAAGATAAAAGAAAGGTTCTGCGATCCTTTTAGCAAAGTCTGTGCTATGAACTCCACTAGTAGGTACAATATTTGCAGACAGCATCTGAAAAGACACTGTGTCCTCCAAAGAGCCAACATGAGAAAATTTGAGTAATGAGCACTATAGATTTGCTTTTTTTGTTTTTGTTTTAAGATACAGAGTATCGACCCTTGGAATCTGCTGATGTTTCCACAGTGGAAAATCCTGTAATTCCTTGATTTTAACATAATTTTTTAAAATAGAGCTAGCAAGCAACAGGTTGAGGTTTCCTCAGAGGTACCCAAGTGCCTGTCAGGAGACAGTGTTCTCCCCCCTTACCTGAGAGAAGTCCGCTGCTTCCTCTCAGAACTTCTTACTTCTTCATTAGCTTTGCTTTCAGCTCTATGCCTGGCACTCTGCAAATCTGCCAACAAGAGAAAGTACATTATTCTCACATTACTGTCCTTGCTGATCAGCATAACTAACATGCTACATCGCAAATCCATTTTTTCACGTTGGTAGATCAAGATGTAATGTATCATTCTGTGTAACCTTCTCAAAAGTGCTGCTGTTCACATGACAGATTTTAGGCAGATGTAACCTTGACTGCGGGACATTAGTCAGGGTTAGCTGGCAAGCCACGTGGCAAGTTAAAGGAAGCCACATTCACGCTGATATACTTGTCCCTCAGGAGGGCTCAGTGGTTTAAAGCTTGATGCTGTACTAATGCATCACATAGCGCCCTCAACAGTGAAAACTGGCTATGTTTGCACTTGATCAAGTGAATGTATGTACTAAAACTGAGGTAAGAAGGCTCTCCTTTAGGATAAGGTGTCTACATTTTCTACTGAAGTATTACTTTAAATATTTTTAAGTATTTCAATTTAGTACTACTCTATCTTCTGAAGTAATTATTCTGATACAACCATTATTAGAGTGAACAGAAGGTGAATAAGCCATTGGAGTATAAGCTATTTTATAACGGCAGACTGGCAGTGTAGAAAAATGTGCCATTTTCATGCATAGATTCATAAAGGTTACTTATGTTTAACAGTTCATTCTCATCCAGCAGCAGTAATAGCTATTCAGCTTAAAAAACCCATTTTACACCAATGTCCCTGTCTCCACACAAACTGAGCACTGTTATATCTGCAGAGTTTAAAAAGGTACAAGTCAAAAAGGCTTTAAATCTGCCTTGCAGCACATAAAGCCAATAACACAACATATGGGTTACTGCTGCTGCTAAAAGGAAATAATCAATCAGGAGAGGCTAACCTAATTTCCTTAAGAGATACTGAAAGGAGGGTAGGTAATTTAGCACTTGAGGTCTTAAAACAGGTTCATGGGATTTAAAATATCCACATAATTATTTGCCTTTAAGTATACATTTATTTGTATTAACAAAATACCAAAGATTGATTTTAAGGGATTCTTGAAGCTTTTCATACTTTTTCCAAAGGCTGATTGCACATCCTTACCAGTATGATTTAACAAGATACTCTTTTTCTTCTGGCTGCCATCTGGTGCCACAGTGAGTTTCACTCGGAGAGTTTTGCTGGAACTAGGAGAATGGTTTACTGATGCATCAACTACCTCATAGATGGTATGAAGCAAGCTGGTAATATCCTATAGTTGGATTGAAACACAGAAAGACACACTACTGTGAAAATGGTACGAAACCTAGAGCTTTGATATTATAATAATTTTAGATCTGAGACTATTAAATGTTGAAATTTCCTCACAAGTCACTGAATTTAAAAGAGCTGAACTTGCACAGAAACTTACAAGAAAGGATCCATTTCTCCCTTCTGTCAACCTCCTTTTTTTTCCAAATTAGACTGTAATATAACTCATAGACACAGAAGGGAGTGATTCAAGTAGATCCATATTCTCTTTCATCAAATGGCATAGGATTTATGAAATGGAGCAAACCAGAACAAAACAATAATAAAAGCACAGGGCATTCAGTTTTTCTAAACTGTGAATCAGTAAAACTGTGTTCTGTCTTTTCCTTTCTTTGGTTTCAATAGAACCCAGGGATAACCATTCATACTGCACTAAAAATTGAGTTCACATGACCTAAACAAATACAGCAATTGAAGAAAATCTTGGACATTAGAGTCTTATGACTTCTTGAGGTTTTTTCCTTGGGCTAGTTAAATGGTTGATTATATAGGAGGAAAACCAGTAAGAGAAGTGGCAGAACTGTAAACCTCAGGTTTGGAAGTAAATGATATCTGAATGTCAGGCCTATTACAGAACATTCTTCACACATCTCTTTGAAGGCAATGGGATGTGAACAAATGCTTACATGCCTGGCTATTATCAGAAAGAACATCAGCCAATTTTAAGAAGTCCATTGTTTCAAACAGCAGAAACCCTTTTTAGCAGCTGGCAATGCTCAGAGGTCTCAGGTTGATCTAATCCAGCGAGTATCAAATATGGTACTGTCTTAAATTGCCAGTATGTAAAGGAGATCTCTTGGCTCACTGCTTTAGCCCAGAGAGATTCCACTCAAACTGATCTTGGGCATCAACCTAAGGCCAAAGCATACTGACCATTGCAGGCTATAAAGATGCCATTCAATATACAACTGAGAATTTCTCTATGCTGATCGTCCTATTCCTTGATCTACCTTAGTACCTAAGCTCTTTCCAGATGCCTGTGAGCACGAAGGAAATACCTAAAGCATCCTTTGTTAAGTATAACTGGTTCTGAGGATTAAGAGTCAGGTCTATAAAAACTCAAATCCTCTAAAATTTTTCCTTTGCCCAGGAGCCATGCCCATAACAACAGCAGCTTAAAATTCAGTATATCCTAATGAATCACAGTACTTTAAATAGACAATATACTACTCAGTTCTCATTATCTAACAAGTGTTAAAAATGACAAAGAAATACTAATTTCTACTCACACAGAATTTAGGGAAATACTGACCTCATGGCCAGGACAAATGACTTTAGAGCAGATGATTTTCCAGCTCAATAGGTAGAATGAAGAACTAAATCCTAGAGGGTCCAGACTTTGTCTTAACACATACACTTTCTAACTTTCCGGCACTCAGCGGAATGTCTTGAACTCACAAGTCTGGAGAAAACATATTCATAAAAGGAGAGAAGAACTCTTTTACTTCCCCACTGAAATATTTTTTTCTACCATTGTCACAAGTTACTGCTTTTCATCCTTTTGACAGGAACCACTAACTGAAGCTTGCATGAGGGAGACACTGCTCAGTGACAATCTGGTGGACACCTCATAGCTATTTAACACATCTCACTTCTCATACTTCCACTCTAAATTGAAACCTAGCCAGATCTCTAAATAGGCACAGCCATACCCGGCAACCAGCTGGAAGGGCTGGACTTCCATTGCATCTATGAGAAGAAACCCAACTAAACAAGAACATAAACAGACCAACAACAAAATGTATCTGTAGCTTTATATACCCTCCATAAATTATGTCCTAGGACCCTTGTGCTATAATCTGCACCTCGATAAGACAAACCTTCCCTTTCAGCAGAATACTTAAGCACTACATTTACTCTTAACAGGACCTCATACTTTCAGCACTTTGGTGAATGAAGCCTTTCCCATACATTCCTTAGAAGAGTTGGTCAGCCAACATGGCATCTTTCCACACAAGGCTATCATCAAGAGGTTATTATCAACTCTTTCATACACAATATTCTGACTCCCTTCCTTTTTTCACTACCCAGATGTTTACACAAGCTGATCATCTAGTCTATTTTAACTTCAATAGGTAAAGCCAAAAAGTCTTTCCTCCCACTGTTCTTTTTCATGATTTTTTTTCCAGTTACGAGACCTAACTTGCAAACTGGCACACAATCTGCCCCTTGTGTTCTCTGAGGGTTTTTCTCAACTAGTTGCTTGACTCAGCCGTTTAAAATGTACTCCCAAATGCCATCAAGGAAGGCCAGATAAAACATTGTTGTGACATGTACTTGGCAAGTCAGAAATATGTGCATGCACACACCACATCAGGACAATTTACATCTCTCAGCCAAACAGGCCCAAATTAACCCAAATTAATGCTCAGGCTCTAAGCAGTTTAAGAGGTTGCACAGAGATATCAGGACACCCTTGTGGCCTTATGCTCTGCTGCCTGTGCATTTCATTACGTGTTTAATATCCAGCTTCCTCCACGATAATCTGAACTGCTTTGCATTCTGGCACTGAATGAACTCAGTCGTCAGATGGGATATATACCAAGATCGAGGTTAGGGATATCCCTAAGTAACCACTTAATGCTTAAGCTGATCTTTTAAACACCACCAACAACATTTTTATTATAGGATTCACTTGTGGTCCTAATTTGGGATTGGAAATTCTAGCAAACTGACAGTTCTGATTTGGTCAAACAAGTCTGCTTGGGTCATTTGCTACTCTGTCACCTGCCAAGGTCCTGGCCGAGTAGGCACCAGCTACAAGGCAGCCTGAACCTCCTGTTGCTTTCCAGTTATTGCTTCACAATTATAACAAACAATGTCCTGGGGCACTGATCTGGTAGCAATGGTCCGTGCCAACAAGTATTGAACGGTGACTAAAAGTACCTTCTCATAGCCCTTTTTGGGCAGCTAACATGGTAATGGCTTCTTGTCAAGTTAGTACCACTAGACTGTTGAAAAGGGTTACAAAATTTGTATTTTACCCCCAACAGAATTTTCAGTAGTCTGTCAGGTGACTGAGATAATTCATGTCCCACTGGATATCATCTCCATTTAAATTCCTGAAAGAATTGCCTAAAATAATTCACACAGCTTTACCTTCTACATACCAGCTTATGTATTTCATTGTCCTCAAGAAATTCAACATCAAAGATAAATCAGTTGGTACACCAACCAGCATGTCTCAGATACCACCTACCAAAGAATCTAACTTTACAGCACAATGGATTACAATTTTTACTAGTCACAAAAAAATTCATCATACATTTCCTCAAACTTCCTCCCTTTTTACAGGAAAAATAATCAAGAACAGATTTTTCACTGTTTCCCATTTTTCCAAAAATAGCATTTGCTTATGTTTTTTTTATTAAAATGTACTTCTAAACAATTTTTAGTTAAAAAAATCATTATGTATTTTTACATTAGGATACAAAATGGATAAACAGAAATAAGAACTAAAAAAGTATTTATCTCCTTTATAGCAAACAGATTATATATGGAGGAGCAGTAGGGTACACGAATCTAACTAACTTCTGAAGGGCTTCTAGTGTGCTGAATTTCTGCTGGGATAGCTAGTTTAATCAAGTATGAAAACTGAAACTGATATTTTTCCTCAAAGAGGAAAACAAATGCTTGCCAGGTAGTATCCAAACAGCCAGCACATGCCATACCCAGATTTATTTGTGTCTTGCTTATTGAACACTACAGTTGGTTTTTCCAGGGCTGAAGGATTTGACATTGTTAATCTGTGTTTCACATCCTATTTTATCAAGCAGCTAATATAACAAAGTATATTAAAAAGAGCAACTTTAATGGATTGCCAGAAATATTTGCATTAGAAATACTAAAGAGCAAATAGTTAAGGCAAATCACGTATGCCACCCTCACATATGTATCTGTAGAATATTTTACAGCTCTCTAGTAGGAAACCAGCAGGAATTTAGAACATGCAGAGAAACCAGTGGGTCTGCAAAAAAGAACAAGGGCAAATTACATTCAAATATACTTCATTCCTTACAGAATACATGTCACTGAGAAAGTCCCATTCCAGGTACTAATTTCTCATTTCTAAGGAACATTAGTGATACAGGGACAACCCTATTTTTCCAGTATTAGCACACGTTATCATCATAGGACTAGTTAGTAAGCTAGAGATTGTGTAAAGGAAACTAAAGAAGCTTTTCCAGAGAAATTCATGTAACAGAATGAGGTATTCACTCAAGAAAGCCTGCCAAAAACAAACAAAAAAATCTAAACCCCAAACCAACATCGCACAAAAACCCCAAAACAAACCACTGAGCTTAATGAGACTGAAAGAAAGCACTCAGTTTGATTTTTTGTAACTTGTTTGGGAAAGATGTCTTTGGCTTCCCTCAAAACTAAAAGAGAAAGACATCTTCTCTTAATGTTTACCTCTGGTACAAATGCACCAAAAGTGATGGTTCCTCTAACACAGACTCTGTCCATTGGTTTCATTGCCATTTCTATGTTCTGAGTTAACAGAATGTTGACAAACATAATGAAAAGGGGCAAATTTCAAGATAAGAGTTAGGCTGATAAACAGTAGCCCCAAAAAAGCCAGTGTTGTTCCCCAATTCAAAGATTTGGTGCCGCCTTCTGAATGCAAAAAGAACATTTTCACTCATTACAGATACGATCAAAAGTAACTGAAAAAGGGAAACCCCCCCCCCCCCCAAAATAAAAATTGGGTATTTAATGTAAGATGCAAAGAATATTCTTAGCATTAAAAATGCATGAAAAGAAACATCAATATTACTTCATTACATTTCCTTCAGAAAAAGAGAAGTACAAATGTCTCATTTGTACTTTCTTTGTAGTCTGATTTTTACATAGAGCAATGTTTTTATTGCAACATCAGCTTTGTTGATCACACACGTTTTTGAATCATTCTTATTTGGAATGTGAAAGGAGCTTCACTCGCTATCTGTTCAACAACTAGTCTAGAAGAAATTCCCTTTTTTTTACTCTTGACAAGTAACTTTCTTGTGTGCTAACTCCTGCGCAGCCACTCACCAAAGAAACTCAATTTTCCAAGAAAGAATAGATTGAAGAAAGGAGGCTGATGTTTATGAAATATAATTACATTCATAGAGCTCAGTATAAAGCCTCATGGATCAAAATACATTAGTTCAATTATCCAAGTTTCAAGTCTGATTACAGACTTGTGTGATTATGTGAAGATAATTACAGTACAGCTGTCAGTTCTAAAAAGGCCTGCAGTACATAAGGAATTGTCCTCTTACGGCTTATGGAATGAAGGGAAACATTATTAGCCAAGTTTTGTAATACACATATTAGAACAGAAAAAGTTATCTCCCACCACACCAAAAGGACTGAAAAATGGTTGACTTTATGACAGAAAAAGCACTAGTTCAATGACACACAGTAATGCTGATTTTATAGTTTGCCATCCCAATAATTATGCTTTCATAATGGGTGTATGCCTTCAAGAAGCATGACTAGATATGAACTTCTAATTATAAAGACTACAGAGTAAGTTGTACGGACTCTAAGAGGAAATCAAAGCATTATTAAATTCTGAAAATGTTGTTAAGATCCAGAAGAAATTTCACTAGGATGGAATTTGAATGCTCTTGCGGTGATCTGTCATTGTGTAAAACCCAAGGGAAATTTTATCCAGTAACGAAATCCATCTCTTATTTACAATTTTCAAACATTTTAATGAAAAAAACATTTAGTCCACTTGTAAAATTGCACCCCACCTACATGTCTCTCACAAACTTAACACTGTATATTCCTTTGGAAACTATCTGGACATGAAATCCAATGTTTTAAACACAATGACTTTGAAACAAATGAAATGGATGTGGGTGGGCAAGTCATTTCCTTTTCCAGTGTCTCACTCTTCCAACATGAAAACCAAGGAAGATAACGCTGACTCCTTTTTGCACAGTACCTCAGGGTCTACAGATAGAAATCTGACTTAAAAAATTTCCTCTCTCTATTAAATCCAGCCATAAATCCAGGAGACATTAAAGTGAAACTTCCAAAGAAGGAGAAAAAGCCCACACTAAGCTTTTCTTACCAGAAAATGGGACCATTGTTTAGAAAACATAATTGGTTCTGAAAGTATTTTTGTTAGCTCACTAAATGGCACTGGTACAGATCACCCCTCTTCTTCAGACCATCCAGTCTGCCCCTGATTCAGAAATACGCTTCCCATTCTTTCAATTCAAAGCATGTGTTCTGGTCATTTTAATTGAAAATATTCACATCTTTAGCATTCACCATTGTTAAAGCCTTTGCTGCATCAGGAGTAGCCCTGTTAAAGAAATAACAGTATCAAGCCCACTGTTTCGACTGCCAGTCTCTCAGGGGCCAACAGAATGAGAAATTCCATGTCATATGAAGAGACTGAAATTCCTCTTTTGCGGCCAAGATTGTCTATCTATGCACTGCTATCATTAGTCATTCTTGCACAAATAACTCTTAAATTGCATGTGGATTCAGCAAAAGACAAGCAACAAGATGGATTATACAAATGGCACTGGAACAGTCTGCAAAAGAAGTGTGTAACTTAACCGGGAAACTCTGCAATGGTGCATACTATATATTTGTTTCTATCTTTGGTCACATGTAAAGAGCTGAAAATTATCAACCTATCTAGTCTCCTGGTTAAAAGAAAATTTTCTGGCACAGGTTCAAGTCTGAATATAGCAACTTCCAGACCTCAGAGTAGTATAATTTTCCATCGCTGCACAGATTTGGTTTCAGTTAAGCTGCAGTCTGCTCTTATAACAGAGAGAGGTAGAATTTGGCTATAACATATTCTCTAAGTACAGTCAAATTAAACTCTTTGGTGTACCACATAATCACAAATAATTACTGTATACATACTTAAAAGCATATTCTCATTATGTTCAGCACATGGAACTCCCACTGACATTAATGGGAATTCCATGCCTGAATGTAAAGGACACCCATGCGTGTGGGTTTGGGTTTTTGTGTATTTTTCCCCTATTCTTTGAGAGTCACGATAATCTTGTAATGAAGACTTAGCCTTGGGTCTCGAAGGATCTGGGTTTAATCTGCCACTAGGTTCTTGTAAGACTTCAGGCAAGTTATTTCATTTTTCTGTTCTCTGTTCCCCACACATTAACACATACAATATTATTTCCCAACCCACACCCACATCCTCCTCCCTTCTTTTCCTCAGCCACTCTATACGTCCCATCTTCCCACTCGAAATTTTGGACTTGGCCTGTAACTTTTGATCTGCTGATTCTCTTGCAAGAGGGGCACAGATTTCATTGGACTATTCAAAACACTATCAGAGTAGAGACAATTAAAAAAAGCCTAATAATGATGTTCATATATGTGTTAAAAACCCTGAACAACCATCACATTTGGTGATTTGTTAATAAATGTCAGAAGAGATTTGCTTCAGCATTCTAGGAAACATTTCTACTTTCATTTACTGTCTAAGGCCACTACACTTGCAGTATTTACCCCATTCCTTTCAGTCAGTTTGTAATAATTTTCACAGACACCAGAACCAAGAGAACCAAGAGACAAAGCTTGTCAATTTTCAGCTGATTATCTAAAAGGCATGGGAGCCAAAAAACACACCTCACAAAAAAAATCCTTGACAGCACAGTTTAGTTAATCTCAGTAAAAGACATTCTTCTACAAGTATCACTCAATTTGGATAGAAATAGCTCTGAAAAAGGACTGTATTCTAATCTATATATCCTCTTATTTGCACAGGAAATATGACTTGAAGACATCCTGATTAAAAATACATGCTGTTACGCTTTGACAGCCATTCACTGTGGTCCTCCAACAAGTATCAGCAATGTTATTTTCACTTGGAGGGAGAAGGCAGAGATCAGCCTAATATTCATGAAAACAACAGCACAATATATAATTAGTCCTACTGGAAAGAATGTCAGAAAGCAACCTTGCTATTTGGTTAGCTTAACTCTGAAAAGCCAGATAGAAGCCAGAACAATATACATTTGCAGGGGTTTATTTTGACAATGTGTTTAGTTGTTCAGTTGTTTTAGATACTTTTCCTCCTCAAATGCCAGTACTACTTTTTAAAGGGTAATCCCAGATATTAAACAACAACTGGCTTAAAAAGTGGTACAGTACATTTGAAAACAGTAAACTACCAGTGGGGTTGTTTCTAGGAGGGAATCTGCTATTCAAGTTGGCAGGACAACTCTACTTCATAGAAGAAAAAATGCTCCTGTTAGAAAACACTTCTCTTGTTAGCAAATGCTGCACACAAAGGGGCAGCTGTATTTTGCTTACCTCACGTGTGACTCTTCCGTTGTTATCAAAGTCATACAGTGTGAAGGTCCATTCTTGCCTGTTATCTTCCTCTACAGACACATCACATTGCAATTCCTAAGAAACACGCAAAGAGCAGCTGATTACCTAAAGCAAAAGGCCTGTTTGCAGAGGAGACTCTCCGTAAAAGAAGGCTGCTTGCTTTCTTCCTTCCTCCCTTCCTCATGGGAGAAAGCTTTCAGGACATGTCCTGGGGAGGTCTCTCTCCACCACACTGAAGGAGTCTCACCACAATCACATCATAATCTCAACTAGGGCTAGACTTAGGGAATCTGCAAGATGCTTACTACTTCATTGTAGAAAACACTAAAAGGTACAAGATCAGTCTCTGAAACTCTTGAAATAGCATACGATTTCCCACTAAAGAGTGAGAAAGAAAACTCTGCTTAACCCAGAAAGAGAAAGACATCAGAAATAAGACTCACAGAATGAGGCGGTACCCCACAGTGCCATGAGTAGTTATTAATTTCAAATGGACACATGGCATAACTCCTCACCAGTGAGACCTGTCCTTGACACAGATATTTGATCTCCAAAGGTTATCAGACTTAGTGCAGCACAGCATCGTGCCACTGCAGCTCCTGAAGGAGCCTACCTAGGAACTGGCAGGTAAGATCAGGGAGTAGTGCCTGGTCCTTATTTTAACTGTGCTTCTGTTCGTAAGATTGTGGTCTGTGGAAAGCCTGAAATAATCCATTTGTTAAAGCAAAAAGAAATCCTCAACCCAAAACTTCAGTCAAGTAAAAAGGATGCACCTTGACTGACTCCAGTCACCTGGGTGCAAACTGTTTGCTTTCTCTCAAGACCTCTGCAATCAGAATTATCCAGAGCCACAACAAGCCAAAACAGAAAAGTTACAGTGCAATTAAAATGAAAGCCACTGTATGCAAGTAAAACAAACAGCTCCAAATAGCTTCAGCATGACAGAGCTCAAAATACCTGGTTGATCTTCTTACTTGAAACCAATTCCCTACAGCAGTTACCGGTACCCCCTGTCCCCTGCTGAGTTCAAAGGCAGTCTGCTCTCAGTTGTAGCAAGCCCGGCTGAAAGCTGCCAAGTGCCCCACACTCTACTGTGGAAACACAGCTTCATGTTACATAAACATTCCCAGCACCTTTAAAAGCCAAATCACATCCACCTCAAATTTAGACCTCTTGTCTCAACATTTGCATTTCTGATTCTTTCATACCCTTGAAACATTTACCAATCTCTTAGCTCCTAGCTTATATAGCTGGAAACTTTCATTTGTAGAACAAGGGAAAAAATAGCAATACTTGGTTTCTTGCCATATATTACTACGTCCCTGTCCCACATTGCCTAACATAACATCTTTATGTGAGGATGTGCTCTGCTTAGTTAAGAGCCATGGCAACTTTCCCTGCATTAGTCATGGTGCCTAGTACCAAGTGCTAACCTTTATGGCATGCCAAGAACTACTTGGGAACAAACACAGACTATGCTGCTACAGTAGAGTTTCAGCTACTCTGGCACCAACCATGTTGACAGGTGTCCTCCAACGTTCAAACATCAAGGGACTGTTAATTGCAATTTATCATATCTTTCCTGTCTGCAAAAGTCTGCTACTCAAGGTAGAATATAAAATGTGTGTAGAAAAAGTTATCGCTGCACACAAAAAAGGTAGGGAAAGTCACCTCCCCCAGAAGGCACAAAGCACCTAGCAACCCCTGAGCGGCCTATGGGAAAGATACCTCCTTTTAATCAACTTTAAACCAGCAAAAAAATAAATCGTACCAGACTACTACATCTCCTCTAGAGAAGGAAACAAATACTCGAGCCACGCTGCAAGGTGGCTGCATGGTCTTCTAAACAACAATTGAGGAACGCAAAGCTCATTTACTGTAACAGCCCGACAGCACTGAAAGGTAGAAGTTTGCCATGTCTGCTGGCGCGCAGAGAGATGAAAATTTGTGCTGTTTCTTGCTGGTACCAGAGATTCTTCCTCCTCACCAAGACACACCTCTAGCTGGATGACAGCTGTTTCAATACTCATAGTTATTGAATCGCTCCTTATATAAACAAAACCTCCCAACTACACATAATGTCTGGCAGTTCTATGATGTTTGTAAGTCTATACAAGGAAACAGACCATTAGACTCTGCCCTCCAGGATCCTTTTCCTCCTCCCATTCAATCAGATGGATTTCCTTTGTGGCAGGTCAGGGTTATCTCACTTTGGGTGACCAGGCATAGAAGACTGTTGGTTAAGGAAGCTTTCACAAACATCTTTTACACTAGGCAGATTTAACCAAGTGTAATAGTCCATGAAAGTCAACCTAAAGAATTGATAACATGGTAGGTGGCATAATGACTCAGGGAATCATCATAGATTAAGGGTTAAACCAAACACCCCTTCTTAGTATACATTTCAGATCCTACAGAGGAATGATTGTCATTTGATCCTCTCCAAATCTGGAAATACATCTCACTAATCACCTCATAAGCAGCACCAATAGTAAGACACTGACGTGAGCCAGTTCTCCTTCCTCCTGTGTCCATCACAATCTTTAGAATGGATTTAAATACATCAGAGGACACTATTTGAACCACAGGTTATTTTTCTACCAAAATTATGTCAGTAGAGTGAAACTTCACAATATATAGGACTTACTTCGAATTTCAGTTGCTTCTTGGAAGCTGTGCGTGTGTCACTTTCTTTTTCTGCTTTCTTTTCATCTCCACTGCAGACTCCATCTGTCTTCTCTGGAGGCAAAGCCACTGCGATAAATACATTTAAGAAAAAAAGCTTATAAGGAAATGTCAAAGCAGCCTCATATTTGCAAATCTGTCTTTATATTTAGAGCGAAATTGATTTCAGCAAACTTGTATGAGAGGATCATTATACTTGATTTGCTTTTGTGTTCACTACACATCTGGGATAAATTCTGCAGATAATCTACCAAAGCTTTTGGTACACAGCCTCTCCTACAAACATCACTAGAGTCAAGGAAGTTCAAACACAGCATTACACGAATAAAAATCAGCAGAACTGTTACTGTAAATAAGTTGGATAGTATTGTAAAATATTGAAAGTTTGTGACATATTGTGAAAACGCATTGCATTTACCAGCAGTGAATGAATTAATGAAGCTGAAATAAAGTCCTCATTCTGTTTCAATTTTCCTCTTCAAACAAACTTTACTATCTTCCAAGAGGTAACACCTCTCCAAAAAGGTTACAATGCATTTTGCCACTTAAGTATGAAAAAGTATATTCTCCCTGTTTCAAGTTAAAAAACTCACACTCGTGTAATTCAACAGCAATCATAAAGAGATTAATATTAACATCTATCAGACATACATCACAACATATCATAACATCTGTAACAGAAAGAGATATATACTTCTCATGTGGATTGAAAGACAAATGCACAGAAACTTAATAGCTGTGCCTTTGGTTCCTGCAGAGGCACTCAGCCTTGCACATGATGAAACCCTATGGAAAATTCATTCTATATTAATTATGAAATTATACAGATGTTTTAACCCTACCTTCAGACATTTTAAATATTGGGGTCAGCAATGGGATATCCATACTTCATTAGGCATAGCAGCAATCCTGCCGACTCCCCCAAAACCAGAAGATACTGTGAGAATGTGGGTCCTAAAGTCAGCATTTTTTACTCTTGCACTGCAGCACTTGCATTTACCCAAAGCCTTTATCCTAATGTAGGAACCATTTTTCTTGGGGATGCCTCTCTAAGTAAGATATTATATAAGTTCGGTTCAGTAAAGTCAGATTCCTTACAAAAAAGGAAACATGATCCCCTCTACTCCAGGATGACTGATTTCAAACTGGGTTTACTCTGTGGCTCTCCTGGTGTTTGGCACCACTGAGGTGCCTCACAAGCATTCTCTGAGGAAAGCAAATCACTACCATGCTAGTAATTAAGATAAAATGTTAGCCATTTTTCAGCATTTTCTTTCACATTTGAAAAAGAACAATCAGCTAAAAATAACCCCGAACCTAAAATCTACCCTTACTGTAGCTTAATTCTCTCAGAAATTCTAAAAGCTAAGATTTCTGCCTCCACGTTCACATTGCCGCACTGCAATATCTCATATTTTATGGTCTTGTTTCTTTGTTTAATTTTAACACTATTGTATTACCTTATTTTTGCTTGGTTTCAAAACTGCAGCATACTGTAAAAGATTCTGGACATGCAGTAAAGAAAGGCAAATGAGGTAGACATCCTAACCTTTGGAATTTCCTGACTTTGATACTCATTTGCAGTTTTGATGTTATGCTAACACCAGCTTCCCACCCTGCAGATGTAATTTGCATTGTACAAATGCGAGTAGTCACGGAGTTTATTTATACACATATATACACTGTGAAACACTAACTTCTACTCAAAGCCATGTTAGGGTTCCCTACACTGAACATAAAGAAGGAGAAAGCTCACGTCACAGCAGTATCTTCTCGTCCTTTTAACCTGTTTTTATCAGATGAGAAGGGACTGTTTATTTTGAGGTTTTTGTATAGCGTTTATAATAATGAAGGCATGTATTAAAATAAATATTACTTACAATACAGAGCTTTGAAGTATATCTGAAGAAGAGCTATTTGCTTTATACTCACTTTGTCCATAAATAGAACTATGTATTTCTGGACGTTCAAAGCCAAAGGCCATAAAAAGACCCCCATAAAATAGAAGACAAGATTTGGCTGTCTACCTTAGTCCAGCCTTGCTGTTTCATTCTAAAATCAACAAGAAATGAAAAGGTAATGTTGTCCCTAGATTTTCAGTGGCTCGGTTTGTACCAGTGATCAGTTCCTCACAGGAACAGTTTTAACTAAGCTGACAGAAACATTTGTATGAGGCGCTTTTGCAATCCTTCACAACCTCCCTCTAGGGAATGTGAAATAAATGAAAGCTGGGCTGGTATGACCCCTAGCTTCATTGGAACAGTGGACAACTGTGGAATTAAAACCCAAACCACCCCTGTTATCACACATACTTTTAAATGTATAAAGCTACATAATGGCCAAAAGACTTCTACAGTGGTCTTTTATCTGTTAAGGAACAGCATCCCAAAGGACAATAGTACAGCAAACAACTTTAGGCTGAGAGCACTGAGGATCAGATCCTGCACAAGGTGACTATTCCCTGCCCAATATACTTTGTTGGGGTTATTTTTGTCAAAATGAAGTCTCTTGCAGAGCATTCTCTCCCACCACCATGCTCTTGCACTGCACTGAAAGCTGCCAACATATACAAGGAGCACCAGAGCGTCCTAGTCCACAGCACCAATGCCAGTTACCATTCTACTTTCAGAACAGCCCATCCAGTAGCGAGTTTAACAACCTTCCTGGACTTAGAGTTAGTGTGTTCAGATAGGACGCTTTCACTTTAATGTATAATTTATATAACAGAGGAAAAAAAGTGCTCTGACAAATTAGCCTTCTCAAAAACAAGAGTTCAGCTATTGGAGAAGGAGGAGATACATCTTGCAGTATGCTCCTTGAGATAGTTTAAATACTGTATGCCAGAAATTATCCTCTTTGAGCTCTGCTGACCTTTGATCTGAAGAACTCATTGGTCTTGCTGCTCCGGGGAATTATCCTTTGAAATCAGTTACTCATTTTGGAGCTCAGAAGAAATGGGGAAATCTGGTGATCTCATCCTGATGTCAAGTTTCATTCAACAAAGAAAAACTAAATCTAAATGAGAAAACTTTAAAGGGGAATATGGAGGTATTAAAATAATATTTATGAGTGATCAAACAATGTGTCTGTGCATATCTCCTCATGTGCCTTACCCAAACCCAATGAACATTTAAAAACACATACTGGAGTACAACTGTTTTGTCTGAGGAGAGAAGGATAAGTGTTTAGTATTTTGTTTCTATATTTAGTTTTGACTATTGACTTGCGCTCGATTTCATGAAGGATACAAACACATGCTGAACCTACTTATAAATAAAATCAGAACGTCTGCTTGGGACAGTTAAAACTGGCAGCCGGTAAACATAGATCCACCAGCAAGCTGCATGCCGAGGTTCAGATATATTCAACAATGTGAACTTCCTTTCAGCTCTGCCAATGATATTAAACTAGAACAGACAAGACTGCTATCTCAAAGGAGTGTGGGGAATTAACAGACTTGTGTTTCAAAGCCTAGACCATCAGAAATGGGTCCACGCACAATATATCAACTGTGCAAAAATACATACCTCCTCACTCAGATAGCAAGTCCTGACAAAGAGAATGCTCTATGTGTATGAATATACAGAGAAACCTACCCTTGTTACGGGACTCTACAACTGGAGAAAAAAAGCATATTTATTGCTTCTTATGGGAATAACCATATGCTCTCAGAAACAATGTTCTCTAACAAAATGTTTCATGAATTGAAATACTGCATATGTTTTCTTTATGATGTTCTCTTCTCTTGTTCATTATTAATGGCCTTGTAATTACTTCTATAACCTTAAGACACTATAAAAATGTGTCTGGACAATATTTGAAATTGGAAAGACAATAAAGGAAAAATATTAACTTGGAAAAATTGTGAAATACAATTCTTTCATGAAAAACAAACTGACTGGCTTAAGTGTACTAGCAGATGTTTCTCTCTAAGATTGTTAATTGCTACCACCCTATTGCTTGTAATTGAGGTGGGGGAGGAAGAGAATGAACACCAGTTTAAAGGTATTAAGACTCATCCCTGAAGAATCAAGTCTTTTTTTTTTTTTCAGAAGCTTATTCATGCCTAAGAAAAGAAGGGGTTATCACCAAAAAACCCCAGAAATGAGATAAAACTGATTGTTGTGCTGCGTGTATTGAATAAGCATAGAATACTGATCTTCAGACAGCCAAACCATTCTTCACTCACCTCCATCTTGCATCTGAGAATAAGGGGGAAAAAACCACAGCGCCAAAATACAGCTGCAGTCAGGTCGAAAAGTGACTGTTATACTTTCACCCTCACTCAGGTGGCTTGTCATTTCACATTTCTCAAAGTCTCAATCAAGAAAAGCACTATGCTCTTTAACAAACGATCTTCCTTCTCAAAGTAAGAACAGTTTCACTCTGTTTTTCAGCTGCACTGAGCGTTTTAGTCAGATGGATTAAGAGGACCTTGTGGCCAGAAGCACAAAAGGATGCAACTCTGACATATGTTCAGGACTAAGTTACAGCTACCAATTTCAAATTTGAACGGCAGTTAGGAAAACTCAGGCTAAAGATGAAATAGTTTAGAGCTTCTTAGGGATGACAGCCATTCCGAAAGGTATGTGATGGATCACAACTCAGAAAGCAGAACTATGGGAGAAGCTATGCAATTCCACAGAGATAAATTACAACTGGACACTATCAGTGACTATTATCTTAACATCACGGTCATTAACTGTGTAATTTTTGAGAGAAAGCAGAATAAAGGTAAAATTGGAGAACTGAAGAAAATGCCACCTATGAAAGTCAGCATCTGGCACACATGCAACCAAAGCCTTTCAAGTGAAATATTATTAGCCTTCCCCTCCAGACTGGATTCCATGGCTATTCTTTAAAACTACTGTCAGAAACAGAGAGACAGAACTGTATATGGGGAAAAACAACAAACCAGATACTGGAACCTGAAACTTGTGGGAGAACAGGATAAAAGGAAAATTAAAAAATCCATACATATATCATGGCAAGGACATGAAGTCATAAGCACTTCTGTAACAGCTGAAATGGACCCTCAGTAGAGATATTGGACTGGTGGAACTGAGCGTCAAAGAGCTGGTCCAACCAAGCTCAGTAGTAAAGTTCATATTGATATCAAAAGGGTAAGGGTGTTTCACTTCCCATTTGAAGAACTAGCAGATGCAAAACTTAAAGTCAGAGACTACGAGGACCAAAGGGATACAAAGAAAATTAATCATGTTGTTTTTCCTGAAGTCTCTGATGTCTAAATTATCTGGTTCTGTCAACATTTTTTCATTGCAAATATTTTTCAAACATAACTGACATTCTTCACTGACTGCATGACAACAACCACAGCAATAATAACTATGTTTCAAAGTCCAAATTGAGAAGTCATCCTTTAATTAACAATTATATTCACATTCAGATTTCACTTTTAAGTTCTCCTGGAGGCCATGGATTAAGAAATATCATCCCCATTAAACACATATTTTGGGTTAATTCACAGAGTTGATTGAAATACATCCCTGGTGGAGATGACTTTGCATGAGCAAAGGTCCTCTTCTCCAGCATCAAATGAACGTAGGCAGAATAGGACCAGGAAGGGAGTAACATTCCTGTTCCACAGTCACCAGAATAAGCACATAGAAAAACATGCTCGTCCTGGGTCAGTGCCAAAAGCGTGTACTCAGCTTTCTCTGGCTGAAAGCTGAAGCTGATGAATTAGACACACCTTTCAAAACAACAAAGATCAAGCTGCTTTCTCTGAAACTTACTGTAGGGAAATTAATTGTCCGTCTGGGATGAGTAGTTCAACCCCAAAATACAGAGAGAAACCATTTTCTTCTGTTTTACTGTTTCTTGTTGACACTCGCAACATAAACTAAAGGTTCAAATGTACACAACAGAATGGAAAAACCCAAAAAGATTCACAATGTTATAAGACCTACTGCCTGCACCCAAGTGGGGGAGACAGTTAAGCGTGGAAGAGAGGGGCAATGACTCAGACCATGTGATGCCTTGCAAAAAAATCCCAACAAAAACAGAACCCCAAAACGTGTTTAATCATTCAAGAATCAGATAATAATTCTATCTGACAATTCACTGCTAGGACATTGCAGAACTGCTAAACTGAAATTCACTCAAATCTTCAGACAACATTTTCTCTCCTGAATAGAAAGTAGTCAAACTCAAAGGTCTGTGCAACACTAGCTCCCTTAAGGCTTCAGTTCTTTTTGCCAACTCCAGTAATTTGACGCATATAAGTATTTCCAAGCCTTGATACAGAATTACAGGTTTGGGTCTATGTCTGGCATCTTTCTTTTGGCTGTTGAGTTGGGCCGAGGGAGAAATATTTTACTATCTCCTTACCAAAAAAAGATTTTTACCAAAGATGCAGATATAAAAGACAATACAGTCTCTCTCTTCTAGCTAGGGTGTAACTCATACATGCTTAAACACTAAACTTAAATTCCTCACACTCTCTCTGGAGTGAGTTCGCTGAAGGGAGGGAGTTTGTTGAATTTTGCCAGATTCTGATTCCCTTTCCCAATTAGTTCCCCAACTGGCTGTATTTCATCAACAGCAACCGCCAGATTAAATGCCTTACTTGACCATCTTCACCCAATACACTTTGATGTTCAGTTCTCAAGCTTCAAAATACCTTTTGGATGAAGATCAGACAGCACTAAACAGAATTACTAATTAATTAAGCAAAGTTAAATTTTAAACAGTTTGTTGTGTTAGCCAAAAGCCTGAACTGAACAGTCTTTTTTTTCTCTTCCTCATAAGAGATCAAAGAAGATCATTTCTGCCTTCCCTCCTCTATCTTACAAAAAAACCCCAAAAACCAACAACAACAAAAAAATCCACAACAAAAAAACCCCAGGGGACTGGGGACAGAGGGAGAGACTCTCTAAGCTTTGCTCAGAATAAATAGTTCAGGAAGATACCTGTAGCAGCAAGATTTGTGTTTGATCAGTGGGCATATCAAAAGCCACATTGACAGAACACAATCTGCTATAAGTATCTGTATCATTTAACACTGCTAAGTACTTCTTAAGTGAAAACTGTCACTGTCATATGGACCACTTACCACTTTCTAACAGCATTGTGTGTCCCCAGAGCTCTGAATGGGCCTGCAGAGTGTTGAATTCTGTTGCTGAACAGTGACAGATGGGGACACCAACTGATCATTTGTAAGTTAAAGCAAAAGAAGAAAGGGCTCCTTTCTCTAAAGATGGCCATACACTGATTTTGGTTAGTAACTGGTGACAACTTTGCTTTTTAAAAATCGCTTCTTAGTGTAAGTTGCAGATACACACATTCATATAGGATTTTCTGTCTCACATTTTCTTTGCTTCTTTGGATTTTTTCCCCTGAGATTCACAAGGGAAGAAAAAGAAGGAAAGAAAACCAGCCTCTACATAACCCTTTATTCAAATGAAGGCTGAGTAGGTAATGTTATTAAGAATGTAGGCTTTGATATCAACTCGTTCCCATATAACTTAGATGTTCAGCGGGGAAATCATGTTCCCACCACCTTTGCTATGACAACAGGGTCTTTTTAAAGGTATCTGAATGGTAAGATTCAATTTATCAGAAGAATGTCGCTCTGACCCTCACAAAGCTAGCCTTTTACAGAGAGCAACGTTGCGGACCTAGTGTTGTAAGATTATTTTGGCTCTGATGAATTAGTTGCATACCTGATAACTCGCTCATAATTAATATTTAGTAGCAGGTTCAGTGTTTGCATCCTCAGAGCCCTACATCTTACTCTGAGAGGTGGGGGAGAAGGGAAACTGATCCACAACACATCTGAAAAGTAATAGAGTGACTGATAGTCCAGCATAAATGTCTACACGCACAAGCATGCAAAACATGCAGGCTTGACCTCACCACCTCATTTAAAGTCTACAGAGCACACAGGATCTCATCACAAGAAATTATTCCCAAAGAGCAAATGCGAGTAACTGTTCACTGTAATTATTAATTATAGTACACCCTAAAGACCATAACCAGAGATGGAAGCCTGTTGTGCTATGTACCACTCAAAATGCAGGAGCACGATTTAAAGCATCCTTACGGGAGGAACCAGCCCTTCCTGTTGCTCTAGAGAGTGTTTTGCAACTCAAGCATCATCTTCCTTCTTGGAGCTACCTTTTTGGTGGAAAACCCTGCAACACCCTCCCAGACAGCGTCATTGTGGATTTTCATTCAAACGCAGCATCTTGAAAGCTGGGCAGCAATCATACTTGCTAGTGGGGCCTGGGCAGCTGTCCCTGCAGGGGTGTGGGCAGGTGGGTGCTCAGTGCAGCTCCTGGAGGGCCCTGCAGCAGGCACAGAACAGTCTTCATCAAAACACAGGTTTGCCAAGAATATCCTTCCACACCTGGAGGGCTCTGCTCTCGGCAAAGGCTCATTAAAATAACAAAACAAAAAAAGGGGTCTGCAGCACCACACTTTAGCTTTATGCCTTCAAATCCTTATGAGAGACTATAACTCCCTCTTAAACAAATCTTTTGCGCGCAGTTCCGGGCTGCCTTGGCTCCCCTGGGCCACTCCCTGCCAGCACTGAGCCCTGTGCTCAGCCCTGGCTGCAAGGCACAGCAAAGCTCTCCGCTCCTCCAGAGCCCTGTGAAAATTCCTTGGGTAGCAGCTCTTCTACTTCTGGGTATTTTGTTTTACAACTGCTGTTCCTTTCCTCTCTTTTTGTTACCTTTACAGTTTTAAATCCTTTTCGGTGTAAATTTGGGCACTTTGTATGACATATTTTACTGGTGAAAGAACCTGAATTGTTGGATCAGATTTATAAAGCAAGAAAAACCTGATTACCCGTATTTTTATTTCTTTGGTAGGCTGGGGGTTGGGACTTTCCATCTAACAAGAGCAGCTGGACTCCAAGCTCTTTCAAGAGCAGAAATGTTGCTTCAGGTTCATTTCCACAACCCCATAGTGCTGCATGTATTATTTGCTTTTACTCACAAACTAGTTGTGGTTACAAGAAAAACACTCTTCCAAACAAATGACATTTTATCTTTTTCTCCACAGGAGAATAAGGTTGACTGCTACTTGTGCTTTGAGGTTTGGATATGATTGAGATGAAACATCTGTTATGAAAAAAGGTGTGGGGGGGACTTTTTTCTGCTAAAAATATCGTGCCTTTTTTTTTCTGCCAAACCTGAAACATGTGATGAAATTCAACTTTTAAAATACAACCCTGGAGCTACTTGAAACTATAAAAGTCTCCTCAGTATCTGAGGCAAGTCAGAATTTCCACTGTTCAAGCTGGGCTTTTATGAAGAGCAGACTTTAGAAAAAGCTGTAATCTGTCTAGGTAACAAAGGGCACTTGTTCTGCCTGGTGAGGTAAAACTTTGGGTTTCTGTAGCTACTGCAGCAGAAGTGGAGTTGAAGCATACAAAAGCACCCTGACTGATACATACTTTGAATTTGGAGCAGCAACTGGCAAAAGCAATGTGCTTTTCACTGAAATTGCCTCTATAAGTCTGTATGTACATGCTTGTGTATTTGTAAAGTTCAGTAAGATGACAGGTTGTTGTGTCTAAACTATCCACCCCGAAGGTTCAGGCATCTGTCTAGTTTTACATCTATCTAGCCATCTATAGAAAATTATGGCTTCTAAATTTGATCCCAGCTAGATGGTTTCTACTTCTGAATCTATGGCAGAAAAGCAGTAATTATTTAATCCTGTCACAAATTGTATTCTCACATGAGACTCTCTGGGACATGAAATCCCTACATGCAGGAGAGGAGGACCTTACAGGAACACGCACATGGGATCTAAACAAAAGCCTACTGCAGAAAGCTACCAAAAACCCCACAAAGGGAGAACTCTGGAACTCAGTTGCCTGGCTGTGACAAGGTCAAGTCAAACACAAGCAAACTGGCAACTTAAGGAATATTGAGAAGTTGCAGCAGGACATACTGCCTATTAAATGCAGTATTCAAAGTTTCTAAAAATGAATGTAACATTTCATGTAAAGGCAAGGGATCTGAAACAAATATACTGTCTTCTGAAATAGCAAGGGCCAAAGCTTCTTTCAATCACAGGAGCGCAGAACTGGACTAATTCCATGAACACCAGCGTGAGAGTATTATCTTTGCCTGGAAATATGCTCCAGTTTCACATGGATGAAAAAAAATAAAAAAGAAAGAGTCACAAGAGAGTCAGAGAAGAATGGCATTTTGACTCACTTTTCGAAAACATGTTTAATAAAACCTCCGCGAACTGTGGTCAAAGCTACAAGAAAAATAACTGGTAATAATTGTTGCTGGGAAATTAAAAGTAGAAAAGAACCTTTGTTCTTCAAGTAGAATAAATGAAACCACTGGTATTCATCATGTTTCCAGAGAAATTGTTTTCAAACTCCTGACTTGTTCCCATATTTCATTCTTTGTTCTTGGTGGTGGATGTCCTGGGGCAAAGTTCAAGTGCATTTTTATACCGCTGCACATGTACAGTAATGCAGCTTTATCTCTGTACCACACACACCAGATGAGCTGTCTCCCACAGATACGCCCGAGTCCATCTCTTTGTAGAGGCCTATCTGATGGTAAACCTTGTGTCCATGATTAGTCACCGCCGCAGAGGCAGGAGACCAGGAGATGCAGACAGACGTGGCTAGCTGTGACCCAGCCATGGCAGGTGGTGTTCAGGGTTTGACAGGCACACCCACGCGGAGGGCAGCCAGCAGAGCTGTGCACCAGCCTGCACTGCTGCATACTCAGTGTGACTGTTACCCAGCCTAAGCTAGATGAGCACATCACCCAGTTATGCCTACACATGCTACAGCTCCTTCCTTCTCCGAATCACAACGCTGACAGACCAAGGAAAACATCCATGACCAACACTGATTTGGTGAGTCTTTATTACCGAGGCCCAGCCCTTTCCAATCTCATGCACAGAGCATGAGCCTCCTGTCATGGCACCCATTTCTCACCCTTATCTCAGTTCTGCACACAGCAGTTTCCCTCAGACTTCATTCACTGGTGTGAGCAACCAGCTGGGTGCCACAGTCTCTCCCTAAGCTCCGCTGGGATGGTTTGGTCACCTTCAGGATGTGGAAGGCAAATGCAAGAACTCTGCTTCCTTCGATGAGATCTCCCTAAGCTATGTACTTCAGCCCTTTGATTGCCCTGCTTCCCTGATCGTTGTCTTCTTACATCATACAAGACAAGAACCTTGAGAGAACTGTTTTTTTCAGGTTTTCAATAATTATATCCACAGGTGACTTTGCCTTCTAGCAATCTAGTTCAAGACTACCCCAGAGCTCAGAGTAAATTAATATTTTTATTGTTAATTGATTCTTTTTTTAATGACGACTCAGACAGATCATTAGCTTCTCTGTGAAAGAAGAAAAAGTTGCCAGTATTAGGTAGAAGGAAAAAGTATGAAACCCCAATATTTTTATAAATACCAAGCATGCATATAATATTAAAGCTTTCCATGTTTAAGGTGTTAACAAGGATCAGCTCTTTGCTTTTTTGAGGTGCATGTTCATTTCCCAAACCTCAGTTTTCTACTGAAATATTTTTTAGATGTTATACACAACCAAATTAACATTTGGCTTTCTTCAGCCATCATAAAGAATAGGGGCCACCTGTCAGTTTGGAGGGTTGTCTTGTGCACTATACTTTGAAACCCTCTCTGTCATATTGTAAGGGATAAACAGGGATACAGGAAATCCCAGGCTCTGTTCCCAGCTTTGCTATTGTATCCCTGACCCAAACATACAATTTGCCTGTGTTCAGAAAAAACAACTTTCCAACAGTGCAGAGTGATCTGAATACACAGATCAATGCGAAACTCTTAACTTTCAGCAGGTATGTTCTTCCATGTCTAATCTAGAGCACTAATTACCCAGAAAAAAACTCTCAAATCATAGTCAAAATACATCATCTATCAAAAACTGAGGCAGCAGCAGTAGGAGCTGGGGGGTTGTCAGCTAAAGAGAGCGATACTCTACATGCAGGGAACAAACACGGCACGGGCAGCAGAGCACATACTCTGCACAGCAGCAGCTCAGTCTGAGGAGGAAAGCTCACCCTCTGAGGTGATATAACAGTCCACTTTTCACTGCCTTTCTGTGCACCGCTTGCAAACATGGGTGGGAGCTGTTAGACACTGTAAAGGTCCATTTGGAAACACCTGGAGATCGCTAACTCATTACGCACAAGCCATGGACAAACATCGGATGGCAACAGTCTTTCATCACTACTGACCTGGCTGCAATTGAAACAGCAGCTCTAGAAGTAAAAGCTTCTGATCCAAATACCAACCGCCCTCAACTGGAACAGCTAAAGTTAAGAAACACTTGTACAATTCTATATTTTTTTAATTTTTTTTTAAAGTGCCTTATGGCATAAGATTTTCCTCCCACTCATGGCAAACAGCCTACCTGCTTCTTATAATTTCCTGGATCTGTGTATGACCACAGGAAAACTTCTGCTAATCCTACCAGTCTCATGTTCTTTGGTGACTTTTATTCTAACTGCCAAACTAAGCAGTTTTCTCTTGGCACTCTCCACTGCTCCCCCCCACCCCCGCTCCATGTTCTTCGATTCTCCTTCCAATTCACAGTAACCGGCTTATCAGCTTCCAGCCCAGGCAGGGACTGGCTGTTTGTCAGATAATGGTGGTTGATGCCGGTGGGTCATTCTAAACTGAAGATATTTTTCAGAGTTGTTTCACGTCAAAGTAGAAGGAAAGGGTTCAGCAGAAACCTCTTGAGAGCCAAAAAAAATACAGCCAGTGAATGCCAGTCTGAGGTGATCACATAGCATACACTCATGCACAGAGCAAATCTATGGTAAGTGTGTAGGATTAGCAACAAGTCATTAAAATGCAGAGTTCCCATATAAGATCCCAGAAGGCTGACCACAAGAGCACTTTTAAGGTAGAATTATTAGCACTGTTAGCAGTGTCAGAGATGAATAGGTATTTGGTTTAAGAACACGACACAGAAGGGACTTTCATTTTCTGCAGAGCACCAAAGCCTGCATCAATAGTCCTAGGTAGGTAATAACAACAGTGACGAGACAATGCAACTTTGCCTGTGTGCAAGACAGAATTTATGCCTTTTTCTAAAAATAAACTAGAATTTCATATACATAATACATAGAAAACTATTTAAGCTTCGGAAAGTAAATGAAAGAACCATCATAACTGAAGACATTAACTAGAAAGAAGCATGCAATTTGAAAAAACTAACTACTTCTTCCTAACCATTCGTAGCTCAGCCTAGCGTAACACAAGAATTTACAGCTAAGAGATTATCAGAGTGGTTAGAAGTGACTCACAGGCAAACAGAAGGCTAGTTAAAACTAGTTAAAATGTTTGATCAAGTTATCCTTTGCTGACTAGTTAATAAACAATTTGAGCCCAAGCACCATACCTTGCCACCCTTCCTCCGAGTTGACAATCCAACAGATATTCTTCCGATTACCAATTTTACGAACAACTCAAAGAACTAAAGTCTTCACTGAATTCTTCCTGAACAGAAAGACAAAGGAGTGGGAATTATCTCAAAATGCATGAGAGCAGCCTTGCTGCAGGGTGCTGTGGGGGAGGCATACACCACCCCATGCCCTCCTCTGCAACTGCAACTCCAGCAAGGGGGAAGCATGGGCACCTCAGCAGGACTCAAGTGGAAGCAAATGTGCTCTCTTCCCTTGGCTGTCTGGGATGTGTATGGTGGGGGGAAGCACATGCAGCTGTGTGGGAATCTGGTGAGGCTGGCAGCATTGGGCACAGGATCAACAGCCTTAAGCTACTAGTTCAGTCTTTACTATCGGTTCATTGTTTGCTTATCAGTTCTTATTGAACCCAGAAATAACAACACAGCTTGTCATGGTGGAACTCCACTAACCATGCCTCAGCATCTTCTTGACCACAGATTCCCTGGATGCTGAATGGAGGAAGAAGACATGAAGGACTGACTGGACATACTAGTAACACCTTGAAAAACACATAATAATGATGAACACAATGAATTATTTTTCTGCTTTGCTGAATACAGCATGCCTTCCTTGAAAGTTTAGAAATTCCACAATGTATCATAAATACGTGAAAAGTGCTACAAGTAGCCCTTTTACAGATATGACAGATTTTCTTCCCCAGCAACAAGTGCTTTGAACTCTGTTGGAGGGCTCTAATATTTACAGGAAAGAAGATGACCTGAATAATTTTGTCCTTTCTGGTACCAGAGGAGGGAACATGTTACATCTAGGGATTTGGATGCATCTGCTTTGGAAAACATATAAAAATATGGGTTTGTTGATTTAGGTCAAGCTCTGTCATTACTTTCAGCAGGACTTCAGATATCATGTTTGGATAAGGCACTGGGAAGGCTTGGATCTTCTCCAGTAATCAAGACACTATCCTTAGCTGACAAATGAAATGGAACAGATTGCTATCAGCATAAGATACAGCTCCTCTGACAGGTACAGGACTAGACTGACCTCACAGAGATGCAAGGTTTCTGGTTAGTAGAAACACTTAAGTCATACTTTTCAGGAGAAGAGTGACATAAGCAATCAGATTATCGCATAACTAATTGGGGTGATAGGTTAGGTGTCTTCTCAGCTTAAATATTTCACATTGAACACCAAAAGGCAACTGAAGTAGACTGATGGCTATAACCTACTGGGGTCTAAAGAATCTGTATTGAGACAAGCAGGAAATTGCCTCTTTTCCACCATCAGTTTGTTTAAGAGGGAGATTTTCCTGCTTCTGGTTCAGATGTCACAAGCAGGGAGAAGGCACGCTGCTTGGAAGAGCTTCTAAATGTTCAAGTGGTAAGATGGAGGAAGCCCAGTTCACTTTGTAAAGATATGAAGTGGTCAAGATAAGAAAGCTCTCCTGGTCTATATAGGCTTCAGCTGTGAAAATTTACCAGAAGGTCCAGGAAAAGGAGGTGAAACAAGTGCTGAAAAACATGAGAAAATCTCTTGAATGGTTCATTAAAAAGCGTATCTACGCCTTAAAGAGAAGAGAGAGAACTTGGATGTCGTTATTGAACACACTAACAGCAGATATCTTCCTGAGCCATCTGCATGTCTCCAAGATGGAAGAGTGACTTGTTTGATGTTCCATTTAATTCCTGCCTGCCATTTTAGCTTCTCCAACTGAAATAAAACAAAAAATACCTCCCGATGTCAGTGTCAGTTTTGGGACTTCTTCTAGAGTCATTCTGTTCCAGCAATCTATTATTCTATCTAGAGACAAGGCAGAGAAAATGCAGGCTCTTTCAATCGTAGACATGAAGACGGATAAAGCACCTTCTTCCTGTGCAGAAACTACTGGACAAGAAAGCTCAAGCACAAGAAGCTCGTACACAGCAGGCTGTACAAGCACTCTAAATTTGGCAAATGGAAGCCTCTGAAATGCAGTGGAAAAGCACTGCCAAACTTGGAATGGAAGTGGCAAACGAATCCACTACAGAACCTATATCCAGCATGCCCAATTGTTTAATATTATGAAAGAGGAAGAAGGGAAACAGAGAAAGAGTAATATAAGAAGAGACTGAGGTTTCCGTTGGTGTCTCTTATCTAAGGAAATCACTGACCACATGAGAGAAAACCCAAAAATTTCAATTTAGTGATTCTCCCAGCAGCAAAACCAAAGGCAGGTGCTGGATATAATAGACAATACTGCTCAAACTGTTTCTTTCTGCACAGCACTCAGTAAACAGTCACTACTATTGAGTTCCAACCTCTTGTCATGCAGCAACATTGAGTCAACAATCCGCTCTTATGGCTTAATGCTTTTGATGTTTACTTTGTTCTTTCTATAGTTCAAAAGAAAGCACTAATGCACCAGTCCTCTTACCAAATACAATCTTAATCCCAGATTCCCAAGCCTTTTGCTGTTGGCCAGTTAAGTCTGTTAAAACGAAAGGATTTGATCAAGCTTTACATAACAACACAGAAGTTAAATCCAGCAGAGTTCTTTTTATCTGTACTGCTCAGACGGCTAAGGGGGGGGGGGGAATGAGAGGGAGAAAAAAAAAAAGGTAATGAACTTGGCTATGTAAAACAAAATAAGGAATTAAATTATTTCTCTTATTGCCACTTTGTCTTTTCAGTGAGAGCCTTCTAAAGAACTCAGATTTATTGTCCAATAAATTCTTTGAGTGTGAAGGCTATAACTTTCCCCTAACACAGAAGAACTGTGGCACCTGCTGTGTGTTTTTGCAAATCTGAGAAATGTTTCCTTTTCATTTTTTTCCATCCCTACTGTGTATTTATGAAGTCAGAACATAGCTCATTGATTAGCCTGGTACTTGGTTGAGCTGGGTTCAAGTCTTTGTGTTTTTGTTCACGTCTTTTGTCAGCTCAGTCCAACCAACCAACCAACCATGCTTCAGTGAGTTACAGCTCCCTGTCTCTGAAACCAGTTATCAGTGACGTTGATGTTATCTTATGGCACACGAATGTATAATCATGCAACAGTATGTGCTACAGCATTAATATGGAAAGATTGTGAGGTAGCAAAATAAAGGCAGAACAACTATTTCAGATGGAAAAAATTAATACTTTCTAGAATATTAATTACATTTTCACACGAAACATTTCTAAGCAGAAAAGAGCCACAACAGTGGTCATTTTGTACCTAAGTCACACAGAATTCAAGCTGTGCCCTAACAAAGGTTTCAAATCACATTTCAGCTTCACTTTATGCTAATATCACAATTTTATACTACCACTATCACAATCATCCAAAAATATTATGCCACTAAAAAGTATGAAGTGGAAGCACCCTGCTTTAACACAATGCTTCTAGTAGCATCTATTAATCATTGGATTTTTAATATCCCATTCAAGAGAGAAGTAGCTAACTGTCCACAGCATGGGAAGCGTAGTCTGGAGAACTGAAAGCTGGAGCAATGAGGACCAAGCCTTTGCACTCTGCAGACACTTGCCTGGGCACCAGCTGGGAACAGCTACCTGCCTCCCAACTTGAAAGACACCACAAAACAGCTCTTCCCCAGTGGCAGCACACAAAGAAAGGACCACCTGCTGGTATCTAAATCTTGTCTTCATTACTCAGCTATTTCATAAGAAATGAGGCGCATCAGAAGTAATAATGTAAAATTGATGAAAGACTGAAATCACAGTAGCCTAAAAGGTTTTACACTCTAATAAAAACGATCCCGCTGCTGACTGGTTTGGAAATATTATATATTTGATATTATGTTTGCTATGCAAGACAATGCTACACAAGAAAGAAATAAATAATTAGAGGCAAGGAAAGGTAGAATGAGACACAAAAATGGAATTATTCACCTTGCTGGCATTTAATATCCTGTATATATATGCTATAATTCTGAAAATTAAAAAGCCACCCTTTGTTGGATTTATGCCCTACTATGAGCAGAAAGGAAATCTGTGGTGAAATTAAATACTGAAACACTTTTAAAAAACAGTGACTCTATTGTGTCATGTATGTCTTGCTTTTGTGTTTAACAGTAACCTACAAGCACCAACTGAAACTGAGTTCCTATGTTACAGGCGTATAAAAGGGAACATTTTTTGTAAACTACAGACATGATAGAAAAATGGAGCACAGTATATTAACACATTTCACAGATAAGGAACTGGAAGACAGACATTCTTAACACAGAAGATCTTTCAAGTCCTGTTTAGACAGAGGGCTCTACCACCAGGAACAAATGACTGGATTGTAAAAGGACAGAAATTTCCAAGTGAAGTTTAACACGGTTCATTGCTCTAAATAAGCCAGGCATATTGTTTCCACTAGCCTACAGTACAAATCTAGCACACAGCCCACACAACCACTTGTCATACTAGACAGTTTTCCACAGATCTTTGAAAGTCTCATTTCTGTTTGGTTTTGGTATGGTTTGTTTGATTTTTTTTAAAAAAACACAGACACCAAAAAAGAGCACTGTCCTCAAATTCATCTCTTCTTTTCATCAACCTCCACTCGCCCAACTGAAGTTCAAGGTACTTCAGATGTGTTCTCTGGCACACAGAATACAGTGTCCGTACTCAAGGCCTCCAAAGACCCTTCCCACCACAATGACCCCATCTCCACTGCAAGGAGAGGCCTGATCACAAAAGAAGAGATAAGTCTTGGGAAGAAGTAGTTATCTGAGGCAATACTGATTCCATTCATTTGCAAGAGAAACGTATTAAGAGTTTCTAACCTTTACCAAAAAATTAATGTGGAAGTTTCTAAGTCTGGTTTGCGTAGCACAGAAGGGTGTGCAGTGTGTCACAAAACCCAGTGCTAACAGTTTCAGCAATGGCATTACCGCCTCTGCTGGAGACAGTGATGTTCACTACTGTTACCAATGCCAAGAAATTGTGAGATCTTGAATTAAAACACTTGGTCCCTACAATTCAACTGGGAGACATTTTTTGACACTCGGAGGACAGTGGTAGGAGACACAGAATTCCCATCTTAACAGTTTTTCCAGGCAAACAACACATCAGCATATCAAGAACTGCACTCATATATGCATTCTCGCATTGACTTGTTCACTGACACACTCCAATAACCCTTAATATTAACCAAAAACATTGATCTTTAAATACCTTCTAGATGAAAGTGTTCATCACCAATACTGTCTCTGTAGCCTTCCCCAGATAAATCCTGTTTAAAAAATAAAAATAAATTAGTGAAAAATATATTATATACAAGTGTTCAGGTATTAATAATATGTATTTATTATCACCAGGATTAATTTAAAACACTAACAAGAGCACAGAAAAAAGTCACTTCATTAGGAGGCAGTCAATGCATTTGGTGCTATTTTACAATGATCTGGACAAACCTTAGGACAAAAATGTAATGGAGATAAATAGATTGTACATAAGAAAGAAAAAAGAAGTGTTCATAGTCAAAGCCTTTTACAAGTAGATTAATATTTAGCATTTCAATGTTCTGTCAATCAAGCAAGATAAAGAAAACTCCAAATGGAAATGATAAAGGAGAAATAAGCCCTTCACTACCCACAGAGGAATGTTATCACTTGGTTCCACCAACAAACAGAAAACTTTCATATGCCAGAGGTCACCCAAGAAAAGCAGATAACAGACTCTGAAGAGTCGCCTGATCCTCCAGTCCCAAAATTAATGAAATTTTGTCAGCCCCAGTACGCCTACAGAAATACAGAAGCCGATGTCATAGAGATGCAGATGATCTTATCTCAGACGCAAAACACATTTCTGTAATGGTGCTGAAGTAGTAATAAAGGGCATCAGTGGGATTTGTAGCTAATCCCACTTACAAAGACCCTGAAGAGCATTCTTACTGTCTTATTAGCAGACCCTTCCAGATCCATCCCCTCACATACCAGCTAAACCGTGAGCAATGACAGCTGTCCCCATGGTTTGCCCTCTCCCATTCATTCTGAAGGCTCTAAGTATCACCATAACATCATCGTTTGGTCTCCTAGATTCTCCTCAAACATTCTCTGCCACTGCAAAACAGTTATGGTGATAAACAAAGCCGTGGTTCTAAGGCGCTGGCATGCTGCACTCATGGCCATGTTAATTGCTGCAAAAACGTAACAGGAATACAGATTCGGCATTCTCAGCATCAAACTGTGAACTAGAAGTTGACAGCACGGAGCTTTTCGCACAAGGTATGAATAAGGGAATAACCTGTGAAAATAAATGTCTGGTTTGTATTCATAAGCTTTATCATTAAGAAATATTATCATGATAAAGGCAGTTCACCTTTTTCTTGAAAAAGCTGACAGAGGTTCTTTTCTGCCTTCCACATGCCCAAATGTTATTCTTTGAGATTAGTTATCAGAAAGTAACTAAGCCACAAAAGCATATCTTAGGAATTCTTCAGTATCAATTTCTGCAACAGTATTTTAAGAATTAGGTTTTACAAACACTACTTGACAGCTTGCCCAGAGACCCTGAAAATATTGTTCTGTTCATGAGCAGATACCCTGAAATACAGTTAGAACTCAGGGGCCAAATGGCTCTGAGAAATGCTGGCAACCTGACCAAAAATGCAAGGATTCTGCATAGCACAATGTTTCCATAAAAACTGTCGTTATGGATCTAGCTTTCCAAGAAGCAAATCACAAAAAATATTTTGTGTCCTTGACTTTTTATTCCAGTAGAAAAGGTGTCTTTTTTAGAGCTGATTAATATTAATCATTACCCTAAAAATTATGGAATAAATGGACAGTGGACGAAAAGAAGCCATTAAATGTTGGTATAACATCATATTTTTGAAAGATGGTCCTTCCAGGGCCTTGTAAAAGTTAGTATACTTTTGTTCGATCAGATTCCTCCATGTCATCATTTTCCATAAAGCTCTGAGAGCACACCTCTGACTGCTCTCACAGATAATGCTCTCCCATTCACCATGTTAAATATTTAGTAACCATTTTGTTTGATTTTGGCTTTTTGGGGGTTTTGGTGGGTTTGGGGGGGTTGGGGTTTTTTGTTGTTTTGTTTTTTGCTTTTTGAACTAAACTCAGAATTTCTGCTCCATCTGCTGCTTTCTTGGAAAAAAAATATTTTCTGTTAACCTGATCAGCAAATACGCAGCGAGTAGGCATGTTCTTACTTGTGATGTACATCTGAGGAGAATACTATCTAGCTGTAAGCCTTCATCTCTCAAAATTTTAGCAAAACAAGCAGCGCATCTGGGTATCAAGCATTGCCTGTTAAATTATGCCATTAATCTCATTCTCTACAAAACTTAAAAGTTGTTAATTTTTATGGTTTTTCACAAGATATCACTTAAAAATGGGTATACATTTGTTGATGTAAAATGCACCACCAACTAACTCAATGGAAAAGAGTGAAAGAAGTGTAAAACAGCAGTGAAACACTAATTTAAGTTAGCTTCTTTATCTTCCCACTTTTAATCATTACATGGGTCTTAAGTAAATATGTTTTATATTCTAGTCTAGTTTCACTCCTTCTCTAGCTCCTAGTTATTTAAGTTAATGTAGTAACTTAATGCAAGCAAATTTCCATTAAGTGTTTCCGCCTTAAACCAAATTATTACAAATTACCAAATTCTAGAAAGTGTTTTTATGATGTTGAACCATAATGTATCTGTTAAACAGCACATAAACTGACAAATCATCCTGAAACTGATGAGAGAGTATCATCTGAACGTTTTTGTGACACATTTAAGCAGAAATCCTCAACCTGTATTCAAATGTGTTTCTCTGTATATGTAAGATTACGACATGTATTATCTTTGATGGACAGATGTGTATCTGCAAAAGCTGCGGGCAAGTCTAAGATTTTACAGGAAAAAAAATTAAGAGAGAAAAAAGAAACTGTTTCATTCATCTTATAATCATTAACTCTTCTGTCAGAAAAACTGCAAGAGAGTTACTTGAATTAGCACCACTGAGCCAGATGTCACAACGTGGTCAAATACCAAAGTACACCTGCTTGAAAAAAGGGATTCTGGACAGTGCACGTGAACTCACACTCACTAGAAAAGTGCAAAGGTATCAAGCATCATAGAAAACAATTCTGATTGCAGCTTGTACTGCATAATGGAGTATTATCCCAGTGAACTGTAAAACTGCCTTAACGTGAATAAAATAGTGCTGACAGCTACCCAACTTCAGAAAATGGACTAGAGCAAAGGAAAACGATAAATCTGTAACACAACTTCCAGCACAAGAAATGCCACCAGGAAGTGAATGCTGCAGCCACACAGGAATATTTGTCACTAGGCAGAACGTGTTTGAGCACAAAGGAAACGCAGGCTTGAGGGGACACCACCACCAGCAGTGGCTCTGCAGTTTGGCTGGGCTCTGCACCACGGGCCTCCTCGCACCCTGCACAGCGGCAGGAGCTGGGCCTGGGAGAACAAAAGCAATAACATTTAGGTCACAGGTAGTTGTAGATCACTTTCCTGACACGACGTTTTAAATCACAACACTGCATTTTCAAACTAGAACACTGAGTCATGAAACAACCAAAACCAGATGTACCCTGTGAAATACTATATAAATGAGGTCAGTAAGCACTTGAAAGAATAAAGAAAAGAAACATTTACATAGAAGGATTCTTCCAGCATGCCATTTCTGTAGGTTGCTAAACAGGAACCCAGCTCGAGTGAGCGTCTGTACCTCACTGAGTTTTCCCTGATAAGTTAACTACCAACACAAATCACAGAGAATGACCGAGCTTCAGACTCAAACATCTGCTTCAGAAGTCTGAACAGCTGGCTGCCTGGCCTGGGTAAAAAGGACCTTGTGTCCCATATATCCCATTCTGATAGGTGCTGCTGTGCTCAGCTCAGATTTAAGAGGGTGTGGGTGGAGAGAAGAGTTAATTAGTGCAATTCCCTCAGAAATGCTGCTGAGTATATACATACATGAGGAAGAAAAACAATCTTTAAAAGCTCCCACACCTCAGGGCTCCTGTTCAGCTGCTTACAAGTCAGGCAATCGTCACTCGCTTCCCACCTTTGCCATACCATCAGACTCCCAATGAATTCTAACTTGCTGGGAATTTTATTTTTTTAACCCCAACCTCAGCCCTAACCACCCCGTGCAGTTTTCTTACTGATATGAGCCTCTGGAGACTAAAGGCCAGGCACTCACTGTGGGGCTTCCAGCTATTGACTTCTTTTTCACCAGCTATCTGAAAATGCTGCCATCCAAACCCTCATCCATCGTTCTGCCTACACTGCTTTATTCCTCCGATGCCTTTGCTGGCTCTCTTTCTGCTTCCACATTGAAGTTAAGCTCCTTGTCTTCACCTTCCAGGCTCTACACAGTTGTATTTGCATTCACATCTCCTGGCTACATCCTGGCCCCTATGCTAACCGATTCCTTTAATCTTAGTCATCACTATGACTCTTCCTACCTGTCCTAGCTCTGCCTTTTCATGCTGCTCTCCAGGACACCCAGAATATAAGAGTCAAAGCTACAGAATGCAGAGTGTATATTTTAGCAAGCCGTATTTGGACTAACACGACGTTAAATACAGTTTTGCTTTTGGTGTAAGTAGAGCTACATCCATGGATGTGTTAAATATATCAAAGGATAGCCTTTGATTCAGGTAGGTTATCATGATAACAAGCACATTTTTAAAGTTTGGATTCCCCTACTCCCTGTATTACATCACAGTTAATATTGTGTTAATTAACATTTTTCTAAAAGGTGTTGCTCTTCTCAAGTAAAACCAAGTTGCTTTACCTCTCCTTCTTCAAACACTTCATTAAAATCCTTTGATTTGGCCTTAAGATACTCAATTTTCCACATTTTTGGCAGAAAATGTGCAGTGATTTCCTGATTTGGTGAAGTTCTTATCAAGGTATCATAGCCACCACTTTCCTCAAGAAAAAACACATGCAAAATGACAAATTGACAACCAAGAAAACTTTCCTCCCTATATTTAACTGTCTTATTGAAACAGGTATTTTTTTCTGTCTTTATTATCATATTGCTGCAATAAAGTTCCAGAACTTTTGGAAAGAACAAAGTTTGAAGAAACATATTTCACAATAGGACTGGAAGGGATAAGATATCGGGTAACTCTTAACATCTTCCAGAACAGACTTTACCATGGTTTTAAAGTACCTGCCAACAAGAATGCCATGTCACCTATGCACAAATTTCCAGTCTTGATGTAGACAAAATACAATCCCAAGAAACACAAGTTCAAGAGAATGAGGATGCCCTTTGACCATTCACCCAAAGAAATGAAGGCTCTGTAAGCTGCAGAGTGGCTGTCCTCAATGCTTCAGCCTCATTTGCAGGAAAGAAATTTCCAAAAGAAGTCCGATTTTCATATAGCGAGTCCTTAACAGATTTTGAAAACCGAGTTTCTTGAAGATGCTTCGGGAAACCCACACAAACCCCAAAGCAGTCCTTATTATTGTTTTACTTTTTTTTTTTAAACTTGCCTAGACTTCAAGAGAAAGAGGTAAGACTTTTTAGAAAAAAACTGATGAGAGGTCTAGATACCTGAAATTTCCCATGGGCTAGAAACGTAGTCATGTGTAACTACACTAAATTCAAGCCCAGCCTTCGCTACTAGAAATTCTATTCACACCTAAAAAAAAATGGTATCAGTTATTTTAGGATAAAGCAGGTGAAAGTAGATATCCAGGTGTCTGAGATGATCATCATTATTCACAGATACAGCTTCACAGCAGGCTTAACACTAACTAACTAAATACAAATACTTAAACTGCTTGCAGCCAGACATACTTGGAGATGACATCTTGCTAGGTTAGCAGCTTCCATGCATACAAACCCATGTAGTCAAATATACATAAAAGTGGACTTTTGTAAACACATTTTTTTTGCCACTTACAGGCAAATGATAAGAATATGTTTTGGGCTTTCTCTGCATTTGGAAGTGAAGCGTTCATATTAATATTCTCTTTCAAGAACGCTTGATGATGCCCCTCATAAGCCTTTTCAAATAAACCACATGCTTCTGTATTATAGTGTCTTATTTAGGACAAGAACTTCCTTTCTTTCCCTGTTCGTAGCCTATAATATCTAGGGTCATACACAATTAAAGTATATATTCCAAGCCTCAGTATAATGAAAACTGAAACCACGCAAATACAATTAAGAATTAAAGCATATACCCTATAAAAACCAGTATAGAGCAATACACATCTATGCCTTGGTTTAAGCCTAATATTGTTTCTCCAACAGCTTATTTTACCTTTCCTTCTGCAACCATGAGGTTTTACTTTTTCTTTTTGGGTTTGCCATTCCAGACAACTTTATAATAAAGATAACTCACCAGGATTCAACTTTCTGTAAAGAATGTGTGAAGCTGCTCACACTTGGAGAAGAAGTCAAGGTGACTTTAATTTTCAGACCAACATTAAAATATACATTACAACTGCAATAATGCTGTTTATTAAGCAGAAGCAGCAAGCGCAACCTCTACGGTGTTTTCTTTCTCTGAAATAAGAACCTGGTGTTCTGTGATCCATTACGATGGGTGTTTCTTCCCCCACCATGCATGGAAGCTTCTCAGATAAAATTTCTTCATAATATAATCACAGCAGGTTGAGTTATTAAGAAAACAGATTTCTCCTCCAAGATGTCTGATAGATGATCTTGGGTGGCTTTAGCTGCTGTGGTTTAGGATTTTATTGCCGTTATGTGCCATGATGGCCTCTATGGCAAAGCTATGGTCTTCCTAACAGAGATAGCACAACAAAATGGGTGATGCACAACAGATACTGAAATTCACCCTTCTGTACATTAGCCCAAATCCACATTAATATACCAGCTCAAAAACTGCAATAGCAAAATGCACAAATGCATTCAGTTTGGCTGCCTCTGCTCTAGGAGCTGTAACTCCCAGCCACAATAATATATATATATATGGTAATAGTGTTTGAGATCACTGCATCTATACCCATGTGTGACAAAAAACCCCAGCAATAATAGTTTAAAATACTATGGACTTGCTTAATACTGCTTCTAGCTAGCTAAAAAAGCATCAACAGATAAAATTACCCAATGTACATTAAGACCTGAAGACAGTCAGAAGACCCATTTAGGGGTGTTCACACTGGATTTCATGGATCTTTAGAAACTCTTGCTAGGTGTTGCGAAGTGACACGTTCCATTAACACTTTTATTGGAATTCTGGAACTATTATGGCTCCTACTTTTTAAGGTGATAGGGTGAGAAACAGTTTTTCAAGGACTCCTGCCAGATAACTCATGATATAATTGAAAGCAATGGTATGAATAGACATATAGTTTCAACAGTTAGCTCCCAACAGAAGGGTCCAACCATCAGCTAAAAAAACCCTTGAGATTAAATAGGACTGAGACAAGAAATGACTACTTTTTGCTATGTTTAAATTCACTTTGAAGATACTTCAGAAGGATAAATTAACTCACCCTACAGATTCAGCCATTTACCTTACTTTGTTACTCTAGCTATCCTCTAATCCCTTTGCTGATTGCAAACTCAGTTGTCCCATGTCCCCAGGATCTTATCTTCAACCTAGATTATACTGATGAACAAGTCTAAAGTCGTGAATGAAAGAGGACAAATCTACCTTCCAGCCTAAAGAAGCTCATTCTCTCCTCCAAATTGCTTATTTTGGGGTTCTTCACCACAGCAGACAGATTGGTGTAGCTACATAATAAATCTGATTTTCAGTTCAACTTCCTTTCATGATAGACCTGGTTACCAAGAAACTTGAAGAGACTCACTGAAGTGATTTTACCTAGGCATATGCTAGAAAACAAGTATACAGAAAACGGCTACAGAGTCTGACTAAAGAATAACTTGCTCTTTTAAAAAGTGATCACTGAAATCAAGGATACTCTTTCCACCAACATCAGTGATCATTACAGATACTCTACATTCCAAACCCTTCTTGTGATAATAGCCTGTATCTTCCTACATGGCTTAGGTTTTCATACAGCACAAGGGCTAGCTCCCCTAGAATGATAATCAATGCTCCTCTATTATGTTTATAGCTCTAAGTCTTTTCCTGCTAATGGATGACGTATATTTATGCAGCTGGAGGAAACCTGGATTCAATAACTGCTCCACCACAGACTCACTGTGTGGTGCAGGGTGAGTCACTTAAATCTCTCTGTGCCTTCGTTTTTCAAGTGTAAAATGAAATTCTTGATGCCCACCTTTGCAAAGGGCTCTGATTCCTCAAGACAAAAACATACCCTGCTAAATAATATTACCTTGTTAGGAAGCACAGGTGTGTGACCCTGGACACATATGCTAATGCTGATCCATAAATCTGTCAACAGGAGGTGCTGGCAAAACAGATGGTTCGCATTCCTTTTCAAACCACCTCTTTGTCCCCAAAGCCCAGGTATGTCAACTAATCATTTTATAACTGGTCAGGGTTTTAATGGGCCAGGAAGTCACCATACCACCAGCATTACAGCTAAAAACAGAGCCAAGAAGAGGAAAAGACAGATATAGAGGTTTCCTTTACCCTTCTCCTCTGCTCCCTGGCATCTAGGACAGGCACTGCGAGGCTCCACAGAAAAAGATAAAAGAAAAAGCAGAACCCATCTCCACACATTCCGGTAAACCACACAGCATCAGTGATCACATCCAAACGCTGATGGATGCTGCACGCATAGAAACAGACACATGTTTTTTAATTACAGGCAATAAAAAGCCACAGACACACACCATTTAAAAACCTGATTTAGATGAACAACTGCATGTTGACCCACGGGGTCAGGAGGATTACAAGCAAATAAAAAGTTCACTTCTAAACTTTTGGTAGTTTGATTTTAGTTTGGGGTGGTTTTTTTTGTAAATTTAAAGTTAGCTAATTTTGACCACCCATGTCAACAGCTGAGCACATAGTATTTTCCCTCAAAACGTTAATTCGGGCGGGCTGAGAGGACGGCTGGCAGGGGACGGCCGGCAGAGGGGGCAGGAGGGGCAGGAGAGGGCGGGCAGGAGGGGCAGGGGAGGCAGGGGAGGCAGGGGAGGGCAAGGGAGGGGAGGCAGGGGAGGGCGGGCAAGGGAGGGGAGGCAGGGGAGGGGAGGCAGGGGAGGGCGGGCAAGGGCCGTGCGGGCCGTCTGCCACGCACATTCCCATAAAAGGAATGGCAGGGCCAGAGCCCCACATCAAAGCCGCGGAGTTTAACAGATTTCCCCTTCCCCTCCCCCCGAGCCGTTGAGACGGAGACTTCATACTGCAGAATTTAATATCTTTTTCCTCCCTCCCCCCAGCAGCCCCTTTGTCTGCGGCTCTGTTCTCTAAGAGCTAGCAGATGTTGATGCCATATAGTTTCAAAGAAAACTTTTGATGCCCACATAACTCATTACAACTAATATATTCCAAGAATGCTTGTAGCTCAGGAAACACTGGGGTGAAAAAACAGGAGAGGGGGCAAATGGCTACACTGAATAAGCCTTAAGAGAAAATAAATAGTTCACTTCAAAGTCATCGGGGAATTCTTTAACAAGCTCTTTCTTCCGCAAAACACAGAACAAATTCAGCTGAGCCTAGAACTCCCAAATGAAACAAATAAAACCAAAACCCACAGAAATGGCAAAGCAGAGGGAAGCACCAGAGAGGTCGCCCGGCTCGCCCAGCAACAAAATGCAGCATTCTTGAGGTTCGATATTCCCAAGCAACCTGCACTGTGCCAGGGCACAAAAGCACCGCTGGGAAGCGGAGATTGTCAACAACAATACAGAGAGCCCTAAAAAACGCTAGCCCTGTCCCTCTGCACGGAGTGAATGCAGTCAGCGGTGAGACTGCCCAATTCACACAGTACTCTAATTCAGCCTTACAACGTAAGCAGGAGGACATGTCACGAACGTCACCATTCTCTGCAGAGAAGAAACATTTGCTCACGTAGCAAAAGCAGGTCACTGCATTTTTCAGGGCAGGCAGGTCTGTGTTCTCAAGTTGTTTTCTAGGGTTACATATAGGATGCAACCTTTCATAAATTTCTCTAGCAGGTCTCCTCCCCTCCCCTGCTGCTTCAGCACCAGCTGCATCCTCTCCCTTTGGCGAAAAGCCCCCCGGGAGACACCAGGGTCTGGTGGGGAGCAGGGCTGAGAAAAGAGGGGAGGGCGAGAATGTGATTACATCAATTTCCACAGCAGGAGGATCAGATTGCATCATTGCACACAACTTGGGGCCCGCTCTTTTATCCCCGATGCAGGCACATTTCCCATTGAAATCAGTGGGAGACTTGTCTGTGCAAGGACTGCAGAATCGGGTATTCTGTGATCTCAGAATTAGAAAGCTGTAGGAAGCCACACCTGGCAGCACCTCTCCCGGTGGTGCTCTGCCCTCCATCAGGATGGCTATCAAATCAAAACAAATGAAAATACAACAACGATGTTAAATTCCTTCTCCCTCTCATACACAAACTCCAAACAAATCCACCACTGCAGTTATTGTATCAAAGTCTGTGTAAAGTCCCTACCAGTGAACTACAGATTTCATACAAAACAAGTAAAAATGAGAAATAAAATACGAAGCAGAGGACACAGAGGTAGTCTATCCCACTACACAGTTGTGGGCATCTCTCCTCTCAGAATTAAAATATAAAAAGTTTGAAAGGTTTTCAATAAATAGATATATTCTGCTTTGGTTTGGGGTGGGGGTTTTTTCCAGGGGTTTATATGGAAAAGGAGAAACAAAACCAATCAGCCCTGCTTCTGCAGCAGTAACAATGCATGGTCTCTTTTTCAGAATGGTTCAAATACAAACTGCAGTACAACAGCACAGGATGCAGAATTATTAGTTTTTCACTGCTGCTCATTTCCAAGCGCCACGCTTTGCATCCACTCTCATCTGTGTAAAATTTTTCCTTGTAGTAGCTAAACAGTCTACCCACTTCAGCTGCTGCTACTCCCATGCACACCTTCTTTCCAGAATCGCTATTCCCCAAGGACACTGGTAAATGGCTTAGGAAAACCAGAACTAAAATCTTCTGTCAGATTTGGTCAGGATAAAATGTGCTTCCTCATAAAATGATTCCTTATTACCTCTCCCTCACTCACTCTTTGGGGATGGATCATTTCCTCTAGGGAATAACAAGGAAGGTGTTCTCAAGCCTTGTGGCTTTCTAATTAAAAAAAAAACAAACAACATATTAGTGGGGTCACACACCATATTTCAGGGGGGTGGGAAACTTCAGCAGGAGAGCAGACCGTAGAACTACTCACGTAACTCAAATCTAGTCTGTGGACTTCAAGGTTTCCACAGTGGCAGAACAGGGCCAAGGTGGAAAACATCAGAAGACAAGGGACAACATGGAAGTAGAAAACATTTCTGAGCCTTTTACGACTAAATGATAGATCGGTAGATATTAAATCCTATTCCATAAATTCAAGAGCTTACTAAACTCTCCAAATAGCGCACCTGTAAGATCTGGGCTCTTATTTTTCCTCAAAACATGCCAGCACATCCAAACTAAAGGACTATCCAGTGAGCAGAAAGGCCAGGAAGACCTACCAGAACCACTTGTGCCACACGTTTTGAGGCGGCTGCACTGTGGCGACGTGCCAGTCTCATTCAAATGGCAGGTTCTGAGCTATCGGGGTTCAGCACTCAGACCAGGAACTGCTTTCGGAGTACGTGATGTGTTTTGCCTGTGTTTTTACAGCTATCAATAGGATATTCCAGTGTGGGCTAATTACATGCTCCTTCTGTCTCAAATATACCAGAATAGAGTGAGGAAAAAAAAGAACCCTGAAATACACCATTTAAAATAAATGTTATGGCCTGGTTTTAGTTTCAGCTGAGCCCTCTTGTGACTATTTTATGACAGCAATATAATTTGTCCTTTAGGAAATTATAGCAAATTAGAAGGAATAAAACAATCAAACAAACAAAAAACCACCCCACTTAGTAACTATCACTAACAGTGGCTATTGGCAGGCACCAAGAGCTGGAGTTTCCCAAGCATAAAATAAAGCACAACAGAAGCAACACCACAATTGATGTTTTACATTAAAAAAAAAATAAATAAATAATAAGAGAACTACAATCGTAGCTTCTTCCTAAAGCTGATGATGTTTTGCGTGAAAAAAGGCTTAGGAATCTTTACCTGTAGCAATACTCTTCACTTCATATCATGTTTCTGTTTCTATACTCAAAACGTGAGCTACAGAGGAACTGATACATCCAGCTTTTTAGTAACTTTGCTGGACTTTCTCAGCTGTTTCTGTAAATTGAAAATTTACATTCAATAGGCTAAGTTACTTTTGCTGGAATATCTCAAAGAAAAAGACCAACTTATAGACAAACAGAGCATAAAACCTTTCAAGTGTATCTCCTCCAATACTCTAAACAGTAGGGGCCCCAGAGTATTGATTGCTCTCGGAAACTCGTAATTCCTTTCCAATCTCAAGAAGACAAATTAAAAGCAATTAAAATTCCTTAAATTTTTCCCAAACTCTCTTTTTTAAAAAAACCTGTCAAAAGACAGGTCTGTGGCAGCTAATATTTGTAGGACGTCTTTCAATGACTTTTTTCCCCTTGTTCTACTAGTACTGTGATGTGTTAGTCTTGTGCAATACACTCTAGCTGAGACTACTCCCTGTGCCTCCCAGTGCTATGAAGACCCACAACCCTCCCCTGACCCAGGAAGATGCACCGCAGAAGGCTTCCCAGGGAAGCAGTCATGATGCCAAGCCTGAAAATATTCAAGAAGCATTTGGACAATGTCCACAGACACATGATGTATGTGGGGATTTATTTCTGGCCACCTGCGGGTGCTTGCAGTAAAGAAGACTCCACTAACCATTGGTATCTGAAACAGCTCTGTTGTTCGTGTCTTGTGACCAAACCTAGAGAAAGATGAGCGCACAGGTCTTGGATCGAAATATCCAGTTTGGTTGCCCTGGTTTCACTAGTATACAGGTACTCCAAGATCAACCCTTAACGCTAGAGATCTGTCTCCAAGCACGATGTTACATGTGATTTCAGATACAGTACCTGTATCTGACCAAAGCGAGTCTTGGCATCAGACTTCACATAAAATGGGACAAGCCAAAACCATCGCTGCCAGAAGCCAACCAAACCAAGGCTGCTGGATGTTGTCAAAAGCTGTAAGAGCATCACTTCCATGTTCTGAGCACATCACTAGAGCTAGCAAGTCCTTGGTGTTCCCCTTGCTAGGGCACAGCCCCCTTTAAACAGGTGGCATAGGAAACACGACTCCATGACTAGCACAAACCACCTGGACAAGTTGCATCACTTGGGATCAACAACCACTTTCTCTTCCCAGAAAGGAAGGGAGATAGCTGGAAGAGAAACTCAGAGTACTTTAGTTTCATCATAGGTCCACAGAGTCCTCATGCAGCTGTGACTAGCAAACTGAAATTTTAAAAGTCTTACCAGGTTACCATCCTGCCTTACTTTCTTTTTTAAACCAACTTAAATCTGTCTTTGGGGTAAGGTTTTGTACTCATTTTCTATGATTTATAACATCTTACTTAAGCAGAAAAGCCAGTGGAGATCCTTTACAATGTTCATACAGTCTTTAGTATTTTCCATGAGGAGCAGACACATTTGGGAGGGAAAAGAGTAGGCACGACATCTGAATGCAGATCATACGCAGCGCAGCAGGCTTGACTGACCCTATGCAGCTACTAAAGGGACAGCAGCATCTTAAAATTCACATTTGCCCATAAGAGTTTTCTCTAGTCTTAAACAAACACCTGAAAGGTATTAAAGGATGAAGGAAACCTCAGCATTTCCAGTCAGTTCCCTTTGTTCACTTGACTTTATGAAGACTGCTTCCCTAATTTTGTGATTCAAGCTTTTTGGTCTTTTTAATGTGCTTCAGTATGGAAGGTACACACAAAGAGTGGTGCAAGTAATTATTAAACTAAAGGAAAATTACAAGGAGACTTTATTACCTCAAGCTACCTTAATTTAAACTTTAAATTTAAACTAGGAGAAATATTTCACTGTAGTCATTACTAGCATCTCAGTTAACGTTCTTTTAATGTTGCTATTTTTTTATTGTTTATGCTTAAAGAACAAAATAAAATTAACACAGAACAGATCTCTCCTCTCTCGCTAAGCACAGCTTTTAATTTGGTCAGTCTGTTGGGCAGCCCAGGTTGCATCAACAGATTTATAAGCTCATGACACATCAGCAGCATAGCACAAACCTATTGCCTAAGCTGTCCTGGCAAGACAGGCAAGCTTTGCTTTTGATCCAAGTTTTACTCTAGTTTCACATTTCTGTAACTGCAGTAGAACAAAATCAGGGTGGCTGGAAACAGAATTGTGCCTTAACCTCTTGCCTGAGCATTCAGGACCAACTTGTTTTATAGTCAGCTATATAGCATAATATTGATATCGAAGTAGATATTTTACCTGAAGTTGAAAACTCTCTACATTTCTTCCACAAGCAAAATATTAAGAACCCTGCCCTAGAGAAAGATGAAAGGAGCCAATCTCCCCTTTAAATTACCAAGCAAGCCTGGGCCTTGACTCCTTTTTCAATGGGAAGTCAAAACGTCTGACTTCAATCAGTTTGTATAAACCAGCTTTTGTTTTTCCTTTTACCCAAATGACTCCACTTTTAAGGATTTATTGTAACTGGATTGCTTTTCTACCCAGCAGGGAGCTGTAGCACTAGCAAAGCTGTTCCACACAGTAGGTTTTCCGCTGATTGAATTTCTAGACTTTCAGCTCTTCGGAAATGTTTGCTCTTGTACAAGCTGTCAGAGGGAAATTGTGTGCAGTCGATTTTGTCTCAGCTAAAGCCAGGCGGGGTTCCATCTACAGCCAGCAAAAGCAGAATTAAAAGAAGGAGGATCAATCAAATTGTGAAGGAAAAAAAAGGCCTCAGCACAAACAAACAAACCAAAAAAAACCCCAAAGAAACAAGCCACACAACGAAAGGGCAGAGGAAGCAGATGAGAATGAAAACCATTTCTGCAAATAGGTGCACTTAAAAGAACTAGTGACATCCTTTCTTATAAGGAAAACTTTTAGTTAAAAAACAAACAAAAAAAATCACTAAAATAAGGGCTAGGAGCAATTCGAAGAAGCTGTTCCTTTAAACATGCACAAACCCAACATCATTATGTTGCTTCAAAACCAAGCTGCTGTATAAGCCCTCAGCCTTCAGAGAAGCCCACCCTACCGCTACTGCCACAACTGTCAGTCCCACGGTCACATCACGTCACAGCACTGCATGGCTGCCACAGCGAGCACTGGAGTAGCCAGGCCTTTTACACTTTCACACACGGCCTAATGGTTCAAATTGCTGTCTGCACTTGAGGCTTTGTTATTTAGAAATCTAATAACTGACAAGGCCAGAAGTGCACACAGGGGCCAACACAATCAAAGAAGCAGCAGCAAGCAGAGATTAAGACATCTGTATTAAAGATCCCATAAAAGGACCTCAGTATAATCAGTACTTGACTGTGGTCTGGTCTGCATATTTCTAACTCATCTGTAAGGAAAAATTTTGGTTCTAACTGCCTTAAAGGGAACAGAAATGCTTTTAGGCTTACACCAAAACTTCCAAGGGACAGCACAGGTGAGCGGGAGTCCCTGCCCTGCCAGCCATGAGTAGATAAGCCTTACAATCTTTAAGTACACCGTAATACGAATTGTACCAACAGCAGACACACCATCTTACCTCCGTATTGAGGTCTGCATTTTGGTGACCCTATGTTAGAATAATCGGTTTATCTTTTAAGGAAAAATTACAGCTAGTGGGTTATTCTTTTTGACACAACAGTGAAAATCACAAAGCCATATAATGAATGTTTTGGTTTTGAATTACTAGACGTTTCCATACCAGACTCGAGTCCTACTTCCTTGCATTGTTCAGGATTCATCCTTTTATGTAAGTTCAGTGAGTAGCCAGACAGTGCAGCAGTATCCACTGTCTGCAAAGACAGTCAGTCTACCTGCTAAACGTATAATGGAGAAAAAGACATTGCAAAAATGTTTTCTTAGAACATCCCACGTGTTCGCAAGAATGACTGGTGCAGAGCCTCAGTGGAGATGCAAAAAGTCAACTTTCAGTTTGCTGTGCACTCTTTCCTCAGAAGACACTTAACTATGCAATGACAAAAGATGACATCTATCATAAACCAAATAATAATAATACTACTGAGGATTTTTGCCACTATTCTTCCCCAGTCAACTGCCTTCTATTAACAGTGGTTTTCTCTCTCACTTCCCCCCTTATTTCACCTGTTAAGTGTAGCTCAGTGATTTTTCTGCTGGGAGTCTTCAGACAAGGTTTCCCACCTCAGCACACTGACAGCCTGACATTTGTGTTCATAATCAGCAGTGCAGCTCGACAAAGCTCCAATGATGAAAGGAAAGATCCTGGCTCCGAAGTCTTCTAAAGGGCCACCATATTTACACCATATTTAATGAACCTCATTGTCTAAACAGTCCTCTGCTCATGCTAGTCACTAAAGAGTTTCCTTGTTTTTTTCTTTACCTCTAGGGAGGCTACAGTTCCTTTTTGACCATAAAGAAAAACATTGCAAACCAAAAGAAAGAAGGCAGAAAGTAAGAAATTCCTGATACACAAGAAGGAAACACAAGGCTGCAAATGACCTGAAACTTTGACCAGTCTTTGCTATTGACACTATTAAGATTTACTCCAGCTGTCCCAGCTACTAGTGCTAACAGTGCCCCGGCCCAGGGCTGTAACCGTGTACAATAGCTAATGTAGCCTTAAGATAGAAAGTCATTCATAAATCCCAACAAAGGTTATTGGAAGGTTATTGCTCATCAGTTAAAGATACACTGGCATTTTCAACTCAATGATTAACAGGTTTGATTTAGAAGGACACAGAATTTAAGATTCAGTATTGCAAAGCCATAACCTCCAGTGTTCTACAGGAAAAAGCACAATGAGGACTGGTCAATTTTCCCCACACAAACTGAAGAAGCTTAGATTGGCTGAGAGATTTCTTATCTCACTATCAATTTCAATCAATTCTTCTATTGTACAATTCTGCTTGTGTGCACAGGGTTATACAAAGTGCAAAGAATTATTCTGGAGCTGACAGATGTAACTGGATCAAGGTAGGCACAGCTCCAACACAGCTTCTCACCAACCCTTATCCCTAGCCAATTGCTTCATTTCTTACATATTTTCCACTTTCAGGTCCTGAAAAACAGAGGACCACAATACCTGAACTGTCTGTCAAAGCTAGTGTTCCCCACCATGTCCAGCCGTAAGAGCTTTGGAAACTCGGCTGTATTTAACTGCTTCGTATAAAAGCCTGCCTTCCTCTTCCTCTTATAAAAGATAAGGTTATAAGAGGGAGAAAAAGGAAAAGAGAAATGACCAAGTGGACCAAAAACATATTTGGGGATTTTGGAAAAAACCCAGCTTAGAACCTCACAGCTTGTCTACACGCTGTCCTAGCTGAGCAACCAATAATCTTTTCACAGTAACTTACCTATGCGCTGCACTGGAAAATACACACCTCAAAAGGTTAAAAGAGAAGCTTGAATAATATATTATCTGATGTGTGTAACTACAGAAAACGCCCATTGTGGATTTGCTACTTCTGCCATTTAAATAAATGGAAGCTTTGCCATTGATTTTAACAGGAGACCTTATTTCCATTGCGTAGCATAGGCCATCTGCAGATTAATATCCTAGACCATGTCATGCCTTGCAGGTCTCACAAACTACAACCGTCTTTCATCCCAAACAAATTGCTGTCAATCTGCCTTTATTTGCTTTAATGATTACCTTACAGTTATTACAGAAAAACACCAACTGACTTCTTCCAAAGGAACAAGGCACTTTCATGCACAACCAGAATGTTGACCACAATGGAAGATGATAAAGTAAGAAATATAGGGGAAGTTACATGTATGTATTTTTATTATTATTTTTATTTTTAAAAACACAAAAGACATTGAGGTTGAGAGACGTTAGAGACAGAACAACACAACGTGACTGGAAAGCAGATGTACAGAAGAAATTAAAGGCACTCAGTGATGGAAACCTTTGCACAGGCAGTAAAAGGTTACTCAAATGAAAGGTTTTTTCAAAACCAACTTTGCTCCTTAAATGAGTAAATTTTACAGTTTGCAGGATCAATCATCTCAAACGTATGCTTAAAAACAATAAAAAAGATACCAGGTATCTGTAACAGAATAACAGTACATGAAATATCGTATCACACTAATACTGATGTTAATTATCCCTCATTAAAAATAAACTTCAAAGTGGGACAAGAAATCTGAATGGTAATATAGGCAAAGACTTAAAAGTGATGATAAAAAACTAGGCTAAGGTATATAATGGAATATGCAGTGAAAAAGGAGTAAGCAGAAAGACTGAAGCAAAAGCAAAGCAAAGAAGCAAGGGATACAGCAGGGAAGAAAATTGAATGGATGTAGAGAAGAACGTGGCCAGATGTCTTTATTCTCTGTTTATTCAGGGCCACAACCTGCGAAAATTTAACACCTCATGAAAAGACTAAAGCCATGGCCATCACTGTGAATTTCAATGACCTGGGTCTAATTTAAAGACATTCCCTAGGTTTGGAGCTGCTTCTCTTTCTGAATGAGCACATGCATGTTTATATACATACATGTGCATCTGCAGGCTTTAGTCATAAGCTCACAGCCCTGTCAGGGTTACAGTATTCTTACAAATACAGCTCCAGCAGCCACAGCCTTACCCAAGTGCAAACGGATAGCTGGGAGTTTGACAAAACGGGTTACAATGCTAAGACAGATATCCAGTGGAAACTGGAATTTCTGAAAAATTATGGACAAATTCTACTGCTTATCTGACAGAAATGAGATGGGCTGCTGGCTGACACTTAGAAAGCACTGAGAACACTGCCCCAGTGAGGAAAGTTTCTATAACACGTAATTAAACTTTCCTTAGCTCATGTATATGTAAAATAGTTAGGTATCGGCACCCAACGTATACATCGAGCTGCGCTGAAAAACAAAAAAAATAAAATCAAGAATTGAAAAGAAAACTGGATATGAAGAAAATAATTCTCTGTGTGACATCTTTCAGTGAAGCTCTCCTACAAACGTGTACTATTGAAAAAATAGGCAGATTAAGTTCCCGTCCATCCTAAATTTCTACAAACCATGTCACCAGCTGAAGCAATGTGGCCCACTGACAGTACAGTACCTCATCCACCACCAAGCTCCCCTAGGCTGCCATGGAGCCAAGCAAGTACTACCCAAGCAATCATTTTAAAGTAATCCTCGAAGTGTCTACATGAGCAGCTTTTACATCAGTGTATAGTATAGTATAGTCAGCCCCCTCAGATGTGTTGTATGAAGCAGAAAGGAGTATCCACCTCTAATGACACTGCTCAAAGGCAATAATTCATAACGGGGATGTTAGAAAACAATAAAACAAAAATGTGAGGAGAGGAAAAAGTGCACACAGGTAGGCTAGGAAAACACCTGTCATGATTGAAGTAAAGCCCCTGAACGTTACACCAAGTTTATGGAAAAATGCGATGCTCGGACACTCATTGTAAACCCTATTTATACAGTTTTTCCAGAGTCTCCAGGTCCAAAGCAGAAGTCCCAGCAGCTCGAGCTAGAGGACGGTGTCCCTAAAAAGCCACCTGCTGCAGACCTATAAGCTCTGTAAATGGGGCACAGAGAGGTTCACAGTGCACAGAAGCAGAACTTTACCCAACTTTCTGGTCCATTTGAATTGATAAATATTGTAGACTCACAGATTGTACGGAAGCCTAGGAGGAGAGCATCTATTAACATGTGACAAGTGTTTGGCTTCAGGAAACATGAACAAAACTTGGCTTAGGTCATAAAACACAGTGGCTGAGATAGTTTTAGCACACTAGTTCAAAAATTCCCTGCCCTAGGACGGACTAAGTGTTCCACACAGGCTGGCAGCATATAGATTTTGCACTGGAGTCTGAGGTATTGTCCATTTCCTCACACTGTACTATTAACAAGTTTCTCTGCTTTTATGACAAATAATCAATTCTAGTGTGGCAGCAGAATCCCTGTTAACAGCTTAATTTTGTGAATCTGTTACACAGTGCCTGCAAAGCAAACTTGCAGCTGCTGAGCTTGTTATGGGTTGGGTACTTCTTTGCATCCTGACTGAATCCTAAATGTGCCCAATAAAGCTCTGCTTATTTTAGGTAGGGATATTTCCATAGGCCTGTTTTGATGGGCAGAGCTCCTTCTCCTCTGCTCTGGTGTCTTTTCCATTAAAGAGTAACAAACTTAGAAGATTTAAAAATAAATAAATAAATGGAACAGTAAACTATCATAGATTCAAGATCTCACTGTCTTGATAGAATTCAGGACAAAAGGCAATACTAAAAATACAATTTGTACCACACTTTAAAGCCTACATGCTCAAGCCAATGATCACACAGATTTCAGGCTGTGAACTCTCTTATAAGCTTGCTGGAGATAACACACAAAAGCTTGTTTAGAGACCTCTGCTCTTTTTTGGTTTTTTCCTAGTGTATTATCACTCCATTTGTTTTTGTTATGCCCTTGCACAGAGAGCCTTCGCTCTCCACTTACAATGCGTATTCTGCTTTTCTTACCAAAGCAGGAGGGAAATCGGGGAGAACACAAGTTCCCTAATTATACACAGAGCAAGTCACCACACTGTGTCATTTAGAAGCATTCGTGCAGCCCTCTATGATCAAGGCTGCATTTAAGCCTTCTGATAAGAGACTGGGTCAGGTAGGTTCATAACTCTGGACATATTAAACTGTACTACAGAAAACAGTAGCTCCTTTGATGAGAATTTGTGCTCACAGAGGTAACAAGTCTAGCTGTGCAGTTCGGTACAGGCTGCTGTCACAAGACCTCCTTGCCTGCTCAACCTAGGGAAGAGCACAACGCAGCCCAGGAAAGAACACAGTTCATATGCCCAAGCCTGAAAGTAAATACTAAAAGAAAATGAAAAGAAAAAATAAGAACAAAGAAGCTGCTTTTTCTATTTTTCAGTTGAAAAAACGATAAACAAATGCAGAGGTTGATTAGTTTATAATGCTTTTTGTGGTCATGTAGCTCAAATGTGAGCTTTGACTTAAGAAATGGAATTTGGTAAAAAAAAGGAGTTTCAAGACAGCCTACTCGCTTTCCTATTAAGAAGATTAAATAAGAATTCAAAATATTTAACTTTGAGCATTGAAATCTGTACTTGTGTAACAACTAATCTTGTGCTCATGCACATCCCAATTTGGTACTGCACTTGCTTAACTTTAAGCATCCAAATAATCTGACTTCCTGCATACTTCAGCACACGCTAAGTGCTTTGCTGAAATGGGGCCATGATCAGATTTAAACAGTGTCCCTTAATGTGGATTTACTGATTAGGATAAAAGGTCTCCAGAAAAGCCACTTGGCCTGGAAAAAGCTAGCCATTCACCCCATCCAGCAACTTTTCACCTAACTTTGCCTTTAAATAAACCTATCTTACATACAAGGCAGGGATCCACAAAGAGTTATTTTAAACAGAACACTTCAAGTTCAGCTAAATGTGGGAAAAATCAGGGCCTGGACTCAACCGTATCCAGGCTCACTATAACTATATGTAGAAGGCAGCAGCATATAATCCCTTGGTATACCACAGCCACTTGTGCATTCAGCCTTAACTCTGAACATGCTGTCTTGCTTTTGTAATCCAACAGGCTACATCCATATTTTCTGTCCAAATTCTTTTCATCTATGATATTTTCCAGATTTCAGTCATCACTTGCATGCAAAAGGAGTTGAATTCAAACCTTTACATTGCAATAGGCTTTAATTGCATACACCACATACTTTTAACAGTAATCATTCCCATGAGCAGTAAACTGAGAAATAAACTTACTTTGCCTTGAAAATATAGGATCCAGCTAGGAATCAAGGAAAAAGTTACAGAAGAAGTACAACCTAGTTCCCCATCTCCAGCTCAAAGAAAAGGCCACTATTTTACACTAAGAACATTCATGACTTCCTTTAAAGCATGTTTAGGTCTTTGTCACAATGACTTTTTATTCTGCTATTGCATTAGCAATATATCTCCCTCTTGCAGGTGCTACTGCAGAAAAAAATCTTTATTTCACAATAAGTTACATTTAAGAAAAAATTACATTACATTAAGAAGATATACCCCACACCCACACTTCACAATGACCATCCATTTACCTGTTTAGAAAAAATTAAGGAAAGTCACAGAAGATGCAGTTTTTGTAGCCAGTTCAAATTTAAAAATTCCCAATAGCAACAGTAGGGAGTTTTGCCTGAGCTGGTACATCTGCAATGCTCAGAGGGGCTGTTCTGGCATTACTCCCACGGTACTACAGGTGGCATGGGCTTGTCTGCAAAAGAAAGCTCTGCTGCATTTAAACTGAAGGCCCATCTATAAACTGAGCTGAAGAGCAAAAAGCTATGTGGACATTTATTTTGTGTGGGATGGAGAGGGATACGAAGAGGGAGAGGCTCCCTGCTAGACGGGGCTGGCAAATCTATTTCTGCACCAAAGAAACAATCCCCTCAACGTCTCTCCAGTGTGTTGTCAAACCCGACCTGTGTGAAATTTGAGAATGGATATAAATCAAAGGGAGAAAAAGTAATAAAAAGCTCCCGGCAGACTTGATGACATGTTGATAATGTTCTCGTCCTGGAGTCAGGGTGACACCAAGCCCAAAGATGATATATAGAACTAAGCCCACATACCGACGATTTACTGGTCTAACGACAGTTTTCATTGATCAGAGGCCAACAATTACTGGATTCCTTCCCACTGCCTATTTCAGTATCAGGCTCTGGCGTACAATCAAAACACTAGCCTTGCTTCTCCACAGTTCATGCGCCAACTTTGCAGTGGATGCTCAAGCCAAGCAAGAATGATATGCAAATCTGGCAGGTGTTTGGGGCATACCAGTGCTGCTCAAAAGCCCAACCATAAAAAAGGAAACAGCAGAAAGGCTAGGGGAGTCCCGATCTGCTGCAGAAAGGCTGCAGGCTCTGTACAGTACACAGTAAACAGGTCCCAGGAACAGGAGACATGGCTTTCAGGCAGTAACAGAAAAGCTTGATTATTTTTGCTCAGTATAAACAAAGCACATTCTTTATATCCCCTGCAGATAGTCTAAAGGCCTCTCTTGCCACTAAAGCTTATTTCAAAAAGAACAAGAACAAACAAATACAGCAACTGGTGCTGGTACCAATCACATAACATTCCTTTGTTTTTTGTTTTGCTTTGTGTCTTAAAGTAGGGAGCCAGTAGAAAGAGATTTTCTTCCCAAGTGTATGGAAAATGGATGTGTCAAACTGAATTAATATCTGCAATGGCACATTCAAATGGCCACAATTAAGCTGCTGGAACGAGATGAATCAATACGGGAAAGGTGCTGGCAGAGAAATATTTTTCCAGTATATTACTGTCTCTTATAGACAGGCAAGTGCACGTAATCTGTCTTAGTCTATCAGGATTTACCTATCTATTCCACAGTCAGCATAGGGGAATGCTGCTCATTTTCAAAAGCTTCTATCCACCTTCTTTGGGATCCAAGGAAAACTTTGGAAAAGCTCCAAAGAAACAACTCTTGTTAAACAAAGTAGTCAATATAACAGATTCCTTACTGTAAACTCACGCAATACACACATTTAGAAACTACACAGGAGCACAGACTGTACAAAGACTGATTCATCAGTATCTTTGCACAACACTCTTAAAACTAGTGATGCCCTTCTCTTTTGACCTTCTGTCTTCTTATTTCTGTTAATATTTCTCTTAAATCTTATTTGGCCAAGTTTTACAGCAGAAACAAAAGCAATTCAAAAGTTCAGAAAGGGATACACTGTTTTTAGGAGCACAGACAATAGAAAATATTTTAAGACAAGATGTCATTTAAGGGAAATACAGGCAAAAGGATTTTATGGTTTTGAAGAAACTCAAGAGGATAGGGGGGTTTGTTGTTTTAAATAATATCTGTGTAAAAATGAAGCTATCATTAGAAATACTGTCAATGTCTTCAGAGAATAACAACCACCACCCAGGCCAACTCGAAATCTTCATGCTTCCAAGCACATTCTTTTCCTAAAAACATTAGTAACACACTTAAAATATTTAACCCTCTTCCACAAAAGGGAAAAGAACTTAACTAGAAAGGAAAAACGAGGAGATTGAATATACAGAAGGTGCCACCAGCATATACTCTGAAAAGAAAGGGAGTAGTCCTCTCTTCAAGCTTCCCAACAGTAAAACTTATAACAAAGGAGTCCAGGAGGTTCAAACACAAGTAGATTTTTATAGAGGGAGTATTAACTTCTATATAAAGACATTGCACAAAAGAAGACCCTCTGAAAGTAGATGACTTTGACAGCCCAGCCTTTATGTGCTTGCCTATGCAGTATTTGCTGTAGAGCTCTTCCTTTCTATTTCAAACTTCACTTTATATGGCATTTTGAATTCCATGTCTATTTACTCTTGAAATGTGACAGGCCAGTAACAATAATTATTTGCATTGCAGCCATGCCAAAATGCCCTGGTGATGAGCTGGAACCCTCTTGCACTAAGCACTCAGCTACCACTTAAATAAGCCCCTGAGTGTTGGCCAGGCTCCTTGCCTGCATCACACAGCTCCTGGGAGGAAATATAGGACAGAGCTCAGAGACAGGAGTGCCACTTTTGTGGTATGCGTGTTTAAGCAACTCGGCATATTTTGACCATGTATACAGAGGCCATAGAAGGATTTTTACAGCATGTTTTCCCCGACCCTTTCATATCACTGTTCTTTCTTTTGGCTAGTATTTATACAGTCTGGTGTTCATCAGCATGCCCGCCTGGTCAGGCAGGCATCTGTTTCAGCTTCAAGTGGTCTGTGGGGGGAAAAAAAAAAGCTCTTATGTTCAAAGAGGCCAAATTATTACCTACAGAGGGTCCTCAGATCAGAACATCTGCATGCAGTAAGTAGATGTGTTTCTAAATACCAGATTTTTGGAGAAGAGATGAAATAATCTACAAATACAAAGGTGAAAGATTTATTCATACCATGTACTTCAAATACTATCACTATCAACCAAGGTTAAAAAGTTCCCTTTCAGATGTAACTCTTTCCCAATGAACCTGTTTTATAATTACAAGGACTATGTGGTAACTGTATGCTGTTCACTTTACACCAAATAAAGTGATTGGTAGTCAAATGACACTATATCAACATATTTTTATACCTGTACAAAGATAATATCATGGTAAATAATCAACCTTCTCAGCTGCTGGAGGTGCCACACTCCAGAGGTGCACTGTCTCTGGCAGGTTTTCAGAGTCTCCTGTGTTAGATTTATTTGCTGTGTTTCACTGATCTTTTATGAATCTGAATTATGACAGTGGACTATTGTTCGGCATTGTGTGTTAAAATCTGGTCAACATTAAATTTACTTTACACATTTAGTAACATATGAAAGATTTACAAAGTTCTTCTAAACATCAGAAAACTGTCCCAAACTGTCCTGGACACTTACTGCTCATACTTCTGAAATGTGAGAGTACTGTGGCAGCAACAAGAAGCTCTGGCATTGCTTACAGAATAAAGCAGATATCAGGACGTAACACTCAACAATACTCTATCCAAAACTAGAAGTTTTAGTTAACTTTGCAGTCAGACAAATTAAGTTTGTATTGATTATACAGACCAAAAATTCCACAACAATACTCCTTCCCCACCTAAACCTTTTTTTTTTTTTTTTTTTTTTTGGCCGATATGTGAGGAGTAAAAGTACTCCAAAAGCTAGCTGTCAGCCTTTAGAATTTGTTCCTACATCTTTACTTCCACTCCTTTCTCCTCTTACCCACTGTTTCTATTTCTCATTTCACATCTTAGCCTTTTCACTGGATTAGCTTCTCCTTTTTTGGACAGTTGGTGGCTTCTGTTTATGTACAGAAGTCAAAATACAACAAAACCTTCCAACCTGACAAATCTCACAGACTTAAAACATATGCCTAAACTGAGGAACACAAGAAAGACACTTGTGGAATTAAACTTTAATGGAAGTAATTCACCAGTCCAGGTCCTTCATAGCCCCTTTGAGGCAACGTCAATAGCGTACACTAATACATATGAGACAAAAAATAGGTCTGTGTGGATTGGTAGTAAATATAAAACTGAAATGAAGGACAGTTGAAACGTGGAGTCAAGGTGCACTGTGCAATTAGAATCATTGATTTCTCTCATTATTTCACTAAGTGAAGGTTGCATGCAGGGCTGATCTCTGCAAGTAGCTGTGAAGTAAAAAAAGCAATTTTCAAGTATTTCTGCTCTGTCCAAGTAATAATTGAGTAAAAGGTATATAAAATTCTTCTTCTTCACAACTTGACACCTGACAGAACAAGTTTCTCTGTACTGAAAAAAGAAAAATCAAAGCAATTGTACTTTTACTAAGAGCCCATGCCACCAGACAGCACAGCTGGGAGATCTTCTGGATCTGCTGCACCCTACCTGCCCAAATGGAATTTCTTCCCGTTATTAATCTCTCAAGCAAGTGGTGGGGTAGCTGCTATATTTATCCAGCTCAGGCAGGACTGGATCCTGCCGTCTTCAAAAGGCATATCAGGTGCTGATGCCTATTTTTAAACAGGACATCTAAACTTCCCAAGCGTGGTGACCCGTGAGTTTGGACATTCTGCTTTTAATCAAGCGAGTTAATTAGCTACAGGGCTCTAAAAGGAAAAAAAGGCATCAAAGAGGAAGACCAGGCTACAATAGAGAAACTCAAGATCTGAATGATAGGAGCTCCTCCTACTTCAAGCACAAGTATTCAGAGAAGGAATTTTTTTTCCCCTTCACCTTATCTTTGCCACTAAAATACAGGCAAGGCTTCTTCCTTCCTGTGAGAGGCTGACATCATCTTTTGTTCAAGAACATCTTGAACACTGGTGTTACTCTCAAGTGGAAAGTTATTCAACAGACAAAATCTTGGCCCTCAATATCGTGCAATTGGGAAGATATTGAGAAAATATTGAAATCCAGGACTGAAAGTAAGTACAAACTGCTTTACAGATATTAACAGAACCTTCTAAAATAAGTATGACAACTAGGTGTGGCAGTGAGCAGTGACAGCAGGTGATAGGATAGCACGAGATGCAATGGGGATTGAAAAAGTTTCAAGGTATTTTCAAGAAAGACAAAGCATGGCACACAAAAGTTAAAGAGCTTGAGAGGACCAACGAAAGAACCCAACCTTCATATAACCTCAGGTACTTCATAACCATTGGCCAGTAATCCTTCCAAAGCAGAGTGACTGGGTTATTACTTGTTCTTTACATTAGTTACACATATGGTGAGGAAGACGTTCAAGATTTTGAACTACTCTCAAAAATGTTCTACAGCTTAAAGTTATTCAAGTTATTTACACACACACTTCTCTGTACTGGTGCACATCTCACCTCTAACATAATAGAGCTGTTACTTTGACCTGTGCTGCTAGGGAAAAAGCAAGGGTTTTCTGTCTGTTCAATGTACAAAGCAGATACAAAGAGATATGGGATAAGTCATAGTCCTAGCACAAGGCTGAGAAGTGCTGCAAGTGCTTATCCAGTCCCATGACACAGGCAAATACTGAAAACACAGAGAACAAGATGATCAATGGACAAACTCTCCCTTATCTGTATAGGAGATGCACCCACTGTTGATAGTGGGTGTCATGTTCTGGCTCTGTTAAGTCCTGGGGCCTCTGTTTCCTCTCTCTCTGACACATATACACACAAACACACTCTCCCTTAAACATCCATACTTAAAGTGCAAGAGAGGCCAAGCTTCAGTCAAATGTTCCTAAATCTACCCCTTTTCAGATATGTGAGATTAATGCTTGCGTGTCAGTGCTGACATTCCAATATGCTCTCCAGCTTAATGGTCTTCCTTAAAGCAGCAGTGAATAAAGAAAGGACAGTCAGCAGCTTCCCTTTCTCTTTTTTCTGTAATCTTCTCTTGCCCTTAGACACAGCCTCTCCCAAATTTTTATTGCAGTTTCTTTTGTTAAGTTTCTTCCTTGTCAGCCACTGAAAATGGCTGGGGTTTTTTGCTTTCCCTGAGAGAGGGCGACAGTTTTGGACACAGCAATGACTTCCAACACACACAGTGGACATGAGTCTATTCATGGAACCCTATCCTGCCTCTGGTTAAAATAGCACAATTAACTGTAAAATTTCAAGGCAGCTAGACACTGAGCAGCTAACCCCACCTTACTGACCTCCTGCTGTATATTCAGAAATAACAACATTCTCAATGCTCTAAGAAAATTCTCACCCATGGTCTATATGTAACAGAGCCAACCAGAGCCGAGGTCTCATTCTGCTCTGCATAACACAAAGCAAAATAGACAGTCCTGCTCGCGTGGTTTACCAGAAACCGTCACAAGTGTTAAAAGTGACCTCGCTTAAGTCTGTTTCTTTCCACTGATGAAAGGAGACAGCGTGACTAGCTCAGATGTCAACATTTACCTTGTAGACATCTAAAGTTAGCTCAGATGAACTGAGCTCAAGTCACAACAAGAAGTAGAGAGTACTAGGCGCAGTGCCTCCGCAGCTGTGGGGAGGGGTGCTAGCAAGACAAAGCGTAACCATAAATTAAATGCAGATTCTGCATGCGAGTAGTATAAAATCTGGAAGTTTTCCTATGCCCATTTTATTTAAATAAGATAAGAAAACTATTACCAAATTAGTAATAAACCTCCAATTTGTAGAATTGTTAAGTCGTAGAATAAAGGCAACTATGGCAATTTAGCTAAGTAGATACTGCAGGTTTTGACCCAGCTTTACTGACTTGAGCATTTGAAACTTTTCCAGCTTAGTTATAATTTAAAAAATTCTTGCTTCCTCAAGTCATTAATCAATCCAAAATAGTTTTCTATATATGCAGCACATTTATCTTTATTCGTTGCTATAGACAGCATCCTTGCCTCTAGTACCCTCTTTTTTGGCCCTCTGCTGATTTCCCCACTTATTCTCAATCTTGACTTCTAATGGTAGTTTTGCAGGCAAATTGCAGCACTGCTTTCGTTATTGCTTGACTCAGCAAGCTTAATGCTTAAAAATTACTCATAACATCCCTATTGCAATGAGGTCTGATTCTCCCAGACAGCTTTTGTTGATATTACTGTATGTTTAGTTTTGTTTAATGGCCTAGTCCTAAGGTACAAGTCATCGGCTCATTTTGGTCAGCCTCATTTCTGAGCAATCAAGTCAGCTATTTAAACAATATGTTTCCACTTCTTATCTGCAAGGTAAATAACTTCATTGGGAAAAAGAGTATAGTTAGCAGCATCTGCTGTGGGTTAAATTAAAGGCAGGATTCAAATTCTCTTTTGCTGTTTTACAGACATTGAGCAATTTTTTTTAACTAACAAGATGGTTGAAAAATTGTTATATAAAAAAAATCTTTGATTAAAGTAAAAAATGAAAAACAACTCTTCTATTTGGGTAGAGGTACTTTTGGGCACTACATGTTTTCTGGTGTGCCCTGGTCTTGCAGGGAAATAACAGAGTTCAGAGAGGCCACCATTCGCCATACACCGTAAAAACTAACACCAAACAGCCAGCGTGTTTTACATACATCCCTTAAACTGATTTGAGCAGTCATGCATACCTGTCCCAGAGAAAGGATCACCAAACCTCAAACTTTAAAATGAGGGTGAACTCACACACAACCAGTAACTTGTACTACTTTTACAATCCAATTTTCTTCTGGCCAACAGCTTTTCTCAACACCCATGATACTCATTCATGGATCTGATTTAAAAGAGCACAGTTGCCTCTAGCAAATTTAGTCATAGAAGAAGGCTGTAACAGGCAAATCTACACTCCATTCACCAAAATATCATCCCAAATGAAAAGTCAAAATTAAATTCTTAATTGATTTTATAATCTGTTTTTATCAACTTGTGTGTGCTTTTGAATTTCTGCTTTGAGATTTCCTTTCATTCTGTTGATCATGCAGACAATCAGATGACCTCACAAAATGTGGAAAACACACAAGAATAGTTTTTTTAAAATGTATTTATAAAACGAAGGGCACATTCATATACAAATAACAAATTTAAAGGAAACTTGCAAAGGAGCATCTCCAAGTGCGTATAATCTGTGCTCTTAGCTCAGTTGTAATGTGGGATATGGACTCTTGGAAGACATTGCTCTCCGGATAAATCTGTGGCCTTTTCCTCTGGTAGTTCTGACTCTCCCATGTGATATCAAATGGTATGCAAGCAGATTTGGACAGACTGCCCTAGTTAGAGAGAGATCAGGTTTTTAAGCAAAGGCCAGCCTGTATTTGGTTTGCAGGTTTTTAAAAGCATGTATGTAAAAGGATACTGCTGCAAAGGAAGTAGCCCAGCTTCAACTCCCATTAACCCTTGACAGGTATGACTTAAAGCTGAAATCTCACACCTTCCCTAGTTTAGTTCTAAGTGCTCAGATATGTACATAGATAATTCTCAAATTCCCAAGGTTTACAGTTCCCAGCTCCATCTAATGAAGAAACTTCCTCAAAGTGTTTATTTTTTTAACACACTAGCAAGCCTTCCCGTCTCTTAAGCCTCTGAATGCCCATTTCAGCAGGCTACCAGTTCATGTCACACTATGATAAGCGTGAAATCTAAGTATAAACCACACTTGGCCAAATTCGTATTAACAGAGACAGGGCAAGTAATATAGGCATAAGGGAAACCCAGTTCACAGCTGTGAAGATCATAGCTAAAGTGCTACATACAAGAACAAGATTACATTTCCTATCAAATTCCATAGGGATTAAATCATCAAAATAATTCTGGTAAGGAGGACAGTTAATTCCATTAAACAAATCTGATATATACAAAAGGGAGCCTATTTCCTTTAAAATGAACAGAGCTTAAGAGAGATTCAAGAATATCTTTCATGGCTAAGACAACAGAGAAATTTATGATCATAGAAATTCAGTTGATTACACAATGAAGAAAACTGAAAATATCAGTTGCCTTTTATAAGTGCCTAAAACTCCAAATAATATTCAGACTCTAAATACAAATAGAAGATACACCCTGCCCTACACAGTCTTAATAGGTGAGAGATGCAAGTAAACATAGTGGAAAAAAGATCCAGAAGAAGTGAAACTACTTAGTCCCAGTCACATAAGGAGTCAACAGAAGACCAAAACCAGTGTGGAAGTCCTCCCAGTCCATCTCCTGAATGGTGACCCTGAGGCTGCATATAATTACCTAAGTATGATAAAATGTCCTCTATAATACTCACTTTGTCACCCTTCTTGAATGAACACAGGCACAATGCCAGGCAGTTATAGCATTATTCAAAGAAACATTAAACTGTTAATATGTCCCACGAGTCTATATCGGATATTTTATTCCTATAGAAGAAGAGCGATAAAACGCAGACTTAGGTCTAGCTTTGGTGGTGCTGGGGCAGAAGTCACTTGTGGTATAACTTTGCTCTAGGACAAAGAAGAAATACTGCTGTTTTTCAGAGAGGAGAGATGTGAACATAGATTAACATGGAGAGAAAGAGCAGACATTGAAGAAGTGAAAAAGGAATGTCCAAGACAGGCTACGGTTAGAGGCTGAGTTAGAAAAAAGAATTTAAAAAAGTGAAAAGAAAAATATCAGTTCAAAAACCTAATATAGCTAAACAAAGTATTAGCCCATAGCTTTAGGAGAACTTATCTTAACACTGGGCTTCCAAGACAAGTTCAGGAAGGTGTTTTCTTTTCTGTGGCACATTTTTCAATGATGTGCCAGTAACACCAGGGTGTTGTAAGAAACAGCTCTGCGCTAAGCATAGTCGGGAAAGAGCAGGCTCACAGTAATTGAGCTGATAGGGAGACCTGCTGCCATACTGCTATATATAGTGTTTTACTGCAATGAGAGGAAGGAATAAGATGATGAAAAGCCTGGGGAAACAGGTCCAGCTCCAATTCATTCTCTCTCCATGGAGGTTTACCTTAGAAAAGTCTGGATAGCATACAAGTGTACGCAGGCCTGTTCTGACCACACTTATAGTCATTCAAAGAACATTTTCTTTGCCAGACACAGTAGCATTCTAATGATCCACACTACTCACAGTTTGAGGCTATCATGCCAAATACCATTTAGACACAATTAATACTATTAGTAATACCCTTGCCACCAAATTAATGTGAGCTACTGCCTCAAATTGGACACTGCACTCCTTAAAAACAACAGTTAGTGTATGTTTAGGATGCAATAACTGGATTTTAGATAAAACATAATTCTGCTAATGCATTCACTTTTGCTATCAATTACATGTTGCTAGTCTTTGACAGGAATGAGAGCTGAATAGTTTATTGCCTCCAACAGCTATAGTCTTATCCCATGGCAACATCTAATAAATACCCTAATACATCCATTATGCAAAGATCTCCTTTGTAGGAGGACAAGCACTGTCCTTGTGTTTGGTCTCATCATCACCAAGTTCTGTTGATCATTAAAACTTGCTCCCCACTAAAAAAGAAATCAAATGTTATTAATAGCAAAGACATAAGTAAGGAAAAGACTTATTACAGGACAAACTAAACCAACAACCCATTATCTCCTTTTTCATGTTTAATTTGGGGTATGTGAAAAGAAAAATTAATACAAGGTGAAACAGATAACCCTTACGTGCAAAATTGTTTCTCAGTGCTGTCAATTTAGAGGAAACAAAGATGTGCAAAACCAGTCCATCAGCCTGGCAGGATGAGAATCGAGCTATCTTACTACAGTCCCAGAAGCAGCAACTTTTCCCTGACGCTTAATAAAAGGGTTAAAAATTTGAGCGGCAACAGGATCCTCACAGAACTTCAGTCTGCTAACTCACTGTGGTAGTCTGCCAAGGCAGCTAAAGGAATGGTGTGGTTTCTCCTTGGTAAAAAAGAAAACCAGAATTTGAGTAAAACATGCCACAGTCTTGACTGCCAGAGAAACAACATGAAGGAAGAGCTGGAACCTGAAATGATGCTGGTGTGTGGGCTGAATTCCTGCCCCAGGAAGAACCAGGAGGACTATGACTGACATAGAAGAGAAGTTAAGAGGACAGGTCCATGAGTCAGGGGTAAGGGCAAATACTGTCCTCGAACATGACCGAAAAGTTCTCCCAGAATTACCACCGTTCCGCTAAACAAAGACCACAGCTATGGTCTTCTGAGGGAGCAGCTTCTGAAGTCTGTTTGGAGTTTCACATTGGCCCAACCCAGGAACTTCAAGCCAAACTCAACACTCAAGAAAAAACTCACTTTCATGATACACACAGACACACAGCCAAACACCTTAGTAAAGCTGTACCCAGGAAAAGGTAATGATCTTTCAGCACCTCTCCAGGGTAGAGTCTCCTTGCAGAGGTTGCTGGGCAAAGTGTGTGTGGCAAACCAAATATGCATTCTTGGCTTCCCCCTCCACTTCCCAGCTTGTAGCCTGCCTCCAGCTCCCTCCAAGTGGTGAACCACCGCAGTGGCCAGCAGCTGCAGCCCTAGCACTGCAATCCAGAACTCCATGCTGTCACTCCAGCAGCTGCTGGCTCCATAAGCAAAAGAAACGATGACAGAAAAGAAAAATGATAAGTGGAGAGGAGAAAAGAAAGGTTTAGGGAAAGACAGGTACAGAAGAAAAACAAAGAATCAGGAAGAAGACCTACTACACAACCACAAGGAAGTAAGACAATCAGTTCAGATGGAGCGTGCTGGAGGGGAGGGGAGCATCAGAGAGAGTACACAAGAACCGAAGACAAACAGTGACATCAAGTATCTCCAGCTACATAGGGCTCTCCATAGACTCGTAAAGGGAGAAAAATTGCCTCTAATTAGAATGAGCTACTTCTGTTTACCTCCACAGAAAATCAGCTCCCAAATTTGTATCTTAGCTTTACCTTTTCACTTATCTTTCCAGATCTGTGTGCTGTGCCGCAACACTAGGATAAAAGTTCAGCCAACTTAAATGTTGAGCAACCTGCAGCCTTCCCCTGCCCACAGCAGGACTGCAGGGAGCGAGCTACAGCTGCCAGCTAGAAAATGATCCATTACAGACCAATGGGAATGGTTGGAGTTTGGCCCTTTTGAATGGGATTCTTCACCTGGTATCACAGCAGGAGATGTCACAGTCTATTACACAGATCTCAGCTACAACAAAACAGTGTATTCATTTCTATTCTAAAGAAATTGCCATGTTCATTTGGACATGCCTATTAAGTCTTAAGAAAAAATAAATTTGAGCAATTGCCAATTTGATGGGGAAGAAAACCAGCTTGGCTGAGTAGAGAGCTTTGTATCGATCTCAGGAAGAAAAGTCTATGAGCTTTGGAAGAGGGGGCAGGCATCCCAGGAGGACTACAAGGGTGAGGACAGATCATATAGAGAGAAAATTTGAAGGGCTAAAGCCCAACTAGAACTTCAACTAGCCAGTTCAGTGAGGGATAATAAAAAATGTTTCTTCAAATACATTAAGAACAACAGAAGGGGAGACCTCACAACTATCTACAACTGCCTGAAAGGAGGTTGTGGAGAGGTGGGTGCTGGTCTCTGCTCACAAGTGACAGCGACAGGACGAGAGAAAATGTCTGCAAGTTGCACCAGGAGAGGTTTTGACTGGACATGAGTTTCTTAGGAACATGGTTTATTAAGGGGACAGGTACTGTTGGACTCGATCTGTGAGGTCTTTTCCAATCAGATGATTCTATGACTCTACCCTGTAAAATTTAATTAAAAGCCCAAAGCTGGTAAACAGAGTGATATTGTGACACCAGAAATAGAACAGAGATTTGGGAGGTTTCAGTGTAACTCCAGTCACAGGTGGTTCATACTTTGTGATCCCATGCCCACTTGGAGTAACTACCTCTGGTACTTTTTTGTATGTGTTACTCAGGGGGGCTTCAGCCCCTGAATGGGTCCTGGAGGAGGATATTAAATCATTATCTTGGTGTACTCTGGCCTTCACTAAACAAAAAAATATTTCCATTTCTGCCCTTTGGGATTTCATACACCCTCAAGTTTGATGGTTAAGGAGCCTGTACTAAGTACTAAGCCAGATCATAAAAAAGGTTCAGGCATTTCTCCAGGGAAATGTTATGCTGTGATCTCACTGTTTTCCCAGATAAATTTCATTGCATTGTTTCTTTTGCAGCAGTTTTAGACTCATGTGAACACCACAGCCAATACCAGATGTGCCTCCATGCACTTGCGAGAAAGCTCTGAACAAAGAAAGTCCAGGAGAGCTGGAGTTACGCTTAATGAGAACAGCCCTGGGACAAAGCTTTAATAGTTTAACTAAAATTGCATTCAAAACTTAATTAGCAGGAGCTCTGAACTCACAAGCCATGGCCCATGAGCTCTAATAAACTAATTAGCTAAGACACCCTTTAAAGCCAAGTATAGCTAAAACTTCTTGAAAAGCTGTCATGTGAGGCCTCAGATCTGAGGCAACATTTGTGCTGCACATGGGAAGTTCAGCATTATTTCACTACAATGTTGCATGTACAATTATTGCAGGTCCCAATTATTTTGGGTAACAAAAAAATATAAAATGTTCATAGCATATATTTCTATACCCAGGGATAGATCAAAGCAGACTTTAAACTCACATACAGTAAAGTGAGCCAAAAAACTTGGAGAGCTGGACAATTATTTTCCAAACTTCAGAAAAACTGCATATCTTAAGGAAGAATAAAAGAAGTCACAAATGACTTTTCTTTTTCTAAAAATCTTCCTGGTCTATGAAAACGTCCAGAGATTTATTTAGATAATTTTCAAAACTTCTGTTTCAATTTCAGTATTCTATGCTTGTTTACTTGCTATAAGTGAAATACCTGTACAAAAAATTGCTGAAACATTAGAAATAAAGATTCGTTTCAAGCATGTAAAAATCAGAGGTTTCAGCGATCTTGAATCACATGACTTTTTTTGAAATTAAGCTTTATTACACATTGTGTCTATTTTGACAAATCATATTGTGTGGGAAATAAAAGTCACAGTAGGATTACAAATTAGCTTTGGGTTGTCCCACTGTCTTTACTGATATTATTTAAGCAAGAATAACGTTTTCAGTAGGAAATTTGGTTAAGCCCATATTTCAGGATATGAAGCAGTACTATGGGTATTGCAGAACCTCACAAGAAATATATACAGATTTTTTACCTTAAATTTTTCTTTCACAAAAACCCTAGGAAAAGTTCAAAATACCTATTTGTTCTGTCAACATAAATACAATACAATACAGACATCATCATTTATTATTATTATTATTATTATTATTATTATTATTATTATTATTTTGCACTTGAATTTCCTCTCATGGAAGTTTTCAACATGTATGTATCTGACATCTAGAATAAAGTGAGCTGATGAACTCAGTTTATCCATTAATCAGTTTATCCAGAGGAGGATGGCAAAAAGAAAATTTAAATCAAAAACTTCAGGATAATTTGTATTTATTAAGGAGATTATTGTCTGGTCTTAAAGAAGGTGAACAAGAGGAAATTTTACCCTCCCATGACATATTTCCAGACAGTGAAATCCATGGTGTCTAATTTATTTACTTTTGAAGGACAAACAGTGACATTGCCAGAATATGGACCTGTCATGCCAGGACATTTCAGTGGTTGAAACCTGGTGCTCCTGTGCACCAGTCATTAGTTTTCCTTCTCTGAGGCCTTGTTTTTCCCGCTAAAAAGGTGTTTCTATATTTCAGGATAAGCAGTTTAGGATGAAATTAAGACACAGATTTCTACCCAAAGGTTAGGCAATGGAACACCTTTTCAACAGAAAAAAATGGGCCATCTCCTTTTCCTCTTGTCTCAGTTTCAGGAAATCAAAATGTCTATCTGGACTAGACAGGGGGCCTCTTCACAAAACCCACCACAACCTTTGAAATTAATAGACTTTAATAAGAAAATGTATAGAAAATGATACCAGTTCTTAACTACAAATATATATATAACCAGAACAGGACACACAACAACACTGTAACCAAAACCTTTTAACGAAGTAAGTTCTATCCCTGCTCCTTTCGGTGCAGTTGTATTTACGGGCAGCAGAACGCGGTGTTGCACTCTGGGATGCAGCGGGGCCCTTTCCTCGTAGTAACTACCCACCACATCCATACAGTCTGAAATCTGGAGTCTTGGTACTGTATCTTATCAGAGACCCATTGAATCTAGTTCAACACAGGGAACAACAGCTCAGCCTACCCCTGCAAAATGGACACTGCGCATCCATTCTGCTTTTGTCAAACGTGGCAAAAAGTACCAAACATCAAATATTACACATTGCAATAATCCTGTCACACAGTGACTACCGTTCTTCACATGGAATTGTATAAAACTCACATTGACACAGGCCCATAGCTTATATCTATTAGGATGGTTACCACCTACAAGAAGTGTACTTCTTTCCAGTTTTATATAATGTACATGAGATCCACAAAAGGGAAACCTTAACCAGGAGCGCAGAAAAACTTACTCCCAACAGGTTGAAAGTAATAACAAAAAAAAAAAAAAAAAAAGAGTACATCAAAGTACAGTATTTAGTTCTGCTTGTATGTGTACAGCACTAAGTCTTCCCTTAAGGATACAGAGCTGTGATGTTTGCTCCTGCACTGTGCTGCTTCCATTAAACCCACAGAAAGAGTTCAGGCCTCATGATAACTTTGCAACTGCTGATCCAGTAAGCTGCTTAAAAAGACTCTTGATCTCTCAAAGCAAATTTTTTGCTTCCAGTTTCAAGTTACATTCCCTATTTCAAATGACTGAGAAAAGGAAGAATCAAGGGAAAAGAAAAATAAAAAATGAAGAAAAATTAAAATGAGGCATGCAGAAATCAACCAGCAGAAATTCAAGAGCACAGTATTTAGTTTTCAGTCCATTCTGTTCAAGTTAATATGTGGGCAGCAAAATCAGGCTAATCTTCCCCCTTTCTCCTGTAAATAAATGTAGAAAGGAGACTAGCTGGATCTGCAACACAAAAATGAGTTTGAATTGAATCCAAAAGACTGACTGCTGTTCTTCAGACCTAAGGAAATGCTTCATATCATATTGGCAGGAAGAGATCAAAAGAAAACCCATTAGGTTCATCACCCTGGCTCCCTTTCAAATCTCCTTTAGCCTCAAAGAAGAGATAATGCAAACCAAAGTTGGTTTAGATTCCCATCCCTATGAAGACTGTCCCAACCAAGAGGGTACTCCACGGAAGAGCTGATGAGCATCAGGAACCAGGCAGCATCCTACCACCTCTATGGCTACAAATATATCTTCGCTTTGTTCTGTTTCAGAAAATAAGTCAAATAAAGCAAAAAGTTTACCAGAATGATATCTAAGATTTTTTTCCTCTTTCCATGTCAAGTTTCCAATTAATTTCCCACAGATGGAGAAAATTTGATCTTATGCCCTCAATCTCCCGTTGTTTGTAGAACTGTTTCTTCTGTAGACAACACACATTCAAAGCTAAATGCAAAGTAAATGTATTAGTAGCTTTTATTTCTAGTAAGCATCTGGTTAAAAGGATTTAAAAAATTCTTAGAGGATCTTTAAGATACTAGAAATGCATATTTAAAGTAGAACAGTCCTCAATTTGCTCTTCTGTATTTCTATCCATTAAGCTGCACAGCTTGAATTATAGAGTACATATCCTCTCAAATTCAAGTATATATCTTTCTCTCCCAGGTGAACAATGAACGAACTGCTCTGTAACAATGCTGCCTTCAAAGGTCAGTGATCAAAATCTAGTGATTCTATGTAATTTACACTTCACTTTAGTAATTTTCAATGGGACAATGTAGAAACAATACTGCTTATTATGGCCAACTATCTCATTCCTGCATACTATATGACTCACCGCACTGCTTCCCAATAATCAAGTCTGCTTCATCATCAATGTAGTTAGACCTTGCAAAAATTGCAAAAGTTGTATGAACAGGGATAAGACATAAAAGCCTCAAGCATGTTGAAAGAAATCTCTCCTTTTCACACATTCATTCCCAAAGCGAGGCACTGTGTTTGTGTAAATGTGAAAAGAATTTGGCTCATTTTCACTTTATTTAGGCCATAGGAGAGCAGGAGGTTGCAACATTTGGATTCTACTATCATGTTGAAATGATGAGTGTCTGGGGGCAGGGGGGAAGGAAAGACTATAAATAAAATATATAACTGATTGAAGTCAATGGGAACTGAACATATGTATCCAAGGACTTTATTTGGCCCATAAAATGGAAAACCAGCATCAGCTATAACCACAACAGAAGCGGATATAATCTGTCAGGTCCAAATGCAAGAATACAAAAGGAAATGACAGAGCCAAAACACTAAAACCTCAAAAAGGATCTGTAATAGACATCGGAACAGTTACAGAAATTAGAGAGAAACATTCTTGAAGATAAATAATTGCATATAAGCCTGTTAATTATATTAACTCCTCCAGTGCAGGAAAGGTAAACTAGAGCACAGAAGCTGGGATGTGAAAAGAGACATTTATCACAAGTAGTATCTGTTTGCTTGAAAAAAAAATTAATTAAACCCATCCACAAAATCATATTCTAATTAATGGCAACCTTCTACTGCCTCTCCCCAACCAGCACAAGCCCATAGCAGAAGCAATTCCATACTTCTCCACGCACTAAAGCCTATTGCATTTACACTGTGCCCTACTCCAGCAGGTTACCATGCCAGCTAGAGTAACTACTGACATCCCCTTGATTGCACCAGCTATGTGCTTTTATGCAAAATATGATTTACAAAGCAGGCAGAGCATCGAATCAATAACTGAGCAAATCTGCTCTCTTATTAATAGTTTTCAGATTTCTGTGTGAGGCAAAACATAAGCACAGTCCTATGGCAGTCAGACAATATAACACTGAACTTTATGCGGTCGGGGTAGAAGTATTTCAACTATAGTGCAGGCAAAGCTTCATCTTTCTCCTCAAAATTGGGGCTGTAAAGCAAGGCTTGTTCCTGGACTACACTTCTGAAAGCAGTAGTGGGTAGAAACAAACTTAGAGCTGTCATGATGTCAGAGCTTCATAAGCAAAAAAATATGCAGAATTAGTATCTTCTGGGAAACGGAGGTGTCGGGAGTGACCACTTCTAGAGCTCTCGTTATCAAGTGCCTTTCCAACACTAAAGTCTCAAGACAAACACCATGCCACTTCAGTAATGTTATCCTTCTACAGTCAGAACTCAGCATATCTCTGGATGCAGGATGGCTGTCCCTGTCCACCAAGAACTCTGTAAGTCTATCAAGACATTCTATTATACGATTCTCAGCTCTGATGCACACAAGATTTTTATTTCAACCTCTCTTTCAATGAAGTATTCTTACAAGTGTCAGGGCTCACCTCTTTCTTGTGTAAGTGACTTACATACGGAAAGAAAGAAATTTGCTGGGATTTATATTCCCTTCCTGGTTTTCTGAAGCTTTCAGTATTTTGTCTTTGTCCGTCATGTCTGATGATTTGAATATCACTGTTCTCACAGACACATGTCCCTTCTTAAAAGTGTTTCTAGTACTCATTCTACTTAGGACTGATCATCATTCTTATTTAAATGCATCATTTCAACTAACAAGTTGCCTAAAAAAACAATCAAGACTCCTTTTCCTACATTTTCGTGTTACTTGGTAGCCTGTAATACTCAAGGGCTTATCTTCCAAAATTTCTTTGAGTTACAGCTCCTCATTTACTTCTGGAAGGCTCAGGGTTGGATTAAACTTTTTATATTGCTTCCTGTTCCAACCTTAAAAGAACCCTTTTTTGTCTTATATTACTTGTTTTCCATTCTTTGTATTCTTATTTGTCATTTGCATTTCAGCAGCACTTGGAGGTCCCAAAGAAACTGTAGACAATGGTTTGCACATTACAGCACTGGAACAGAGGGACTCTGCCCCAGGAGCCAAAAACTGAGAGAAACTAATAAAGGATAATTAATTTTGTGGGAGGATGAACAACCTGCAAAATACAGAAAGAAGATGTGTCCAGGCTTACAAGGAAGTCTCTAAAAGATATGGAAAGTGAGGCCAGATCTCCTAAAACTGAAAGGCTGTCTCCTCTTTCTCATAGGCTACTTTCCAGGGCATTTGTCCCATCTGGTCTATTCAATTACGTGAGGACAATGTATAAATGGATGTCATTTACCTTTGCAGTCTCCAAAACTTGTTTTTCCAACTGCCAAAGATGGAGTTGCAGTAAACCAAAACCACACAATCTAGAAAAGTGAGTAAAGGGAGCTAACTGGAATTTATGATCCCCGTTTCCATATAGCAGCACCCCAAGGTACTGAGTAAACTAAAATGATAGTCCAAGATATTTGATATTGAATATTAAACCAAGACAACACATGCTCTAATGCACAGAACACCACTTCTAAGCAAAGATGAGATATTATTTTTCACAAAAATATTTTTTTTTTAATACAAGAAATGCAGCAATAAATGTATCTCCAAGAACCCCAGCCTGGAGCATATAATGGTTTATGCAACAAATACTTGTGAAATGCCTACTTAAAAAGTTAAACCCCCTGGAGTACTTGTGAATCTTTTAGTTGTAATGTACCCCTGGAGGATTTTATTTTGTATCCGCCTAGCCTGAAGTTAAAGAGTACTTTCTGAACATGTTTGCTTTACTTGAAGCTAAAATCTGGGTTACTTGGGGGAGAGCAATGGAGAGCCTAATAAGTCTTACAATATACTTCTTGGCAAGAAAACTACTTACTGGTGTCATTAAGAAACAACTTTACTGCTTTCTAAAGAAATATTGGTTTCAGAAGTTACTATTGTATTTAAGACACATGGAAGCTGCATTAAATCAAGTTATGAAACATACTGGGGTTATACACGTTTAAAAAAAAAAAAAAACAAAAACGTTAAATCCTGAAATGGATCCCAGCATATTAAAAAAACCAAAACCAAAAAGCTAAGTTTGAGGCTTCCATAAATTTTGAAGGGAGGTAGTTTAAAACTTCAGAGTTCCTCTCCACAAGTTAGATTCCACAAGGAAACAGCTCAATTTTATGTATATACTTTTACCATTCAAACTTAAGTGTTTTTTTAAAAACTTTTATTTTCACTGTAAAAATCTGTGTTTACATATGCACAATAAGCACGAGGAGGGAGCACACTTGCTCTGAGACTATCAGATGGTGTTATGTTTTCTTATGCATATTTGGGCAAGAGCCCTAACTGTTGGCTCACAACACTCCCAGTTACTTTCTTCCCCAAACACTGAATCCACAAATGGATCGGCTAATTAATCTAGACACGATTAATTAAGGCCACCAGCAGCAGAACAAAATCGTTTTGCCAGTTGCCTGTGCATCTGGATCTCCTCCCACAAGCTGCCCAGAGGAAAAATCTGGGAGGCCCAATCTCTACAAAAAATCAACTGTAAAGAGTAAAATGAATTTAGACTTTTTTAAAAGAAAGCAGATTGCGTTGCCAATTTATCCTCAGAATAGACTCAGCTCAGATGAGAGCAAGGTTATCCTGCCATGTTCGATTCCGTACCTGATGGACCACTAGAAAAAAGAAAACAAGGTAAATTCAAAGTCTCTGAATTTCTGTGCTTTCTGTTTGAAGACGCCTATGAGAACATGAAGTGAGAGCAGGTGCCACAGCTCTCCTTTTGTGGCATATTTGGATGACTGTTAACAAAAAAATGTTTCCTTGGAAGTGGTATTTGTAACAATATAGCTGGCTATGAACCAGAGACTTCTCGTTCTCCTTCCTCACATGATTTATTGTGGCATAAGGAAAAACTAAGACAGTAATTTTAAGAAAGAGATCTGTGTACAACTTAGAATTTCATGCTTGCAGTGTGTGTTACTTCAATTCCAAATTATACCTCCTTTCCCAAGCCTGGATATAGAAGAGACAGCCTGAGTCACACCGTTATGAATTTTATATTGTTAATCCTCTGCTGAATGGATGGTACATTGACAAATTATGGTCAGTTAGGTCATATTCGTTCAGTGGGTTTTTTGGTTTGGTTTATTTTGGTTTGGGAAGTTTTTTTGGTTGGCTTTTTTTTTTTTTAGCATTTGATTCTAATGATACAGTTAATTATTTCACTGGTTGTTAAAATATATCCACTTCTAAACCAGAACCAGAACAACATATCCTAATAGCCAATAGCTAACGATGATCATTTTCCTCGATGTGCCTGGATTGAAAATTATATAACCGAGTATTTTCAGCATATATGTTTCATGCAGCAAAGACTCCTTAAGTGGGAAGAATGTTCCCTTATTTTAGCTGCTGCTTTGCTTCCTCCCTCACCACTCCCATGGCACTGTGTCCAGCCAAAAGAAGGAAAAAAAAAAAAAAAAGGAAAGAGAAAATCCTCAGCCCCCAAAGCCTGCCTTTCAGGTTGTCACATTGTTTTATGTGTGAAGGACACTTTCCAAACATCTCACTTCCCATACAGCTGAGCTATGAACTCCCTTACTGGCTACTATAACATGAAGTTAAGCAAGAGGCATATTTTAAAAGCTTGAAAATCCAAAGTAAAGTTTATCAGGAACTTCAATATAATCATCTCAACTCTACGAATCAGAATGAATATTTACTGTTACAATGCTACCACCACAAAAGGCCTACTTCTTTTGATAAAGACTGATTTATCTCAAAGCATCCTGGGAGGGTGAGGATGAAGCTGAAATATTGCAAAAGAAGCTGGCTTGAATCTAAGTTTCAAAACTGACAAAAAAAATTATCAACCCTCAGTTCTTAACTGCCTTACATTAGTCTTCAAAGTCAAAAGGGGGATTAAAAACATCACTAAGTAAAGCAAGAAAATACCAGACATACTGGATTTCAAACAGTCCAATTTTATCTCCTAATTATTTAAAATGCAGGCTGCCAAGTGCACCAACCATTATGACAACAGAAATCTGATCCAACTTTGCAACAACAAAAAAATGTTTATCAGAGAGGTCTAAACCACAGACCCGTTTTGTAAACTTGGAAGCAATTCCAGAGCTAGCACCATACATCTCAAAGGAAAAGATAAACCCTCACTCACATTTTTATATCACAACAACAACAAATATAAATGGATCAACAGTATTCACGCAAAAAAATTAAAAGCCTTCACAATCGAAGCTACAAGACTTCAACAACAACTACTTCTTATCAGGGACATTTCCGCTAACATAAGTGCAAGTAAACTCTTGGCAGAAGAGTCCCAACTCGTGCGTGTCAAGAGAGAGGAGTGAGGAACCAAGTTGGCTCTCAAGGGCTCAGAGCACTCCCTTAGTCCTTACAAGAAAGGAAACCATTTGCCTGCTTCAGGAAGAGTCTTGTAGGACAAGGGTCTCATCTCCTTCTGAATTATCTCCAGTTTCCAAGAACTTTGTATAGAAATTGAAGCCAAATGGCATCTAAGAACTAAAGACTGAACAGTGAACTGAAGGCTTAGATAGTGCAGACGAGAACGAGACAGACAAACACATCTGAAGAGGCAGAAAAATTTCATGTTCTTAATCTTACACTCACATTTTTTCAAGTGCTTCTGGAGGACAAGCTGGCTCAGCAGATCAGAAAGGAGAACAGTCATTCAATAACAGGCTGCCGTTTCAAATCCAGCCCAGTCTCATAATGACTAAAGGTTACTATCCAATTGGTGGTCAATGTTAAATGAAATAGTGATTTCACTTCCAGTTTCTGCTATGTAGGTGTCTGCAATGGAACTGGCAGTTTCACCAGAAAGGCCAAGCTCTGGCTTTCCAAGCCCTAACCGAGGTGTGCTGGCAGGGCAGGACAGTGGCTTATACCTGTCCTGTGGCGAAGAACTTCATTTATGAGTGCTCTTAAAAATAAACCAGGAGAGAGTATGCATTTTTAAAAGAAAGATGGATAGGAGAATTCTATACTCATGACTTTTTCCTGATTAATTCCAGCAACAGAATATATATCTAATCTGTTACACTATATAAATTATTATTACATCAAATTAAACATAATTTTGTTCAAAGATGCAGGCAAGGAGCTGTAGGACTTTGCCATCTGACACAGCTCTGCTATCATGGCTTATGAAGAAAAATACTAAGAGCTAGGAAATTTTACTGGATGAACCTCAGCAAAGTGCTTCACGCTAATTTCTCAGCATTAGGACATCTGAGAGCACAGCTACGTGGCAGGCATTCCGCAGTAATAACTCGTGTCAACACTTCCATTGGGGTAAATAAAGGCATAAGCTGCCTCAAATTACCTTGTATTTGCCATGGGGTATACGGGAATGCAGGCAGGACTCCACAGAGCAGCCAGTTACTGCTGCGTCCACAGCTTTGCTTACCCAGAGACCATCTGCTACCCCAAAACCACAACCAAATGCCAATATCAGCCTCCAAGGTACTTGATCCTAAGGTATCTCCACCATAGCCAGGCAAAGATTTGCTACACAGATCAGGTGGGATGAAGCAAGGTTAAACTCTTCCACCACTTTGCCACTGCATTCTGTGCCTGGTTGCCAATACATCTTCAATGCAGAAAATCTATTTTAATCTCCCTCTGACACTGGCTGATCCTATATGCTTAAAGGGAAAGGCAAACCACCACCCAAAAAAACAGCTCTCAGGAGAAACCAAATAATTAGCAACACATTTGGGTACAGAAAGGTGCAGGGAACATGCACTTCTGAGTGCACATGAAAGAAAAATGTTGGAAAAGCAAGGAACCAGACGCTGTTTTCTCAGCGATATTTAGTCTAACTCAGCCCCATGGAAGTTCACTTTTGCACTGAAAGAAGTACACTGTGTGAACTTTAAGGGTATTTTTTCTTTATACCCTACCCAATGTCTTCCTTTTAGGGAATTAAAAAAAGTTTGAAAAAGGGCAGTATGCCCTCAGGTCACTTTACAAGACCAAGAGTCTGCTGAGCCACAAGTATTAAAATCACTCTGCTATTTCCAAAGCTGTGTTTCCACCTGTGTGTTATTAATGACAATGTTATTGATGACTCAGTAACGAACAGAATAAATCCTACATTGTCACAACTGTAACACAATATCTGTATACACACATAGATACATTCAGGAAAAAGAAGGCAAATTTAAAGCTAGTATTTCAATAATAAGCAAGTGCTACAAAGTAATATTTTCCCTCCTAAATGCATAGATAAAGAACCTTTTGCTAGTCTCTGAATTTGGCTTCCACGGCTACATCATCAAGCAATGTCCTACCCAATAAAAATATTTCTGCAGAATTTAATAACTACATCTGTAGCACCTTGTCTGAGATTCAAAAGCCTTGGAAATTAAAATATGGCAAGAGCAGAATTTATGACAAATCTGTGAAGTAATGTCTATACATACATTCCCTCTTAACGTCATGATTAATTTACTGCTAGGTCTATATTGTAACAAACTTAAAAATAAGTTACAGGTTCTCCCCTAAAACAATGCCCACCCACAGAAGACAAGCTTTTGGCCCTTTTTTCTGCCTACTCAATGATGGCAACCAGAATAAAAGTTAACAATGCTCAGATGTGTTAAAAGCTTCAAGCTCTTTGCAGTCCTCCTCAGAAGTCATAATCAAATGTGATACTGCAAAATGGCTTGTCATCACCCTCTTCCTGCCCTTCCCAACACATATATTCCTCATGAAGGGATCTCTTCTCTCATATAGCACCTTAGATCCTGAAACATTACTGCCCTAGTATTTTACCTCTGCTCTATTATAAGAAATGACAGAGGAAGATGATTGCTGTTACACAAACAATTCTATTTATGAACTGAAAACAACTTTTAGGGGTTGGTATTTCCAATATATTTATTATTTCAAGGATCATTCATCTTCATAAAAGACAGAATACCGTTAGTTACAAGAGTTAGTTAGTTACAACTAACTGCTGCCAGCATAATCTGCTAAAGCCGTGCCCAAATTAACAGTGCTTGTATGTTTAATGGTATCGTGTACTAGACAGTTACTGAAAGAGAGAAAATCCCATAAATATCAATTTTGCTGACATAGATGCACACAATTAATCTGTTTTCAGTAGAAGAAACTGAAATGAACTGAGTTCAATGGACTCAACTTCAAAGACCCTTTTCCATTACATCTCTAATTTTCTCCAGTATGTAAACCATGCAGTTTTAACGATGCTGAGAGAAAATAAAACCTGTATCATTTTCTAAGAACTATTCTTCATTCAAACAGATCTTCATTACCCAATCTTTCCTAAGTTTCCCTGTTGCTAGTTCTAATCATCCTCCTTCACTGCTCCAAATAACCTTTTTTAAACTTCAAACAATAAAGACTAAATCCTTATGCAGTCATTGCTTCAGTAGTATTTACTAGCATGCTTACATATGGAAAACTGATTGCAACAGGTGTTCCAGAATAGTTGCCGTGCAAACACTCTATCACAATAAGAGTCTGTTTAAGTGAGCACATAAATTACTGATCAATAAAAGGACTTTTATTCTTTTACTCTATATAACAAGAACCTTTCTTTATCAGTTTCCCTATGTCCACAGGAAGCAAATAATTTGGTCTTTCAGTGATCTTAGTTCAGCCACTCTTAAGCTCTTCTATGAATTTCTTCAAGCTTGCCCAATATCTTTTTGGAGGTTTCTCTGGGAAGAAAAGGATATTGTAATGGTGGCAGAGGACTATATATTGCATACTGCTTGCACAGTACGATCTCTACAGGCAGGCAAAACACTACCAGAACTGGAGTGGCCTCAGCGTCTATGCTGAAACACACACGCATTCACCACACACGCTTTTACCCACAGATCTAATACGGCCAACAGAGGGGTACTTCCAAGTTCAATGAGGAATGAGAAACAGGGAAGAGTAACGATACCATAGGTCTGTGCTACTTTCTGAAGAGGCAATGCTCCCTGCAATGCTCCAAAAGCAACAGCAAGTGACAACCCTGCTGGGGTTATAGTTTCCTACTTATTTTCATTAACTTCCTAATGAGGGGTTCAAAGTCAGCAAAAGGAAAGAGAATTTCTCTGAAGGTCACATTCAAATGCTTCTAAACAAGCGATTACTTCCAGTCTCAACCTCTTTGGTATCAACTGGAACGCTGCCTGAGAAAATGGTTTCAGGACTCTGCTCACTGTTTTGTTTGTACAGTGGTACAGGAAATATGTAAATAGATTAAACATATGACAAAGCACCAAGCATTTGAGAATGCCTGTATACCTGTTTCTGCAATATTCTCTGCTACACAATTACGACTGCCAGAGCCTAAGTCTTCAGAAGTCAGCACTAAAATCCCCATATGTAAACAGACACCATTCAGTGTCTGGTGGGCTTGCTTGCCATCATCTCTGGACCACCACATGTGTTCACACATTATCAGCCTTTGCTCAGAATGAAGCTGGTCTGAAATTATCTTGTCACACACCAGACTACAGATACAATGGGTGACAGTCCAGGATAAAGCATGTTCAATCTCTTGCTTATTTGCTTGTTCACATTTGGGCAGTCGTTCCCCTCTGCCATTCATAAATTATCATGTTTTATGACAAGAATTCAAATTTGAAGCCCTAACCTCCCACTCTATAAACATAGTGCCCAGTCAAACCTAACAGATGTGAGCAGAGAGCTCACTACAGGACCTAATTCTTGGTGTTCATCTTCCTCACTTAAAGGTCAGTTCTTCAAAATCAAGGACAGTCATTATTCAACTTAAACCTTTTCCCCTCTATTAATTAATGTCAATTGCTTAAGCAAAGAAATACAACAAGTCATCAAAGCCGAAACAAAGAAATTAAAGCTTTCCTAAAAACATAACATGACAGGACTTTTACTTCCTTCTCTGTAAGGGCATGCAAACTTGAGTTTTCACTTCAGGAGAATTTATGAGAGATAAAGATTATTTCTCATAGACTAACACTTTGCACTTGTGGCTCTACTAGGCCTAGTCAAGTTTTCCTTCCTTTCCAGAGTATTCAGTTTGCCCGATAAAAGGCAGGCTCTGACCCCAGGAGAAAAAACATATTCTAAAATAAACATGCACTGAAAAAGCGAGCCTTACACTACTAACACAGTACAGCTCCCAGGCCACACGGGTAAAAGTTAACATTTATATCCCTGCTAACCAGAGACAGGCTCAAACCAAAACCACAAATATGGAGAAAGTCTGAACCCAGATCAGAATTTTATAGCTCACACCCCAACTCTTCTCTTAACAATGGCTGGAAAATGCTTTTCTAAACTCCCGCAGTATTTGTTCCATACACAGGAAATTACTTTAATAGTACATCTTCGGGGATTAGCTCTGTTTAGCTGTCCAAGCCTTTGGATCAAAGTCTATGGATAGTATTGCTTTAGTTGTTACACAGAAACAGACAGATTTCCTGATGGGATGCCTTCCTTGCTCATGTGGTCATTCACCTTAATCCCTGTTAACTTTACAGATGCACATATCATTGGTTGTAAAGGATGTCTTTTATACATGTTTCTTGGCCTTCCTCTATTCACAGCATGAAAATGGTGAAGATAAATACACTGCTGAAGCATGGGAATTGGGAAGTTGGATAAAAAGCATTACATTCTTACAGAGGAATTCTTCATTTCTAGACAAACATAAAGCAGCTCCTGAGGATGAATTTACTGCTTTTCTACTTCAGCACAGTGGGCTGTATTATGACCCTATAATCCACTGCGAGCAAGGCAGCAGCTGAGAGCTGCCCTGCCCCTGGAGCTGTCTGAGACATGGCTGTGATTCACTGAATCACAGTTTCCTTTCCAATTTCCCCACTGCCTCAAGGAAGGCAGCGAGCACTGCCTCTGCGCTGTCCTTCTCCCAAAACTATTCTGCCCCTGAGCTGGGCTGTGCTCCACTATCTTTTCACTCACGAATAGGCAAGTAAGGAAGTAGGAGATATAAGGGGAAATTCTTTAAGCTTCAGAAATACATATATGCTATAAATGTTTTTTATTGGCAGCCTGTACCGCGGCTGTGGTATAGCTAGGCAGTAAGCATGGCACATACTTGTCTCCAACGCCGTAGTGTGGTGTGCTAGCCAATGCAAGATGGCAAAATGATTCTTGATGTTCAACACTCAAATGTGCACCCAGCTCGTTACACCACCATGTGGCTTTGTTTCTTCACCAAGACACAGTTTCTGAACAACGTAGCATTTAAATCAAGCTAAGGCAAAGGCCATAGCTGTTAAAATAGGAGTACCTAGTACATCCAGCATTGAGACCGGAGAAACTGGGAGGGAAAGAACGCAGCACAGAGCAGCTGCTGAGAAAGTACGATCTGTTGGCAATAGGTAACAAAACTTCATGCCTCCACAGGAAAAGGAGAAAACTCAACAAATGCCCACATGTAACACACAAACTGAAGTACAATGATTCCAGCCAGACTGACCAAACCCCCCAAAACCACTAATTGAAACCATCCTTACAATTCAATATTCAGAGAAATCATTCTTAAATACATAATAATGGGTTGCAAGATGCCATTAAATCTTATTTAGACAGGCAGAATTTCTCTGTATTCTCTTTATATTTACAAGAAGGAGGGAGCAGGGAAACTACAGGCTGGGATGTGCCTGGCTGCAAACACACAGCAGTAGGGGTGCACTCACTGATGCCAGGGTAACAGGACAATAAGTGCCTCTTCAGCACCATACATTCAATTGTGCTCTCTATTGTTTAAAAGAACAAATGATACTCAAGCACAGCACAGAATCCAGAGGCAACAACTAAAAAGCTTGGGAGTATCCACCACTAACCATCAGTCACCTTACATCAATGCCAACACCACAAGGAGGAGGGAAGAGGTGTTAATTAACCTGTAAACCTGCTCCACTTTGTGCTTCAGAAAGTACAAAGGCCCAGCAGAATACGAGGCATAGTTCACCCTCATTATAAGGCTCTCCATTACAAAGCCCGTGCAAACAAAAGCCTACTGCTTTGACTCACCACTCCAGTTCATTGTAAACATTTTGACACGCATTTCACTCATATACAAACTCTGCTGCTCTGAAGAATAACCTTCAAGAGAGGGCAATTTCATTATTTAAGCAAACACCAGAAAAAAGCTCATCTCCCTGGTGCAGAGCTCATCTAGCAATGGGAGGTGTCCCTGCCCGTGGCAGGGGGCTGGAACTAGATGGGCTTTAAGGTCCCTTCCAACCCAAACCATTCTATGATCTTCAGCCTAATCCTTAAAAAAATGTTTCCATCGCCCTTTGGTTATGTCTTTGTAGTCCATTTCATCCAATAACACTCTAGCATTCTCCTCACCCTATATTATTTATCTGCTATGATTTATACACATGCTAGTCATACGCTCTATCCCTGCATTCCTACTGACCTTCCACTGGATTTATATGCATTACCAAAAGCCAGGTACAGCAATAAGCAGGACGTCGACGTTACTTGAACGCACATGTCCTTGGATAGGCCTCCACAAGGAGTGGAGATTCAGCGCATACATTAAAGACATGAACCTTCCACCACCTTCTAACTTTGTCCAAACTCTTGTTCAGATGAGAGTGAAGTAAAACGTCTTTTCCACATATGTTAAAACTGTTTTGATCAATACAGACTTTATAGAAGTAGACATCTTGGCCCACTGGATTGTGACAAGTTCAGAAAGGCCCCTTTCCAAAAAGACTTCAGGAAGATTACTGTAGAGCAAGAGAAGAAACAATGAAGAGGGACTATTTTTTTGCAAAGGGGGATTATATAAATTCCAAGGGAAATTCAAACATTCTTTTCTATTCTTACTTTGCTCAGCAAATCAGGTAATAAATACCTGGTTTATTCAAGAAAACATGGCAATTAATTAAGTGTACACACATTTGCTACACATTTGAGTAACTTGAGACAGAATGTACAGCTAAAGCCTGGGTCTAGATCAGACTTGATGGCTTCTGTTTGTCATTCTTAAGCCATAAATTAAGAGTTTCAGACACCAGGTAGCACCACAGCAACAGCTATCCATCTGACCACCCACATCACAAACACTTCCCAACCTCTCATCCCAACCCACAGACTGGTCTTCTAATCTCAGATGACTTCAAAGCCTACCTATTTTGTGATTCAGAGTGCTTAACAAAGCTGTATTTAACCTGTCACCCTATCTCCTTAAATACAACAAGACTAGCGTTGTACCTATGAAAATCCCACCCCATCTGTATTGACTGTGCTTCTGATGTGCCCATTCTCACCCCATCCTCCTAACAACCAAGTCAATGACTTTGTTACATCCTATACTTTGACAGCATCCCCAATACCAAGTGAACCCTAATTTTGCAGTCTGTGTACATAAACTGAAAAAACATTGCCTTTTCTGCCTACTGACTTTTTTCAGGCCTCCCTTCAGAGGAAACACCTAGCCTTTCCTCTAACCAGCCCTCCCTTGCCTTCTTTCTTAAGAGAGCATTTTCACTCAGTCTGAGAGCATTGCATTTTGCACATTACTGTTTGATATATTCAATGTGAGACAGGATCATATGAGATTGAAGGCCCAGAAAACCCCATGCTGTGTACCTTGCATAAAATGTACTTTCTCTTACAGTAGAAAAAGGCTTACATGACATACAGTTTTTATAAATATATATCTATGAAATTTTGAAAGTAGGCAAAAAACATTATAATATCATAAGGCGGCAAGGAATACAAAAGAAAAAAACCACAGTGAATAGAATCCTTTTTTATAAGAAAAGAAAACTATGCTTAACACAAACTCCTTCATGAATTCTCTTTATACTTGCAGCGACACGAATTCACCATTCTGCTGACACTGTTGCTGACACTACTGAAAAAGTCACCCAAGAAGGCTCATTTTAAAATAAAATTTTATGAGAGGAAATGGGGATTTGTAATGGAACATTTCCTTCTACTTAATCACAGCATCATTACTGTGATGGTATAAAGTCTATTTGGACTTTTAATTGAATTAATGATATAACATTTTTGGGCTAACTGCCACAAAGATATCCAGACAAGAGGGAAAAATCTTAGATTTTAGTTACCCAAAATATCCCCCCCAAAAAATTATTTAATACCAACAAACAAGAGATTCCTTTAGTAATTCCATGTTTCTAATATTGCTATTAATTTTTAATACTACTTTTAGATCACATTCAGTCAAGTCACTGAGGAATACTCAAGTATTTACAGTCACCAGTCAAACAAGGAACTGTTTCAGCTCTTTGCCCTTAGAATCATGAGGTATAAACTTTCAACTTCCATACAGAAGATATTTTTAAAATGAAGAGCGCATTTCCCAGAATAATGATGCTCTAATACCAAACAGCAGCTCAGTTATTCTGTGTTAAGAAACCAAAGCCCTTCTTACACAATTTCAAAGCAGCAGCTGTGACTTTGAAACTAGGAATTCATCCTGGCCACCTGCTTTAAAACCAGCCAAAATAAACGTGGTGGGATGGTTCCTGTCGATAACCATGGGATGGCAGGGTAGCACAGGTTGTTTGTTAGGGCTTTAAGTCCTAGAGATCACTAACTTCTCAGGGTCTTGTCTGGACGAGGACCTTGGGATCAAGCCGCATCTGAAAACTGGATTAATTGTTAGTGCTAGATTCAGAACTGTTACTCATGAGGAGTGAAATTTCATTACACAGATGATAGATATTGTTCATGGCATGCCATTCACACTACAACGTTTTATTCCCACAGCAGATGATCCTTTTCAATCACTGGGCAACCAGTATTATGGTCTGGCTTGTAAGATATTGTTTTCTTTGAAGAAAGGGTTTGTTCTGCTGTTGGTTTTGGATTTTTAATATACTCAAGCTCATTCATAATAGTATTAACAGTAAACTAAAACCAATAACTTTAAAACCTCAAACTAGCTCACTTTTTCTAGCCTTAATGAATGCACAAACATTACAAAAAACAGCGCCCACCGAGGCCACTTAGGGCAAGAGAAGATCTTCCCAGATTCACAACCATAGCTAATGCAGCATAGCACAGCTCAGGAGATATTGCAGGGCCTAATCCTGCAGTCATCAGAGTTAATGAAGACTTAATGGAGAATTAATGGACTTCAGCATTAAAAGAATTTGGCCCACAGAATCCGCAATTTCTAATTCCCAGTTTTAAAAAGAAAGTATATTTTGCATTGGACTGAAAATAATCCCCTTCAGAAAACTATACTACAGAAGAAAAATAAATCTTTAATAATTAAAAACACACAAATGTGTTTCTAAAGGTTTAATATAACATTGCAAAGGGGGGAGATTAAAAACCAACCAACCAAACAAACAAACCAGGTCACTGCTAAGTGTCCCAGGTCCTTTCCGCTTTCTACTCCTTTTTGCCTTGCTTTGTCCCTTTGCATACCCCTTATGCAGAGGCACATTTCAGAGAAAGGCACCTCCTGTAACACCAGCACTGCTGAGTTGGAAATATGCTCTTCTCCTTATGGCCAGCAAAGGACCCACACCTTGATCTTCAAGGTAAAGTTTCTGGATGGTGCAACTTAAAAGGCTGCTGCAAGTTTATTTCTTCTTTTTTTTTTCTTTTCCTATAAATTGCTCCTCCTTTTGATGTCTATTCTTGCTCTTAAAAAAACCACACACATCAGGTTCAGATGAAAACTGCCCACACGACAAGTTTGTGTTTACAAGCTTAAGAGCAAGTTTCGCTTGAACACAGGTCAATGCCGCTTTAAGAAAACATCACATACCAAAAAAATCACACATGGTTAGAACACATCACGAGCAGAGAGGAATTGTGGACTCAGTCTGTGAGGCACTGAGCCAGCCTGAGAAGCCCTTTGAAGTTAGAAAAACATCCTCTGGTCAGAGCACATTTGTGAAACCGTGGGACAGGCGCTTTAAACAACATTCACTCCGGGATCACCTGCGGTGTGCCAGTGGATTGGCGCCTGTGTAACTTCAACAACGTAACCCTTTATATTCCACAAAGATCACTCACTCCGAAAGCCGTCCTATCAATAGCACACAGTCAAAAAAAAACCTGCGTGGCCAAGCCTGTACCGTTTCACCCTCTGTACACAACAGTCAGGCAGCCCAAACGGGCACGTGAAGTTTGGGTAAACCCTGCCGTAAACAGAACTTTGTCAACAGACAACAGTGTGCTTTACCTGCACAAAACAGCACCAGTACAGAAGGAAGGCAGCACCGTGCAAGAAGGGCCACTGCAACCCTGTGTTGCACAAAACACACAGTATAGCTTGGCGTGCAGCTGCCTATGACACAAAATTCTCAGTCACCATCATTACGAGGAAAAGATTCTTATCTGTGGATGTCTAAGTCCAAGTAACCCATACTTAGAATCATAGAATGGTTTGGGTTGGAAGGGACCTTAAAGATCATCTAGTTCTCTCCCCCCTCCCATTGAGAGACAGATGAGACTGAACATGAGAAGACTGCTTTTTCAGCTGAGCTGCCTCCCTCCACCCCGTTCTGCAGTCAGCTATTAGCACCCAGCTCACTGTAAGCTGTACCAACATAATTTAAGGCCAAATCCTGCCCCTGATCTCTCAGACTGGCACACGTCTCAGGAAAAAGAGTCTCTATACCCATTTCTAAATGAAGGCAGAACTGGTTACCCATTCCTGATACTACTGGATATTGGAAATGATACACAGTCACAGCAGATTTTGAATAGACCCCGTGCCTATTGAGAGCATGGAAGAAGGAAGCCTCACGCTGTCTTTGGATAGGGCTCCTGCTGATAGTAGGAGACACGCTGACTGTACAATAGGCCAGGACTCTTTCCTTGCTTAAAACACACCCTTAAAGGCATGACATCAGCATTTTTCTGTCTAACCAACCATTCTGTTGTTCTCTCTTTGACGAGCTTTCCAGTGGTGGTGAAATCCTCCTCATTTTTTTGAGGAGACCAAGACTGTTGGTGTTGCCATCAGAAACACCCATGAGGGGGGTCAGATTACTGCTGCAGAGTGAAAAAGGGATCTCACAGTTTTTTTGCTGCTCCCACAGGACATTACCCATTGTCTGTTACTCATTTATCGGCAAATCTAGGGGGCTTCCCACTGCAGAGTTTTCGATTTCTGTCTTTCCAAAATGGGGAAAATCAGAGGTGTCCATAGATTAAGGGTAAATTGTTTTAGCAGAGGTTTGTTCTGTATTTAAACAGGACATTTATGCTCACTGACAAAGCACAGGCAACACCTGCATGCTCCAGTCTAGCTAGTCCCTCTTGGATAACAGCAAACGCCCAAGGACACAGAGGTACTTCAATATGCCTCACTTTTGACTTTCACCACATAGGCCTCAAAAAAAAAAATTATTTTGTTCATTTTTTTCAGAATTGCAATAAAAAAAAAAAAAGAGAAATCAAACATACATCTAGAAAAGAGTGCCATGGTAAGGCTGATGACCAAATTCCAATGAAGTCTATGTAGCATCAAGGCATACAATACTTCCATGCCAAATTCTGGGATTTTTTTTTTCCTTTCTTTCTGTTACACATCACTCTGTTCTAATCCGGGAGTGACTGCTTTTCAAAGAACAGCCCTGTCCAATAGCTTAGGCAGGAAGAGATCTCATTTACTTCTTTATGCTGTGCATTAGTCCAGAGTTAAAGATTTTGTGTGCTTCCTATTGGTCATACTGGTCATAAATATACAATTGAAAATAGCCCTAGACTAGAAGAAGAAGAAAAAAAAAAAAAAAAAGATGAGACTGTGGTGCGATACTTTAACAAACCAACCTAATTAGATAAAAAACACTGTCATACAGTAAAAATCTAGCATTTTAATGGGTATTAAGCAGTGCTGTGGGAATAGCCGCTCTCAAAACACAGTTCTTAAACCTATCCACTGCAAACCTGCATTGCTAATTACAAATGGGAATTTAAGTGGTAGTATAACTGGGAAAAACTTTTGTGAACCTGCCATAAAATGATCAGATAAACTGTATCTGCAGGGGAAAATACATTGCCATTCCAGCAGCAATGTAGCTGCTAGATAAACAGACTATTGGTCTTTGCAGTTGAACCTTCCCTTCATCTTCCACCAATGTGGCAGAGGACCTGATATAAAACCACTGAAAGCAACGAGAAGTCTTCCCTCTATTACAGTAGGGCTTTTGCATCAAGACATAACAGAAAATATTGCAGAAGTCTTCAAAAATGATAAAACCAGACTTGCCTAACTGCACTTCGTTACAAATACACCTTTAAAAGTAACTTATTTATGGTGTTCTGAAAAACTTCTTTTACACACATATCCACATCAGGAACAGACCTTGCATATAAGTTTTGCATAAATAAAAATGGCTTTAACTGAGATAACCTATGAAGTTTATCCTCAAAATAAAATTAAATATTCGGGATGGCTAAATGAGGCACAGTTTTTCCATGGGAAAATATCAAAGTATTATTTATTTTTCTGTAAGTACTCGTTTTTAAAAGCCTTTCCTCACCACCTGGGCTTCGGCTAAAACCCACAATCTACGTTTAAACAGTGTGTATGCTTTAGAAAACTATCAACCATCTTTTTTTGAAGCAGAAGCATATGAAATTATTTGATCCACTTTTCATATAGAAATTCTAGGGCTGACCATAAAGAAATAGGCAGCCTCCCAGTATAAACTTACCAGGATTACATGAAAGACCTTCCTCTAGGATCAGACGATTGATTTCTTCAATGCTTTTTAGAATTTCTTCCAGGATATTTTGGATTATTGCCTTAAACCTTTGCTCAGCTGAAATGACAGGTATTCTGTTTGCTAGACTATGATGTTCTCTCTTTACAGGGGAATGAGTGTCTGTAGTTTATACACACGTACACCGTGAACAGAGAGAGACTTGGAAAGTTCACAAGCAAAATTATTATTTATTGTTTCAAAAAGAGTAGCTTATTACAGAAACATTGATACAGGCTTAACCGCAGCATCTTATGCAATACAGAGACTGCTTGTTATTCTGTGAGCTTAGGACTGGAGCACTTTATGCTCAGAGAAAATTCCTGCTCCCCCAAACAGCCATTTGTTCTTTTATATGCATTTAACACATAAGGCTTAGCTTTACAGCTACTGTCTTCCTTACCTGACTCTTGAAACTTAACCATCCTGGAATTATAAAAGATTTTAAGATAGGACAAGAAGCAGCAGCTTAGTCCTTACCTACTGCTATCAAATCTTTGGGGAATCAGACAGCAAACTATCTCTGAGGGCAACGCAACACACTACCCACCATTCTCCTTCCTCCCCCAAGACAAATCTGTCACCTCTGTACCACTAATCATTCACATCAGAGTGTGGATCAAAAGATCTGAGGCCGTTCCCAAGTCCCATTTCTCCTGCAAGACAGTACTTTGTTCTGTCACTTCCCTACTGAGTCTATCCCCTTATTTTATGCCTCACAGCATGTGTGGCTGCACCCCAAGATCAAACACCCATGCATGATTTTCTTTCACAGATCTTGAATCACAATGTTATACTTTAATAGGAACCTCAACATACTTAATCCCTTTAAAGCTGTCACAGTAATGCCCCCAAATGCATTAAATTCTACCCTCATCGCAAAACACGAAGTATTTCCCTTGATGGACAGCGCTTAGACTGTTCTGACCACATGCCAATCCATTTCCGAGCTAAAGCAACACACACTGCCTGCATTTGTTAGTTTGAAGCCTGAGGATGCATGGCTGAAAATTCCAGGCACTTTAAAAGTTCTCTGCTGCAAATTTTGCTCAAAACACAACTGATCTCCTCCCACATTTTAAGAGATGATCTCACATTCTCAAGAGATGCTCACTGCAAATTATATAAGGGACCAGTGTCACTAAGGCTGTATTTAAATCCAAATCCATTATAACTAAAAGCAAGACTGGTAGAAAGCATTTTTCAAGGTATAAGCAAAACACCCTTTCACAGACAGCTCGATGAGTTTTTAAGTTCCACTGAGTCTTCAGATTGAGAGAGATTACAAGACAAAATAATCAAACTATCAGAGCTTTGACAAAAAGCAGAAAAACAGCTTGCCTTGAAGTCTTGTTCACAAATATTCAGTTTTGTTAACAACTATTTCAGACTTAAGGAACAACTTCTCATGGCAGGGACCTTGGTTTGAATTAGGGAACGACAAGGTCTTCCATAATCTTTGATAAGGTGTTAGTGTGGTGAGATCTTTTAGATGTATTTTTACAGGGCTCTCCTTGGCCATTGAGGACTTCCTCAGGCAGTGATGGCATTTCAGTCTTCTGTGGCCACAGTCTGGTCTTCTGACAAGCAACTGGATTCACTCCACCAAAAGTTTAATAGACTCAATTAATAGGATCATTTATTCTCCTATAACATAAAACAGGCCACACCACACAAAAAAAAAATCAGTGTTACTCAATATCATAGCTTTATAGAACCTCACCACAAGAGACTGCAACCTTCCCTTCTTCAAACCATTAGATTCTGTATGACTAAAACAGTAATATTTCTCACATATAATGAGCACATATCAGCCCATGTGAGACACGCATATAGGTATTAAGGAACCTGGCTGAACATCTACTTGCCAATATAAGCCTGCTTGAAAGCCAACTCCCACGACAAGCCAATGGACCAACCCTTATTAAAGAGTGGATGTGTGGTTACATGACAGCAGTCTGTTTGCAAGACACTAACTATACAGGACTTGGAAACTGTACAGGACTTTCTAACTTGAGAAAGGATGTCTCACGTTCAGAAGTGTCATCTTTCTTCTGCAAATTACAAGACAAACACATATGCTATTCCTCTGATGACAACAAATCCAGACGTTTTCAAAAAGTAAATGCATTGTACGGCTGTACCACTTGCAGAGAGACCAGGACTGCAATAGGTGAACCTACACACGTCACTTCCCCTCTCTCTTAGATTACGCAGTAGTAAAAGTATCTGCGCCAGCACAGCCCTTTCACCACAGCTAACACCAGTGGCGTTCCACCACTGCAAGACAAATGTCATGAGATATTCCAACACAAACACGCTTTGCTGGCTCACAAATCAGACACAATGAAGATTTTGCATTTGGAACTTGGTTAATAATTCTTGAATGGAATACAGTCCAACTCAGTCTCCCATAGCTGTAGTTACTCTGCAGGAGTAAATACAAGCTTAGTTTTGCTGCCAACGTTGGCAGACATAACTAAATAAATTCATAGAGAAAGTCTATTTGACCATTTCTTTACATTAATTTTTTGAACTAAAACTATCTCATTTTCCATGAAAAGATATAAATATCACATAGTCTAAAAACTCCCGAGGATTCAGATTAACTAGAAAAGTGATTTATTTACAAAAAATACTTGAAGTATTTTGTACATTTCAACATCCTCCATTTACTTTCCAACCAGGTTTTGATGTTGACATTCACGAAGCAAAATCCATCCACAAGGATTTCTATAAAGGCCAACATCTGCAGCACAGGGCGCAATGTTCCATTTTGATTTAAATATCATCACCGAACAATTATTTCCCCAACTTTGGAAAAACTAACTCTTACAAAGTTTCAATACTCAGGAGACTTCTCCTTCCTCTGTTCATAACCCAATTCAAAAGAAACCATAAAAGTCAACTAAGATGGGTGCCTACAAATAGCCGCTCCTCCTGGGTCTTATTACAGATCTCACAAAACCTACAGAAAACCCTTCTGTTAATGAATGCTGCTGTAAAGAACACTCCCATATGTCGACAATCATGTACTACAAATTTCCCATTTTTGTTATAAGCAGTGTTTTGGTGTAGAGTCTGAACTACAATATTTACATTTAAGTCATTAAAGAATATAACATACTGTTGTTACCTTTCATCCCAATTTACAGAAGAAAATGTACTGTATAACCAGGGCCTTGTCTGTCACTCAGAAGAATTAAGGTTTCACTAAGCCAAAAGGGACTATCAGTAGCCCAAGAGACACAGCTAGTATCACTTGGATGAGGACTTCACCCAGCTACTACACAGAATACACTTCCTTCTTACAAACATCAACCTAAGTAACTCCACTTTAGAGGGAGTGGGATAAAGAGGGTTGTTAGAGATCAAAAAAAAAGTTACTTTAATGAGATTGTTTGCAGAAACTTCACGGGCCATTCAGCTTTCCAATCAACATGCCAAATTAAAAGTGCACCACATTAAATCTGAAACACCTATAAAACAAGCCCTGATGAAATACAGACTGTCTTCCATCCACCTCCTCCATATGGCTCAAGCAAAGCCAACTTTTAATTTCATAACACAAAAATATTTAATTTATGCTTTTCTTCATATGTCAATTTAACCTCCGGCACATAGCTTTGAAACCATGTAAGGATGCCTAACACTTTCCATATGGCAACTGAATTGTGGCTTTTAATTGCACCAACTGGTATCATTCAAGGATAATTCCCTTGGAATCCAGCTTTCTGCTACAGTACTGGCCAATTCACTAATCTCATCACCATGGCACTAATACTTGCAGAGACTCTTTGATTGTTAATATTCGTATTATAATTTTCCCAAATCAGAGCTGTCAAGATAAACTATGTGCACCACTAATTAAATTATCTTGGTTTGTTGGCACCAAATTTCAATACTAAATAAGATTCTGCTTCTCTCTCTTTCAATATAAAGTTTGGCAACTGTTTTTTAAATGCCATACACAAAATATTGTGTATCAAAATTTTTTTTTAGTTATAGCAAATTCTAGACCTGCTGAGTCTGTCATTTCTTTTAATCCTCAGAATCAATACAAATAGTTGTCTATACAATACTAACACGAATGTACTGGAAAATATTTCTGTTTAAGAGTGCCTCAAGCAGTCACACAAGATAGCACCCAAGGAAATTGTCATTGCTGTTGTCACCATATCAGTAAGGTGGCAGTGTTTCAAATGTCATTCTACCCATGAGATGACCCCAAAGTAGTGCTACAATTAAATCTTCCACTTCAACAGCCTTTAAGTCATAGCATATACATATGACTGAAGTCTCTTTTCTCTTTATTATTTAATTTTGGATGAATGAGCTACCCAGTTCTGTCGTCCATAAAGCTATGTATTTTTATACGTGCGCGCACACACACTATTTAACAGTAGGGGTTTGGGAAGGGCTTTTTTTTTTTCTTAAATTAGAGAAAGATCATACAAGAGGAGCAGTGAAGTTGACACTGCCGTTGTCTCCTCTCAGCCATGCAAAGAATGCCCATTAATGTCACTGGCAGTTACAGGCACAGAACAAATGGAGAACAAGCCCCACCTCTGAAGCAGTGATGTGCCTCAGCATTTCATACTGTATTATTACCAGACGAGATACTCAACTCTAATTAATATTAGTTAGGATTGAACGTGAGGATCACTAGCACCAAAGGGCCCAGCAGAAGTGGAAAGCTAAAGTCTTTCCTGTTTTACCTACAATGATTACTTAGAATGTGGCTCACTGTGAGCTGGTTTGAAATTTAATTAAAAATAAGATTTTTTTCCAATCCCAAGCACAGATTTCAATGAGACTTGCAAGAAACTAGCAAAAATTCTTATGGCTTTGAAGATAAAATTAAATTGAACTAAGTAAATGTCATATTTAATGTCTTCCCCTCTAGCACAGGACTACTTCTCAGTTAAATAAATAAATACAGTAATATTTGCAAACAATGCTGATCTTCAAAAATTGTTTCTAAAAGTAAACACACTGAAAAAATTTAAACTTAAGTATTATATAGGATAATCCACAGTGTCAGAAAACCTTTCTGGGCGTGACTTCAGTCATTCATAAAGCAGCAACAGAAGTATATTCACTTCCTTTAACAGATTTACAGCCCCAGTGGTTTCAATTAGCTTTGAAACCAGAAGATGACTCTGGACCCCGTACTTTTCATGGATGCAACAGAACTTTTTTCTTGAATTCTACATGATGTGGAAGGCAGCAGCCCAGCCCTCAGCCTCCACAGTAATTAAAACATTTAGAGCAGAGCAGCCCCTGCTGGGCAGGCGGCAATGGTTTAATGAGATCAGAGCTCCTAGCCAGAACAGAGAGTGCATATTTCGGATACAGTCCCCTTTCCCTGGATCATACCTTCACCCAACAATTTACTATGAGATCCTTCTCAGACAACTGATGTATTTGGCAATAGCTGAACACTAGTTACTGTTCTCCCAGTGAATTGGAGGAGGAAGACGGGGATGGGTGGGACACAACACAGATGACATGTCAGCTGAGAGAAATCTGCTCTAACCAAGAAACCCTCAAAACTCCAGCTCAGGAAGAGAAAAAGTGTATTCTTGAACCTTCCTTGTGCCAAACAACCCTTGAGTGAACTGACACGAAGACCTCCCCTCCAGAACTACTATAAATTCAATCATTCTAGAGAGGAGCACAAATGAAATTTTATTGTTTTCCTGTATTAGTCACTCATTCCTCTTGTAAAACACTACACTAATCCCCCTGAACTTCAATGCCATCTCCCCTGATGACAACCTTTACCAAAACAATTCAGTGTCTGTGGTCTTGAGGATAACAGCCTTCCAGCTACAACCAAGACAGATTTTTTTTGCTTATATAGAGCAGCATAAGAAAAGTTTTGCTTTGCTGAAGTTCTAATAAAAATTATTCAAATCTTTTGGAAATACACTGGATTTCATGAAACAGGGTCCTATTTATCAATGAAACCACCATCAACAAAACTCTGGTTAAGGATTCCTAGGAAGAAAATAATTTCTAGGACCATTTTTTTAAAAAAACTCAACTGGAAGTTTTTCTGAATGCAGATAATGTCCCTCAGTGTTTGTTCTAAATCTTTCTGCCATAAGTCACAAACACCACAATTAGGACATATTTCAGGGGGAAAACGTGTTTTTACGAGAAGCCAAAGTTTCAGCTGTGACACAATAAAACTGTACCACTCCACAGAGCCATGAAAGCTAACTGAGTATTTTAGCAGGAATTTTGAAGCAGTAAGGAGAATCACCCTTGGTCAACTCAAGTGCAACAGTATTGCATTACTGGGGAATACCCAACTGTCCCGCACAATCCCACATTGGTGGGATTGACTAGCATTTCTACATCCTGAGGTGAATGAAGAGTCTAAGAGGCTGGGCTACAATTCGCTTTGTATCTTGGTATAATTATACACAAGATCAAAGAGATCTCAGAAGAGAAACAGTCATGCAATCTCAGTTATGGAGTCAATAGCTGTGACTCCATAATCCTTGTCAAAAAGACTGTACATATGGCACATCTGTTTCCAATGTAGGATTAGAAATGCATCCTTCCATATTACCAAAAGTTCATATTTTAAAGGAACTCTACTGTAGCTGTCACAGTGTGCCTGTGACAAGACGACAAACTAAATCAATTAGCAGGCTATATATGCATACAGGTACTACTAAATACATGAGGCAATAATCTGTATTTCCCAACATTCAGAAACAGCTCTATCAGGATGACACTAAAAAGCCTCATGGGAACAGTGCTTTTAAAGATACTTAAACCTATTTACAGTTTTATAATGTATTAAAATTGTAGATTAATTTTTAGTTAATGGCTTGCTAATTGCTGAGCTATCCTGAGGAGGACACCTTGAGTAAGAAGAGAAATACTGTTCTATTGTCATTCCAGCTGAGCAGACCTCATGGAACAGAAAACTCAAGAGTTTTGTGAATAGAAAAGTATCTTTGACAGAAGATATTTTTTCTTATTTTTAGAAAGCAAATCGTCTTTGTGGAAGAAAATACAATTGACAAAGCTAAAGCCAGAGTTTTTGACCTTTAACTCATGTATTTTAAACCTATGTTTGGTTTGGTAAGATGAGCTTATTTCCTAGAAAATATATATGTGAAAGGTAGAAGATGTCTTAAAAGCTTGACTCACAAAAATAAGGATGATGAAAAATAACTAAAAGCACATGTTTTTACTCTTCGCACGTGTATTATACATGTATGTACCATTACTAATAACAGCTTCTTTCTTTGGGCACATTGTCTCCAAGCACAAAAAAAATCACTTCAAACAACCATACCCACAACTTGAACATGAAGTGATGATACTCATCAGACACTTCTATAAATATCTTACCTCCTTCACCTCTCTTCTACGGACTCCCCAACAATTTATCCTCCTCTAAATACAATACTGGTGGAAGCTACAGAGTCACCATTAGCTTCTTCCATACTACACATCTTCTACACACTTCTAACACCCCAGCTAAAATGAAATAGTCTCCACTTGAGAGTTAATTTTTCAAGAGACATGAGAAGTCCAGTCTTCTGACAATAAAACTGGTGGCTAACAAAGCGAAGAGCCTGCAGGAGGTTCGGTGGCCCTGTTCTGCTTGTGCTTTCAAAGCCACATTCCTTGCTGGGAAGCATAGATACCAATCTCCCCATCTCTCAGGTTACTCTTCCACTGATGAAGCTTTCAGGGCTTGTTCCAAAGCTCACAGAAGTCAATGGAAGTCTTTCAGTAAACATCAGTAAGCTCTGAAACATAGTCTGAAACACTATAAGGACCATATCTAAGAACTGTTAAGTTTGTTTACCTCCCATCATGCCTTTTTGTTTAAAGAGACAACATTTTTTAAAAAAAAAGGGGGGGGGGGGGACTTCAACACTTCCTCCAGCCCAGCTTTACAGAGGAGAACTGGAGGAAGGAGACAGGGTGGGAAGCAACCAGTGTGATAACAGCCAGGACAAGTGACATATGCAATTAACTCTTAATGAGACATCAGCCACGCATTATTAGCAAAGATCAAATAAATAACAATGCACTCTTCGGGGACTTCTCCATTCCCGAATTCCTCTGCCAAAATGCCACAGCCAAACTTGTGCACCAATCAGGGTTCGTAAGCTTGCGCACACTGGCAGGGTGCTGGGCTTCTCCCCGAGATTCGCCGTTTGTTCCCGTTCGTGAAGGGTTTTGTTCGAACCGCGCTGCCCTGACACTCACGGACAGGTCCCCTCACTCCTCTGGCTTTTGTGCCAGCACCAAGTTTGCTCTGCAGCTCCCAACTTCATCAAAGGACTGAAGGAAACCACCCACGGGGCAGCCCCCTGGAGCAGCGTTAAGGCAAAGAAAAAACCTTTCCTTTGCACAACCAACCCTTGGGAGGGAGAGAGGGATGTAGAAAGAGCTTTTGGGTTTGCCTGTTTCAAAAAGCAGGGGCGGGGGGGGGGGGGGGGAGCTGACCTACCCTGGCGCTGGAGAGCCTGCAAACAGCCCGGTGCTGGCAGCCTTGCTGGAGTCCCGAGCTGCTGCCCCCGGAGTATTTCTGCTTCACCATCCAGTCCTCCAGCCCTTTGCGAGCCAGAGAGGCGTTCACCGCAAAACTATCACCTAGAAAAAGAGGAGACAATGCCGCCGCTGAGCCGCCCGCAGAGCCCGCCCGCTCCCCGCGGGCAGCGCGGCCGGAGTTGGGGGGACAGGGCAGGGGGCAGAGCCACCGGCAGCGAGGAGCCGTCCCTACCTTCCGGACTTTCTCTGGGTTTACAAACGGCAGCTAGGCAGATCCGAAGGAGAGTGTGGGGGAAATAATAAAGGAAGATCATTAGACACTACTGTAAAATCACAGCAACAACCCGAGTAAAACCCGAATAAGGGGAAAGGGGCTAAGGAAGGAGCAAGTGAAAGGAACTAACCATGTTTCGAGTGAAGTTTCCCCATCTCTCTGCATTGATCTGCAATTACGATTCATTTGAGTGTTTTCAGTAGGGTCAGGTTCGCTTGTTGTTATTTTTGTAGGTATATAAAATCCCAGCGTGTTTAGAAATCCATGTGCTCCGCTTCTCCCTGCGAACGCACAAGCGAGATCAGATCTGGGCTCCTCTCCGGCGTCCCCTTCTCCGCTCCAGCCTTCCTCCTCTCTCCTCTCTTTCCCAAAGACAGAGGCGGTTACAAAAGACCTTACTTCACCCACCGGGGAACATGATTGACACCTCATTGAGATTAGACCACTTGCAGGCAGCCTCCGCCTTCCCATTGGGCCGCGGCGGCAGATGAAAGGGGCGAGGGAGCCTTTTGGAGCCTCCAAAAAAAAAAAAAAAAGGAAAGAAAGAAAAAGAAAAAAAAAAATAAAAAGGAGCAGCCGGGGCGCGTTTCACTTCCAGCCAGGCACGGGCAGCCCCGGGTGGACAATGCGCTGCCCCCCGGCCCCCGCCGGGCCCGCCCTGCTCCTGCTGCTCCTGCCCTGCCCTGCCCGGGGCTGCTGCTGCTCCTGCCCTGCTCGGGGCTGGGGCTGCTGCCACTGTACTGCCCTGCCCAGGGCTGCTGCTCCTCCTGCCTTCCTTGCCCGGGGCTGCTCCTGTCCTGCCCGGGGCTGGGGCTGCTGCCACCGCACTGCACTGCACTGCCCGGGGCTGGGGCTGCTGCCACTGCACTGCACTGCCCGGGGCTGGGGCTGCTGCTATTGCACTGCACTGCCCGGGGCTGCCCTGCCCGGGGCTGCTACTGCAGCTCCTCCTGCCCTGCCCGGGGCTGGGGCTGCTGCCACTGCACTGCCCTGCCCGGGGCTGGGGCTGCTGCTATTGCACTGCCCTGCCCTGCCCTGCCCGGGGCTGCTACTGCAGCTCCTCCTGACCTGCCCGGGGCTGGGGCTGTTGCCACTGGCCTGTCCTGCCCGGGGCTGCTGCTGCTTGCTGCCACTGCACTGCACTGCCCTGCCCTGCCCGGGGCTGCTACTGATGCCCCTCCTGCCCTGCCCCACCCTGCCCGGGGCTGCTGCCACTGCCCTACTCTGCCCTGCCCGGGGGCGGAGCTGTTACTGCTGCTGCTACTGCTGCTGCTCTGCCCTGCCTGGGGCTGCCCCGCCCTTCGCATGCTGTTCGGAGCCCTGGGAGTACCTCTCTCCGCACCCCCCGCGGGGTCGATCGCTTTTATCCGCGGAAAAGTAGCTCTTCCACACGGGCCGAAGGTCTCCCTGCCACCCTCGGGTCCGTACGTGCCGCCCCTTCAGGGATGCAGAAGGGATCCGGGCGCTGGACGCCCCGCGCGCCTTTTGTGATGCTCGCGAGCTGCCTGCCAGCACTCGGCTGCGGTGGTGAAGCGCTCCTGAACCCCTCCTGTCCCTGCTCAGCAGCATCTTAATTGCAAAGGAGGCCAGCATGTCTGGAAAAGAAATCAGTTGTTCTATTGACTTAGCCCTGCAAATTTTCACGGGCATCTCTGCACGCATAAGTGGTCCTCCCGAAGTTAATGCCAAAATGCCGGTTTCAGGGTCAGATCTGGGAACCTTTCTCTGTGATTCAAAATGTTGGCAGCAAGAGAACAAAGTTCCTAGCAGCTTTTTTTAAATCATAGAATCACATGTTTGGAAAAGACTTTTGAGATCATCAAGTCCAACTATACCTGTCTACTGCTGAACCGTATCCCTAAGCGCTTCATCCACCCACCTTTAAACACCTCCAGGGATAGAGGCATTCAACCACTTCCCTGGGCACCCGTGCCAGAGCCTGACAACCCTCAGCTGGAGGCCATTTCCTCTCCTCCTATCACCTGTCACTTGGGAGAAGAGACGAGCACCCACCTCACTACAGCCCCCTCTTAGGGAGTTGTAGAGTGATGAGGTCTCCCCTCAGCCTCCTCTTCTCTAGGTTCAAACTACCCCAGTTCCCTCAGCCCCTTCACCAGTTTCATTGCCCTTCTCTGGGCACGCTCCAGCACCTCAATATCTTTTCTGTAGTGAGGGGCCCAAAACTGAACACGGTATCCGAGGTGTGGAATTATGATTATTAATTGAGTAGATGAGATTTCAAAAGAATCTCCCTTTCTTCTCTAGTTTATGAATGGTTTTACTTATAGAATAAACTAAAAGGAAACTTGCTGTTTCATAAAGACAATTCTCACAGTCATTAAAAATTTGTTCCCTTCCTCTGGCTGGTCATTATTTTTCTGTTTATGAAAATCACATCTCCCTTGAGATCCTTGTAGTTCAACTAGGAGAGATAAAAGGGAGTGCATAGTAGATTCAGAACAAGAAAAAATGAGGGCTTCTGAGAATTTTACTCAAGAAACTACTAGTCAAACTATGTAGGGATTGACCCAGATGGGCCTGGTCCAAAAACTTCAAGGCCACATCTGTGCTTTCAAATCCATATGTTTCAAGTGCAGGGAGGAAGGAGTTAGACTTGGGAGCTCATCTGAAAAAAAAATTCAAAGCATATGTAGTAACACTTCTGCAGGCAATTGGGACCGGCAGAGGAGGGTCAGGCTTGGAGCTCAATTTTAGAAGGAATTCCAAAGCACATGGATGTGGTGAAGGTCTGGTATGAAGTGACTGTGCAGCACAGCCGGTGAAAAGCCATTAAATGAACCATTTAAAGCTAAATTGTTCCTTAGATGACTGCAAAGTCATTTCTCACATTATTTCAACTGTTTATCTGTCTAGCAAGCATTTGTGCCGTGAAATGCAGCCATTGCAACAGCATCAATTGCTTGTCAAATAGCTAATAACATGCATCTTTTGTAAATCTCTTTTTTATGTATTTTAATAATTTATTTGGCCCATTTTTTATGTTGTGTATTTAAAGTGACATATTTGTTCCTTTGAAGACTGTCTCATTTTGGGAGGGGGGAGAAAGTGATTTAGATGAAGCAGACTCCTTGGGGCATGAGCATCACCTAGACTGTGAAAACTTGTAAAAACTCTGTGATGTATATTAAGAAATTTGAAATTGTAATATCAATTTTATTCTCTCATCAGCTTGTCATATACTTGAGTACCCTTTTTTAACTTCACGAGCAAATGCTTTATTTGGGATATCACCCTTATCTCCACCGTTTATGAGAACTAGAGAACACCTTAGTGGAACTGTCCTCCAAGTGACACAGATTTATTCATTTGTTTTGTGAAATGGTGCCCCCATCATTCAGCTCTTTGGAACAAAACAAGGCCTTAGAAATGTCATGAGTTCAGCAGGTCTGAGCAAGCGACCGGGGAAGAAGCCCTCGCTTTCACAGAGGATTACAGAGGTCCACTTGTGTCCCACTTACAGAGACGAAAGGACTTGCATTGGTAACACAGTCACTGTTGTGCAGTCCTGCTTTCACATATGCAACGTTTGCTCGACTTTAAAGCAAGCCCTTTTAATTACAGTCAATGACGTACCCTGCAAAACCAAGGTTTTCAGAGGAGACCAAATCTGACAAACAAATGCCAAATGTCAGTAACTGACTCTACATACAATGGGATTCGTGATTGCAATGCCTGGGCACGCGAGTAACACAAGTACAAGCTGGTTACCTTACACTGAGTAGGAATCACAACTGCAGCTATTTCTTCCTCTGCCTAAGAGAGAGTTTTAGCTACTGTTAAAGGGCCAAATCTTGAGATTCTTAACATGGTTTCGCTCAGACAAATTCCAGTTGATTTCAGGAGGGTGTAGCATGGTGTAACAACTGAACAGGTACTTCAGGATTTGACTCAGTAGAATTATAATGATCCTCAAAACTGCAGGGACTTTGGGGCACACAAAGCCTTTTGTTTTTCCTTCCACGGAGCCAGAAATGTGTTAAGTAGTGACGTCTAGTAAAATATCAGAGTAAAGTACACCATTCATAAAACTGTACTAATGATTAAAGGGTCTCTAATTCAACCCAGTGACCCCAATGAAATTTTTAAAGTTTGAAAGCCGTGACGCAGAGTATTATTAATTGCCCTTTCATTAGTGCTGACTACACTCTACTTTTTCAGAGGACGGAAAACCCTTTTGAACCTTGATATAACATAAGCTAGTTGATGATAGGAAATAAATGTATCTCAGCTAAGGAACAAGTGAATAAGACTACTTTGGGAATTAATTTTCAATATTCAATATCATAGTAAAATTAATGACAATAGCAAGAGTTATATCATCAGTTAGTTTGAGAAGAATCCCATGTGTACCACTGAAGGTTATTCTGATGTCCTGACAAAGAGAGGAGTACTTCTATGCAATGATATCAGCCAAAATAACACAGCTAGTACGATTCTATATTTGCATATTAGCTACAGAGCAGCAGGCAAAAATAAATGCTAGCCTCATGGTGAGGTAAACCAGCACTGAAAAGATTCAGATTCAACATGTACCTAAACATTAATAAACACGGTAAAAGGCTGTGTGAAACCAAATGACCTGAAAACTGTTGTTTAGAGGCTAGGTTAGAAATACTACACTACATGATAATGGTGTACCCAGCTTTAGACTAGTAAATTTAGTCAGAGATCACGTAAGACACAGACCTACAGACACAGCCTGTCATAGCAAACCTAAATAGCTGATAGGATTCACCTCCCTGCAGTGAAGACTTCACTGACACACTCAACAAGCCCATATGGCACAGCCCTGCACAGCACACAAGCCACATGTCACAACCCCTGACACCCACCACACAGGGGATATCTGCTTGGCACCAGAGGCAGGAGGCAGTGATGCACCCCCTCCACCAGACTGCCGTTTCCTAAGTGTCGGAGCAGAGGGAGGAAGGCAAATACACAATAGATAAAAGAATCACACTGATTTTCCTGTTTGGCAAATAGGGGAAGTGGTAGGATGCTGTTTTCCAGTTCTTCAGCTTTATCTCCTTCCTTTTCTTCCCCTCTCCTACCATGTTCCCATCCAGCTGAGAATGAAAGAATTTTGGCATTGGCCTCCCAAGGTCTCAGATGGGTGCTTTTCTCTTCATCCTGGAAGCGGCATGCAGGTCACATTAGACCATCTCCAGCAGAAGTGAGGGTTGAAATGTGTTTTTTAAAGTGGGAAGAGATGTGTAACTCAAAAAATTGTGCACACAGAGGCAGAAAAGTGCAAACTGTGCTGCTTGTCCTCTGCATTAAATAAACTATGCCTACATTTTACAGAAGTATTTGAAGAAAAGGTTTCCCAGGTGTGAAAGGAAAAAGATACATCATTTCATATTTCTAAAGATGCTTCTGGTTCTCTTGGCATCATTGTCAGGGACAATTTGAAATACACCTGCACTCTGAAGATTTCTGGGATCCAAGTGATACAAAATTTTGGACGCCTTCTCTCTCAAAATCACAGAGGGGCACAAACCACACTCAACCTCTATTTCAACCACCTTCCAGTCAAAATGCTTTTACTCCATCAACAAAGAATTGCCCACAGCAACGGTACCTCTTCAACAATTGCTTCAATTACTATCCTGCTGATGCATTTAGGGTCACAATCCTGTCTTGCAGGTATGACCGATCCCTTTAATAACATGTAAATTTTGTTTTGGTTACCATATGAGTGCTTTGATTGCTCATTCCCAAAACGCACAAGTGGGATGTTTTGTCACAAGGTTTCAGGTTCTGGGTCTTTGTCTTTGGTACCTATGGTCTTGGCAGCTTTTTCAGCATTTTTCCCTCAGGCATTTTTGCAATCTGGCATGTCAGCACCTACTAGCTTTAGCAACTTTGCAGCCTTGGCTTATTGCCTCAAAGCTTTGGCATGAGTCTGCACTGTGGCATCCTTTCAACTCCAAACCTACTCGCTTTGCAGGTTCTCTTTGTTTTTTTTCCAGAATGTCAGCAGCTGCCCTCATCCTAGAGGGGACGAAAGACTGATCAGCAAGTTCAAACAATGTCTGTGCAGCAGGAAGATGTCTATCACAAATGAGCGCATTTACTACATCACCTGCCTTTCTGTGCAACCATGCCAGATATTCCGAGTGCTCAGGTACCATAGGAAATTTTTCCAGGCCTTCTTTAAGATTATCCTTATACTTCTTCTGAGAGCCTGTGATGATGGACTGGAAAAAAACCCTGGCAAACTGCATAGTCCCAGACTATTAAAACATTGTGTCTCCATACTCCAGTGGACATACTTTCCATGATCAAAGTATTTTCTTTCACCTCTCTTCAGAGCTGAGAAAATCCATCATGTAGAGATAGCTGTTGGGTTTAAGGAGTGATGGTTCAGGGTGACAAGTGCTGATTCAGCAGAGCTGTTTTCCAGAACGACCACCAGGAGACAGCCAGGTATCCTTTGTACTGCCTCCATTAAAATTCTCCTGTTGGTGTAGTATCACATCTTCTTTGTGTTGTACTCAGGGAAGTGAATCTATAAAGCCTTTAAATGGATGAATCCACAATGATGATGTCTTAGACTCATGCCAGGCTAATCTCTGTTCTCACCATCTGTAACTCCGAAAGTTCATGTTGGCAACTGCCTTCAATGAAAGCCTGAGTTTTGGAGCACCTGGAAGGCTTCCCTGTTAGAAATGCTTGTTGTGAACTGCTAATTGTCACTTGGTTCGTCCTGCATCTTTTCTCTCAAAGTACTTTGCATAACCAACACAATAAAGAAGATTTCAGCTTATCAGAAAAGCTGGGAAAGGTGAAAACAATAGATGGTGCCTGAAAACCAGTGAGAGACTCTCACTACCACGTATCTCTCCGTAGCCAAGGAAGCTGGACCAGGGCTTTCCCCTAAAGTTAGAAGCAACTCTATCTTTCAGTAGATTTTCATGACTATTGGATCTAGAATCCGTTTGCTTGGAATCTGACATCAGATCCACCAGAAAGAATTCAAAGATCATACAGAATTACCAGGAATATTTCTGTCATAGTTTCCCCAAGGAAAGTACAGTTCCTTACCAAATAAAATGAACTTACAAATATGAAAGACTGTGGATGTTCTCCATTAGAAAAAAAAAAAGGCAGTTCTTGAGATATTTTAAAGTGTGATTTTTCTGAGAGGTTTTTTTCCAGTGGATATTTTGCTGAGATGAAATTTGCTAACAACTCTAACACTTAGCAGAAAAAGAGGAAAAGTAACTTTTGCCGACATCATTTACAGTGTGCTACACATAAAAAGAAAAGAAGCAAAGTAAAAAGTAGTGCCAGGACTTCAATAATCAGAACCTTTCCTTTAGCATCTAAGAAATGACAAGTAAGAAAGTTTTAATATAGGAGAGGATTTCTATTTGCATTTCTTAACAATAAGGGTGGTTTATACTCCACCTGGTGTCTTTTCTCACATCATCTTTATGGGCTTCTCTCAGTGACAAGTACCTTTGTACAAAGGTTCCCCCCCCCTTCCCTCCGCCTTCTCTGCTTCTAACTCTCTAGCAGGCTTCAGCATACAAGCACAATGGGAGCATTGAAAGGAAGACCGTGGGACACCTCCTTTGATCTTGTGTTCTAATAACTTGTGTATGTTTGTGTCCAAAAACAATGTTCCAAGGCTGTGAGGACTGCTGCTGCTGAAAAGAATACTCATCGCAGGGGTGGTGGAATAGTTAAACTGTATTCAGGAAAGTAGGGTACTGGCCAGTAATGTAAACAGCAGACTGTAAACTCTGCTAAATGCTTTGATGACTAAAGAGAGCCCCACTCCTGACAGCTGACACATAGATAACATAGATCTGTTCAAAGCATGGCACTGAGTCACCATTAAATCATACAATTCTCTATTACTTTTTATATATATTCTACAGAACAGATATGTGAAAGACTCATTGCACATGGGCAAAAGAAACACATCTTGCGTTAGAGCAAATGGCTACTGTCAGATAAGCCAGCCGAGGTCCTCCACTCTGCTGCAACTTGCTCAGTGTTGCTGGAGTTCTTTTAAACTACAAGAAGCTGGGTATTTGTTTTAATTTTTTATTTTGTAACTTGCTGTTGCTTTTCTTTCTAAGGAAAGGATCTGGAAAAATAACTGGCCTGAGAATAGAATAAGACCAGTCAGACCTTACATGCAGAGCACACTGCTGGTGTAAAGTCAATTCTGACGAAGTGGCAACCCACAGAGATGAGTGGAGGAAGGAGAAAGCAAGTTGCTTGATCTCTGTCCTGTTATTTGCAGCTGTGGCTTTGTAAAGTCCTGTACACTTAGTTATACTGTCAGATATTGTCAAAGCCGTGAACTTTGGAAAGAGAATGTAAGACTCAGGATCTGCACCTTTATTTTTATACTTGGGTTCCGTCTCTGGAACCAGCAGATTTGAAACTACAGAGTTTGACAGACACTCAGGCCTGATTTTCAATATGATAGCCTTTGCAAAACTCTCATGAAACTTGAAAGGCTTGAATTCAATGTGTGCTCGTTCAGCACAGCACTTCTATGTTAGTTTTGCCTTTTTTTTTTTTAAATAAGCATAAAGTTTGCTGAAGTTCTGCTGCTATAGTAAGCAGGGTTGGTTCTGTGCTTACAAATAATTAAATGTAAGAATATAACTTAATAGATATCTGAAAATGACAAAAAATGTTAGTAAAAATATCTTCTAAGCTCTGTGTGAATTATAACAATTCCAAAGTGTTTTGCAAACACGCTCATAACCATATCACATTGGGAAAGAAAACTTTAAAAAATACCCCTTGGCCACCATGTCACTGTACAAATCTAGCACCAGTAACTTGCCGTAAGTATTTTGTCACTCTAAAATAAAGTTGGCTATAAAAGTTTTTCTGAGCATTAAGATACAGCAAAATAAACCTTCAGATCTATTTTTAAGTTACTTAGATATGAGAGCTTTGGTTACTACTGATTGTCCCGCAGATATGCGAGCTTTGGTTACTACTGATTTTCCCCTCAGATGTGCTCTGTGAAGGAATGGTGTTGATGCAAAACTTGTGATGTAGCAGTCATAGAGCAACTGACAGAGGTGAGGAGCAGTGGCAAAGACAACAGGCGTTCTCCATTCAGTATGCTTCTGCTCTGCTGAACACGGAGCAGACCCTGGCTGCCTGTAGCCTACAGAGTGTCTCAGTGATGAAGTACACACTGAGAAAGACCCGAACTGTTAACTACAGGTTCTCTGTAGCTTCATCTAAGGGCACTTTAGGAAAGCGTGGTCCTGGCTCAACGCTCGGCATTTGTGCAGCTTACCAAAGTTCAGTCAGCAATAGACTCACTTCAGACACGCACCTAGGGAGGTGCGGGCGTGCAGCAGAAGTAACAAGCATGTTAGCACTGATCAGCACCACACACACACTCCAGGTGATAAGACCCAGGCTGAGCCCTCTGGGCACCCAATTCCTTGAAAGGAAAACAGACAGCACTAATGCAGTTCAACTGTACTGGTGCAACCAGCACAGTACAAACAGCTTGATCTAAATGGCCCCAGCTGTTTGCCTGTACTTTCTAAACTTTGTTGAAAAAAGCAGCTTTGTTTTTAAAGTTCACTTAGTTTTTTCTTACAAGATACATCCAATGGAACCACAAGACTGGCTCATACAGATAAGGCACCATATTAAATGAGCTTAAAACTGAAGTCTTCTTCACTCCTACGAGGAAATTTCTGAAGCCCTGGCAGATGGACGGATACAAGATGACCATGTAAACTCTTTGAACATTTAATTTATATTTCTTTAATTTTCTTTTATCACTAACTGTCATTGTTACAAGACTTTGCATCTACCCAACACATTACACTGATCTAATTTGCATGCTGCCTACATGGCCTCTGCACTGTACTTCTGCAACATTTTCTTCTGGCATTAATGACATAATTATTGCATTCAGATAGGCTGGAGTAGTTTGAACAAAATGAAGATAACCCATGGAGATCCACTTTGCTGTTCTTCTCCACACTGTATCCTTTTGCATTGTGCATTTTCAAAGACATGACAGAAGCTACAGAAACTCTGGGATTTGCATAAAACTAACAAGTCCCAAATTCTTCTCCTGGCATTCAGTAATTTTACCATGGTGGTTTTGAACTGTTGCCAGATCATGTCTAACCAAGGCAGCATTTCTGCCAGTATCCTGCAAAGGCAGGGTGCATCATAGCAGGCTTTCTCATTTGCCTCTGCTTTGTCAGCAGCATGTCAGACAAGTGAAAGACCATTAACCACACACCCTGTACTTCCTCATAGCATTACCTACTGCCCTCACTCATGCGAGCTTCTTGCAATGTCTTGAAGGAATCCGTTCCTATAGGATTCCTTCAGTATTTTGAGGTAGTTAAAGAGCTGTGGGCTGGATCACTGAGTTTAGTACTGCTTTCATGCAAGAAAGTCTGTTATTTATTCAACCCAATTTAGATTTTAACAAATACAAACAAATTCCTGAAAACATACTAGGTAGAAGTCATCTCTTTCTACAGCCAATGGAGAGAAATACGTAGCTCACATGGCCTGTTTTATACGTCTAAATTAAGTTGAGATTAATTGTTTTCTAAAAGTACGTGTTAGTACATGATTTGTCTCATCTTAATATAGGTATTTAAAACAGGTCAGATAAATGTCTATTTCCTTGGCTACAAGAGGAGACTGGTTGATGAGATCAAGTGAAGCTATTGTAAGGCTGCTGAAGTTGGGTGAGTTGCATTCCACTTCCTGTGTGTGGTGTAAGACTTAAGGTTCTTTTTTACTCTTATTTTAAAGAGAGAGGGGTTTTTTTTAAGCACAAAAATAATACTTCTGCATGCTATGCACTACAAAATATCTAGGAGATCAGAGGGAACAAATTGCTACTAAGCTGAACAAGGCTGAAGTAATCATATATAAAAGCCTGGGATCACGCCTTTGCCATTGTACAGAAGATAGTCAATGTGTAAGTTATAGATGCATTAACCTAGTTCCTGAATATGTACTTGTGGCTGTTGTGTAACGTTTTAAGGTGTGTTTTCTGTTTCTGTAAGGAGTAAGAATGTCACCGTGGGAAGTTTCAATAGCATAAAACCCGCTGTAACAATAAAAGCTTTTCTAAGTGTCCTGATCTTGGGATCTGCTCAGATCAGCCCTCTTGTCCAGCGACCAGACCAATCGTTCCCATCAACTTCCAGCGGACAAAATACATGAAAGAACAACTATGCCGTCTCTCATCTGATATTCCTAACCAACTAACCAGTGGGAGTACCCGAGCTTACGTAGGCTCAAGGAAAGACTGGGCAAAACAACATAAGAGAAATCCACTCAGTTTCTAAAAACATAGAAGCCATCTCAAACTCAAGAATTCCCTGAGTAACAACTTGTTAGAGACTGAGATATGATTGAGTGGAAGTCTCATGATACGTTAACACTATTACTGCATTCTTCCCCAGGCATCTGCTTTTGGTCACCATTAGAGACCAGTATCCTGTACAGCAGTTCTTGAAGTACCTACTACAAAAAAAAGTGGATCATGAGTGTTTGAGACCAACTGAAAAAGTTCAATTAGTGTTGTCCCCATGGAGCACAGGAAGAAAATTCCTGCACTGAGTTCAACTACGCCACTGAGCTGGTCTGGAGACTCCATACTGATTTCAAGAGACCCATGAGGTACGATTCATTCTCTTTATATCTGAGTAGCTATATCATAATAGCCACATTATTAAAATAAAATCTTTTTTTCACAAGACAGTTTCCTCATATGTTCTGAGTATTTCCTACTGAGAGTGGGAAGGCACTAATAAAAATGGATTTAAAATTCTACAAATCAGCATAAATCTCTATGGAAAAAGAATATACTTCAGCTCTTCCCTGCTGCTGGATTATTGTTGAATACCCCATAGTCCTCCTCAAATTCTTTTCTCTATCATAAACCAATAAGATGGATAACGCAACTTTTGTTTATAAATTCTATATTCTCTTTACTATGAAGTCTCATATTTTAAAGCTAATCTTTCATACAATAGAAATGTTTACTCAGAATTATGGCACCCTGACAAATAGTTAAGGAGTTTAAATATATCGGTCTTAAATCAAATAGGATTAACCTAAAAGATTACATAGCCTCATGCTAGTCATTAGTGAAGATGTTAAACAGTATTTGGCTCTTCTATTTGTTCCTTGGGTATTCCACTGGTGACTGGCCTCCAGCTGGACTTTGTACTGCTGATTACAGGACTCTGAGCCCAGCAGTTTAGCAAGTTTTCAGTGCCCCTCCCTATCCACTCACCTAGACTGTAATCCATCAGTTTGACAGTAAAGATGTCATGTAAGAAAGTGTCAAAATTCTGACTAAAGTCGAGATTAAAAGTATCCACTGCAACACCTACTTTTCATTAAAAGCTCCCAGGGTCATCAGGAAATATTTCCCCCCTTCATAAATCAATGCTGGCCACACCTAGTCACCTTCTGTCCTTAGCATGCTTGAAAATGGTTTCCAGGATTGTTTGTTCCATGTCTTTCTGTGGGATCAAGGCGAAGCTGACTGGCCTGTGGTTTCTCAGATCCTCCTTTTTAGTCCTTGTTGAAGATATGAGTCACATTTGCTTTATTTCAGTCCTCAGGAATCTCCTTGCGTAGCCGTGACCTTTCAGAGATAATTGAGAGTGGCCTTACAGCGATCAGACAGCTCCTTTGTGAGTGCATCCCATCAACTCCCAGGGACTTGTGTACATACAGTTACTTTAAATATTACCTAACCTGACACTCTTCCATTGACAGTGAGTATTCATTGCTTCAGACGTTATCACCTGATGCAGGAACCTGGATTGCTGAAGGCTGACCTTACCAGTAGAGAGTAAGCCGGAGTGGACAGAGAGTACCTTCGCCTTCTCTGTGTCCTCTGCCAGCAGGCCTACCACCTCATTCAGTGGAAAACGCACATTTTCCCTCCTGATACACTTGCAGAAGTCCTTCTTGTTGCCCTTCACTTCCCTTACCAGATTCAGCTCCAGGTGGGCTCTGGCTTTCCCAGTCCCATTCCCGCATTGACACGGGTTGCTACAGGCTACACTCTGGAATGTGCCTGGAATTTGTGTATAGAATTACAAATTCTATGTAGAGATATAAGTTGGACTTAATGATCCTTTTGGGTCCCTTGCAGCTCGGGTAATTCTATGATTCTAAATGTAACGTACCAATCTCAGAAGTAAACATGAAACTGTCTTTGTGTACAAAGAGGCAGGAGGGAGTGATTTTGCAAGGACCACAAAATATCCCAGCCCTCCTAATTTTCCCTTTAGCAATTAAAAGAATCCAGATGTGATTTTCTGCAGTCATTTTAAGTAAATAATACAAGCAAATAGCAGTTTAAAACTGCTACAATGGTCCAAGCTTTTCTCAAGATTATAGCTGTGTTCGGAGCTGCACAGAAAGTAGATTTTCTGCTTTGTAGGAAATTCCAGAAATATTTTTTTACTCATTCTGAAAGAGGAAAAAACTCCTGAAATTTCATAAATTTTTAAACTTTCTTTTTCAACTGAAATCGATCGCTCTGATTTTTAGGCTTTTTCTATTACAAAGTGCAGCTTGTCTTCTTTAAAAGACAGGTGGATGACTTCCTTAGGGACACGGTTTAGTGGGGAGACAGGTACGGTTGGACTCGATGATCTCAGAAAACTCTTCCAACCTTATGATTCTATGATTCTTAATTTTAAACAATAGGCTAAAAACCTACTTCACAAGACCAAAACGTTCTATTCCAAAAATAAACAACTTCTGTTTCAAGTCTATTCAAATATCCTGCTCAAATATTTTTAATACATAGACAGTTGTCAAAAGTCAAACATTTATATGGATTGCCATTTCACAATGAAAAGCTATTCCTCCGTAACTTTTCTGACCAGCCCCAATTTGAAACATGAGAGAATACAAGGATTATATTTACAAGTGGTTTTATATCTTCCATGGTATTACTCATCCCTTTCATCTCCTCAGGGCAAAGATGACTCAGAAAATGATGATTGAAAGTCCAGGCCCTAGATACAACAAATATAACAATTATATTTATTATTTTATCATCTTTTAAAGATTTAAGATATCACCTGAAAAAACACCCTCTCCAATTCTGATTCATCTGACTCTTTATTTACCTAAGTTCATCTTCCCCGTGATTTTAGTTAGGAAGGTACACTTTAATTTCAAAAGCACTTCAGTCTCTCTACTACAATTTTACTATACAGGAAGAAAATCTTAGTTTAGCCAGTTTCCTTTCTTACCCATACTGCAGGGTGCCTCCCATTTTGCCACACATTTTGGCTAGCTAAAGCTAGTTGGCTTAATTTTATATATTTTTATACTGAAGATGTTTACAGTTGCTTTGTTAGAACACCAGGACTTTTTCCCCGTGAGTTGCTTTGTTTGTTAGCACTGAGTTAACAGTTGCAAGACACAGCATCCAGACTAACCCTTGAACAAGAATTCTGCACCCATCAGATACTACAAATAATACAGACATAATCCTATAAAAAGATAAAATAATATGAAAGAAAACAAAACAAAAGGAATCTTAAGTATGTGTATTACACTTTTGGCTTTACATCTGTACAGTCCCTCTGAAGCCATCGCATTTCATTACAGTGGAGCTTTCTGCTCCAATCTCAGTTATGAAAAAGGCACCTGCATGTCCTTGAGTTCTTTCCTGACTGTATTTGATATAGATTTCGAGTATAGGATGAGCAGCTGACCTTCAAAAAAATCTTAAATTCAGAATATATAAAACAGGCTGCTTAGCCATTCTTCTTATTTCTAAAGGAGATTAAATGCAGTTGAAGAAACTACACTGCATTCAGAAACTGGGCCCTTTGGAAGAAAGGGTGACATTTTCTCAAAAAGTCCACAGACTAGGACTTTTCAACTGTTTCAGTATAAAAGAGCCAAATATAAAGAGCAGGAAACCATTCTGTACTTTCAGAATAATGTGAAAAAGACAACCCAAGAGAGCTTTAACACCTGAAACGCTCTTAAATCCTAAAGAAAGACTTTTTGTAACGCTATATCAAAAGGGGAAAGGGAAATAGCCCGACACAGAGCCTTCCTCTTTTCAGCATGATATGGATGTGGAAAGTATGTTAATTCCTGTATTCTCAAAGGAAAACAAATAGCATAAACAGACAGACAGGAGAGGAAGAGAGCAGTATGTTTAAAATAATAGAGAAACCCACCACTCATTTAAGCCGTTAGCTCTGCAAAAGCTCAGGCTCTGTATCCAATCATAGGACCTATTCGAAGACTTGTTTCAGATGCATTCTGCACCAACTCCACCGAACACAAACACAATTAGAGCATTCATCAACAGACAGTAGGAGATCCCCTTTGATGTTGGGATAAAATGAGGATATGCATGGTTTTGTCCAAAATGACAACCATCCCAGGTTTACTAATGGGTATCTAATAGAAAAAGAGAACTTTATGATGCTCATTAATTACCAAACTGTCATGTGCTTCTGGCAGAAAGAAAGTAATCCTCTTCTCCAGATTAGACAGCCACCACAAAGGACTTCAAAGAACTTTCAGTCCCCTCCCCTGAGAGCTGCCTTGCATAAACCTCACAGCACTAACCGTGCAAATTAAAAGAAGGAAGCAGTTGACAAACCCTTCCTGATACATGCGCAGTCTATTGCTGTTGGCAGTTCAGACACGAGCCCTTATTCTGCTGGCAGATGTGCACATTCTCTGTACATAAAACGTGCTCTAAAATTCACACAAAACTTTACAAATTGTTGGTAAAGAATACTTTCCATTCTTGCTTTCAAGCCTGGAGATATTTGTACTGAAGATTCTTTGGTGGCAAGAAAATTTCCTTTTTAAGAAGATGAAAATGTAGAAGAAATACAGCTGAAAGTCTAGTTTTCAGAAATATTACTCACATGTTTTTCTTAATGAGGAGCAGCTAAAGTATGCCTTTTTCTGGCAACTCGCCACAGTGGGTACAAAGGGCTACAGAGATCATTTAATATGAGAATGGACATGGTAAAGAGTGTGAAGTGCTTACAGTGATTCCCTCAGTTTCAAATGGTCAGACATTTACAGAGTTGGGGATTTCACTTTCAGCACAAATCCCTTCCCTTGCTCCTACATTTCTGTAAACTCCTTATACATTACTTTTTTTTCCAGGGATTGAACACTACAAAATTCAAAGTATGGAACACATTTCACATATTTATGATTGTCACCCAAATGCATGCGTTTATGGTTGTTTTCACAAAAGCTCCTCTTTGGTGTGCCATGATGAACCTATTCAGAACCCTAAACTGTTTGAAAGATTCCTTTCTTGCCAAGTAATGTGTGTGCTGCTTCTCCGTTTGATTTTTTGGTGGCAACAAAATACCTGGGAGAAAAAAGATTCATAATTTTTCTGGTTTTATGCATCATTCAACATCCTTGAAAACTCTAGGGTTGCATCAGAAACATTATGTACACATGATCATCTTAGGTCACAGGTATGTATGCAAAATACTAAATGAGGCTGGCTGAAATTTATTATTCAACATGTTATTGAAAAACTTCTCTTTTAGGGTAAAAATCCAAACATTTTAATGGACAACTTTTTTTTCATAGAATAGAAAGATTAAGAATTTAGAATTCTCAGGCAAAATTCCATCTTTTCTAGCTTTGTGCTGCCATTATTTTATTTATTTTTTCAGCTTCCGTTGATTTTGAGGATCAAACATTTATTTCCCCGTCATCTCTTTGTTGTCTCTTTTTTCGCTAAACACTTTATTTTTTAAAGTATTCTTTTTAAAAATTAATAATTACTAGGAGCTTCAATGTTTTCAAATTGCCATGAGTGGAGCCCTGGCTTTCCTAGCAGCTCTCCAGGAAGAATATTTAAGATGGATCCAGTTATAACTGGCAAAATAAAAAATAATATTTGATCGTGAGACAGTCTATGTTTGGTCAGTCACAAGAAAGTTATCTGATAGCTACCAGCTCCAGCTCTAGACTATGGAAATAAGCAAGTGCTTTACACTGAGGGAAAGACAAGCATGGCTTGTCGAACGATGAGGAGTCAAATAAAATATGATCATAACCACTAAAACATTAGAGCTGTATTATGCTATAGAAATTTTCCTGACTGTGTCTCTACAGATTCTTTCCTTCACAGCAGAGCCTTTGAAAATATCTCAATATAGTACCATGCACTCTTGATGCCACTACTTCTTTGTAATCTGCTATTTTCTCTCGGATTAAACCATCACAAATTATTTGAAATAATTATTAAAGACTGATAGTGTACAGACCAAGTATCTTGATGACTTTGTAAGTTTGCCAGAGACGAATAGAACCTGTAGGCTGAACAGTCGCAGAACTTTCTTTTCCACCTTTTTTTAAAGGTTATCCACTACAGCTGAAAATCCAGTGTTTATCCTCACTTTGTTTTTGCAATTCAGCTGATGCAAAAAAACCAGGACATGATCTCTGAAACAACATCCTCTATTAAGAACATCCTCTCCCACCTTCTTCCCCAAAACTAAAAGATAGCCAAGAAACATACAGTTAAGAGTAAGTCAGTCCCAAATCTGTTTCACAGGAAACATTTCCTAGGTAAGTCCTTTCTTGGGTAGATGAACAAAAAATGATTCACCATTCTACTAAACCAAAGTGACACATTCGGTCTACTTCCACCTCCATAATTTCATCTATAACTTTTGTCACAGTAATACCAAAATCAGAGTTAGTTCTTACATGGGTATGTTTCTGCACACATGCCAGCTTCCAGGATATGCCCACAGAAATGTGACTCCATCTGTTGGCTGTTTGCTCTAGTGAACATCAATGCAGAATTCTTGTTTCAAAATACTCTGGTTGACACCAGATAAGTCATTCTACTGAATGTGAGATAATTTCCATTAGTTTTTCTTTGGTCAAAGTGAAACCCAAAAATAGAAAGAAGCACTGGAAAAACTTGGGAGTGGGCTGATCTTTGCAGACAGAAAAAGAATCAGGGTTCAATTAAAAAATACAATGACAGAGAGGTTTGTACCAAATTTTAGTGCTGTATCTCTGAGGATGTGAAAGAAACAGTGAAAGAATAAATAAAGGCAGCAAAAAGAACTGATCTGAGAAGAGTTAAGGAAAAGAGTTTTAGAGTAGAGGGCTGGCTGGACGAAGGCCTGGATCTCCAAGTCCAGTTGTTAATCCCAGCTGTGCTCAGGCAAACAGGCCCCAGTGCATAATTCTTTGTAACTAAACAGATTTGTCCCAGAGAAATACTTCACTCCATAGTCAACTTCTCCTCCCAATAGAAACAAGCTAAAGTTAGCGAGCCTCTTCGGTAAAAAGGGATTAGTGGTGTTAGCAGTGAGATCTGAAGTATAAGCACAGAAATTTCCAGTTGCTACTCCTGATAAACCATAGAGCAAGGTCTGTCATTTTTTCAGCTCAGTGTCAAAATCAAAGCTCACAAGAGGGTCAGAAAGGGCATGCAATCAACCTGTCTGGTCTAGCACCAATGATGCTGCAAAATTTTTCCCCTCCAAAACCGAGAATGATTCCAATCCAGGACCAGCCCTTGATATGCTTGAACCAGACAGACAGGGCATATGTGGCCACAGCAGGACTAGGAGGTAGAAGCCAAGAGGGAAGGAAGAGACCCCACTTGAACTGGCAAAGGACTTGAGGAAACTTGTATTTTTGGCATCTTCAAGTACTTGTAATGTCTTCCAGATTAAACAGGCAATGAACCAGTTTGTACACACTCAGATGCATCGGGACTTGCAAATCAAGATCAGGGGAGAAGAAAGGAGCAACAGTTGTTCCAAGAGGCTGTGGATTTCCTCATAGAACTTGAATCTTTCCCTTTGACTTTCAGCAGCCCACTAGACAGGAAGGAGTTGAAAAAGATGCCTGCTGACTCCTGTGAGCTGAAGCAGCACAAGTCAGAGCCTAATCTGTATTTTGGGAAAGAGGAAGTCTGAGGTATTTTGAGATATTTTTGTGCAATTAGTAAAAGCAATCAATTCAGTTGGTAGGGGAAAAAAAGAGTAAATGGGAACAATTGAAACATTAAATTAAATCATTAAATCTGGTAGCATGAAAAAATTGCCCCTAAAAAGAATTGGCCAAGTCCCCAGATGATGCTAGATACACAGAACTCCGAAGGGTATGGGAGTCTTATTTGTGGGTTTACCAGCATATGAAAACTTCAGAGTAGTTTGGATGAGAACGAGAAACCCTTTTGACAGTCAGCAAATTTTGATTTGGCAGTTTTAAGGATTCGTTTATCCCTTCCATACACATAAAACCGCACACATGCACACACAGAAACTGCTCCTTTTCTAGCCTACTTATGAGGTAGTTTTCACAGATTGAAAACGGAGCCTAGTGATAAAGAGTGAGCATGCAGGAGCACTGTGAGTGGTGCTTTAGTAAAGGTAATGTTTATGTTCCATAGTACTGCACCTCCTGGCAATAGGTTTTAGATCAGTAAGGTATTTCTACTTGAATTTTCAAGAAAGAAAATTTATGATCTGGACAAACCATGCATTGTTGTCATAGCTTTATAGATTTAAGCCACAAACAGGCTCACATATAAGGATGGTAATAATGCTTTGTCCATTATCCCTAGGTTAAAAACTTAACACCAAATGCTATCCCAGCCAGAGAAATTACCAGGTAATGTCATCCAAACAAAACTACATAAGACAAAACCCGCTGGCTCCTTGTGCCTCTGTTAACACCTGTTAATATCTAGGGTAAATATACCTGAAAATACCGGCTCATCAAAAAGCATGAGTACACCTAGAATTTATACAACTGAAAATGTTCCCACTTCACTGACTGAAACAATGGATTTGTTCTTTCAAGAACAGCCTATAGAGTGCTAAAATACCTACCTGAGAGGGATGCCATATGAGAACAGTAAGCCACAGTGAAATCATCTGGTAAATGAGGCACTCAACTTCAACGCACGGTTCATCTTCAGATAATCGTGGGTAATGCTTTTTCCATCACAGAAGGAAATCCTGGTATTTCAAATTGAAATAAAGGTGCAGGATATGGAACTATGTAGGAGTTAGTACTGTGCCTTTTAAGAGACTGAAACACTCTGGTTAAAGCTGTTGCTCTTAAGAGTCTGCTGAAGCTGGCAAGCTGACAACCACCTACGTTGTGTGTAGTTAAGATGTGAGTTACTAAAGACCCTAATCATGAGTTTTTCTAAATGACGAACAATGAATATTGAAGCTGTTTTCTCATACCATCATGTGATTTCTAAACAAAAATAGACCTGAAGCAAAAATAAAGGATGGTCTCTTTTCACAAAGGAGAAGGAAAACGTATTTCAATTCTGAACTTCCAGTTTCTAGAACACAGTGGAGGGAAAGCACACGTGATTTGCTAGTCCCAGATCTAGAAAGACACTTCTGGGACATCTGAGCACTTTTGTGCCTTTGAGACATTTCTTTATACAGCTCAGAGATCAAAAAGTTGCTATAAAATAGGGTCTTTATCAAGGGACCTTTGGATTAACACCTCCTAATATCTGCTTTCCAGTCAGGCCACTTCCATTTCCTTCTTATTTTCAAAGCCTTCCCAAAAGTTTTAGCCATATGGAATGGCAACAGTGATTCAGAGGTCCAATTCTGGAGGTCCTGTTTTCATCACAGGAGAGAAACCCACATGTTAAGCATATTTATCAGTAGAGTCACACATAAAAGTAGGGCTATTGAACAAATGGAAAATGTTAGCTCATGATCAGATAGCAGATGCTTCTTGTAACAGAAACAAATCTATAGTTTATAGAAGAATTGATTCCTCAAGTCACTAAACGGGTACTTGGAAATAAGTTAGTCACGCTTAACTAGGTATAAACCATATCGATATTTCCATAAAACCACAAATTACCCAGTTACTGTTGCCAGATACTTAACAATCTTGAAAAGCAATCCAGCAAGTATGCCAAACCATGATACCCACAAAGCATTAAATACTCTACATGAGTCTCTAGTGTATCCAGCCAATGACAGCATGTGACTATGAGGCAATAATAACTGATGTTAAGAGGATGATAAGAACAGATAAACTCATTGCCAGATTATATTTGATGATATAAAGATAATGAAATTTGAAAACAGCTCTATTCACTCTGAAGGCTCTTCTGAGGGTGTTTGTATCTTGAAAATAATCCTAATGTTAAAGCAAAATTGTGAGTGCATTTTCTATTAAAAAAAATCAGTATTAATAGCCGATAAGAAGATCTATCTGATGATCCTGTTGAGGGTCAGAACAGCTTATCACTTCTTAGAACTGTAAAGATAATATTAAGCATGCAAAGAAGCAGCTATGGATCTAGACAAAGCCGCTCAGTAAATCAAAAAGCTCCCCTGCTACGTTCCACAGCACACAAAGAGTTTTAGCTCTTGGTCGGCATACACTGACAGCTACTTACATCAATTTCAACACTAGCACACAACATTCAGATAATATTTTTGGAGCAGTATTTTTTCTTTCTGATGTCCCCCACTCTCTGGCAGCCTATTCTGGGTTACCAGCTTCTACACTTTAAAGAGGAAAACAAGGCAGAAGTATACGCTCTAACAGTGAATACAGAACGGCGAAGACTGGAGTTCACACCTTGGGCTGTAGAGGAGCTCCAAATTTCATCGATATGGGGAAGGTCCATTACATGGTGAGTGAGTCAAGCAAGTATAAAGCCTAAAGCCACCTATAAAATGTCTCCAGTTTAAACTTCCTCTTGAAATCTCAAGATGATTGTTACAGAGAAATAGATATGGAGAACATGCACTTCAAAACAAAAGCTCTCCTCGTGCCTCTAATGCAGGAATATCAAGTTTCAGCTCTCCAAATGTGATCTGGTAACACAGTTAAAGAACGATAGAAGCAGCAGTTCAGCAACTGCTCAACTCCATGTCATTTGCTGACCAGCTTCTGTTTTCCTGCTCTAGAGTGAACATAGTTCACGAGGCCAAATATGTAGAACACTGACACAAAAAAACCCACAACAACAAATCAAAACAAAATTGGTACCCACAGGAGAGACCCACAGTCTGTTCTCTTGCAGCCAGACTTGGTTATGAAACAGATCTCTGTGAAGGCAAATTACTATGAGAGAAGTGCTGCACGCAGGGAGGGTGGACATTATTAATGTCACTTCTTTCTACTCGGGAAATGAGAGACTAGGCAAAGGGGTCAATTGCTCACCTGGAAGAGTATTAAATCAACCAGAGAGCAGCAAGAAGAGGATCAGGCTAATGTAACAATTTTAGGCTGATGGTACTGTTCTTGTGACTTGAAGTACAGGTCACAAGATATAAGACTTTCAAAATAAAAACTTTATGACGTACTATGAATAGATTTCTATATTTTGTGCAGTACAAGAAGACGATGAGCCAGGTAAAAGGAAAACATTTCTAACATTTAGACTGTATTTAAATTAAACATTCCTGTCAAGTGAGCCCCTCTGTAATACACCTACAGTGCACATGCTGGTATAACGACAATTTAAAAAAAAAAATTGTAACATGAACTATTACAGCGGTGAATGATACTATTTGAACTAATGAGTGTAAGTTATTCTTGAGAAGTATGGGTAAATATTGAAAATGCATGAAATATATGACAGTCATATAACAGCTTGTGTTCTGCAAACCATAGTGCAGGTTTAAGACTAAGAACAAAAGAACCCAACTGTTTTCTTAGGTTTTTTTCCCCATGAAGAAACTCAGGTTTTGATGTTTGCACTTTTGCAGAACCCTGAGTAGCTTGGCTTCTCTATCTGCAAAGCAGAGCAGAGTTCATCCAGCTGTCTAATGAGGTAAGAGAGAGTGCTGCGACACGGGATTTGCAGGCAGGACAGGATCCCTTCTGGGAACAGAAGGGATAATGAATGGAAAAGCAATTTAATTTCAATATTTATGAAGAGACAAAGCAAGTAAACTAATGAAAAGGTCCTAATCTCTTTCTGGTAGGCTTACTTAAGTCTAACTTTAGCAAATATATGCAGTTGGAAATCTCTCAGCTGACACACAGTCATAAACTGTTATTACTCTTAAATTACTAGAGGGAAGAGAGAGGTCTCCTCAGTCTGGGAACCCCCAGCTGTACGGGTCAAAGAACACTAGCTTTAGATTGATGGTATCTTGTCCTTAGTCTAGTGTGAAGAGGAAAACAATGAGATGTAACTGCCATTTAAATTACAAAGACTGGACCTAACCCCAAAGAGGGAAAGAGGAGTGCACAGAAGCCGAAGCTGGAAAGTTCCCAAGATATTTTTTTCCCACTGACTCTACCAACTATTTTGAAGAAGAAATTTGCTCAACTTGTAAGAGACACTGAAGACACAGAAGGGGGATGTTTCATGCAGTAGCAGTGATTTGGACGGACTGCCCAGTTCCTTCTAATTTGATAATCACATAATTATTTAATAATCTAGATTGGAAGTGACACAGGAGATCATCTAATCCAAATCCCTGTAAACTTTTTACTCTTGTATCTATTCACCCTGGATTTACAGCACCATAGTTATAATATATTATAGGTTGGCCAGTAAATCTATAGCTGTACATAAACATTGACTGCAAATATGCAAAGAAAGAAATTTGGAAATAGGCGATATTTTTTTTCCCTAAAAGTCAACTCCTTGCCCACTTTTAAGACCAAAGGTAAATTGCATGTTCTCAAGAGAAACATAGCTGTGTCAGACCCAAACTAAAAATTAAATACTGTGGTGTTACCACTAGTCACTTTAAAATGCTGTATGTTTTCTTCTATATTCATGCGCAAATCACTCCTGGCTAGAACACTGAATCTTAAAATTGAAAATAATTCTTTTAAAAGTTATGCCTTTACTTACGCTCACTTCAACTACTACGGCTGCTCTCCGTTTGGTCTGATGCCACCGTCCCCCCATCCCTTTCCGAGAGTTTAAGCATAGTCATAATAGCCAGTGAATCATCAGATTTTAGTAAAAATACCAGGTGTCTTACCGGCTTAGAGTGTCCTAGAACAATGAGTCTCTCATCGTCTTTTTCACTTTCTTCTCCTTCTATATACTTGCCAATAAATGCCTTGAAAACTCACTACTTTGACCTCTATCTCCACTTTTGTTTCAGTGTTGAGTCGTACTTATCTGACTCCCTTTGTAGTAGCAAACTGCTCTTTGTATAAACTGAACTTGGTTAAGAATTCCCTTTTGCTGTGAATCCGAATGGAATTCTTGGCAGTACAGAATACCATACACCATGCCAGGGTGTTTGCTCCCAAATCTCACTCAAAGGCACGGGGCTTTGTTCTGATTTACGCACTTCAGATAAGATCAGAATCAGGGCAACAGTTCCTGCCAAAAGAGCATACAAACTGAAAGGCAGAGAAGATAAAACAGACTCACTCCTAGAGATTCAGAGCATGGAAGTAGCATAAAGCTTTTTTAACTTAGCAGAGAGTGATGCTAGCCTGTGAGAAGCATCCATAGGCCCTGTGGAAACAGGAGGGTTTCCAGAAGAATTACATATGAACGCAGAAAGATGAATAAGCTGGTGGAAAACATTAGAATTAAAACTTTAAAATATGTCACTCTGCTTCAAAGAAGGTAATTCTGGTTTTACTCACGGTGCAATCATGCTCATGTTTTCAGAGACCTCAGGACTCCTCTACATGTACAAAAAAGTTATGAGTCTGGACAGTAGTTGACCAGATAACGACTCCCTAGATTTAGTTCTCCTTACTGTTGCATCTGTCCTTCTGAGGCTTCATCTTGCTAATTGACGATACAGGAACTAAAGCAAGAAACATTCAAATCTTGCAGTGCAATCTGTTTCCAAACGCAGCTGCAAGGTGACTGGAGGCAGTTTTCCTCCCATGTTGCTCTTATAGGGATGGGGAACAATGCTTTGCAGACAGCAGGTTGGTCTCTCACCTAGCCCTTGGCATCTCCATTACCTCTCATATGCTCTGTCACAGCATATGCTGACAAAGTCAGCTTTGCTAACCTTTTTATATGCATTCTCAGGGCTTGGCCTACCTCCACTTCCTAGTGAAAACCTCATGCCCATTTAAGAGTCTGTCTTAGTCCATGCTCTGTTCTTTTGGGAAGCAAAGGATAAAAACATCTTGTTATGTGCAGGTTACACAAAAATAGTAAATCAGTTCTAAGATACTTAGCTTTGTTTGATAGCAAAAAAAAAGGAAAAAAACCACATGTATCAGGGGAAGAAGCAGTGCCTTCGCTTGCTGAAGCATGCTTGGTGTTTTAGCATGGGCCCAAGCTATTGTCCGTAAGTCTGGACAGACCAGACACAGGCAAACCATACATGCTACAAAACAGTCAGCCAAGAGATAACAGAAGCCAGCTCTTCTTGAATATGTGAATGCTCTATGTCAAAACTGCAGCTGGGCTAGTAGTTATTGGAGAAGAAAGCATGACTCATAAGGTTCAGTAGGCTTTAACCACTCTTCATATCACAGTGTAGACATAATCCCACAGTCTCACTGTGCAGTTCCTGGACAGCTGGAGAAAGACTTTGGAGAGAAATATGATATGCTTTCCTTCCAAAAGCTGAAGCCTTTGACACATCTCTCCAGGCAAAGGAAATAATCATGACCTGATCTTGGTTCATGTAGTCAGAGCTATTGTAAAAAAGCTGTGTGTACATTAGAGGACAAGTGCACTCTACAGTGGGACCAGTGTGCACACCTCACAAGGGTGTACTCTGGGCCAAATGAAGACACAACAAAGATGCACACCATCCTATGGAACTGCAAGGCCTGACTGGGACGCTCACACCACCAAGACTGAGGGGTACAGAACAGAATTCTCATGCTCCACGGTGTGGCACAGATTTAGTGGAATAACTAAAAAATTTCATCTAATTTGGGTTCACATGATAATACTTCTTACTCTGGCTGAAAACTGCATTTCCCTTACTTTGTTTTCACCAAGAAATGAAAATTGCATGTGTCTCAAAATAACTACATTTACTCTATGGCAGAATAATGGAGAATGTATACACGTTACTTTTTCCTATCCCCCCTTTTTCCAGATGCAAAGCACGTATTGTTTTCAAAGCAACGTGTGTTGTATGACATAAAGCATGCCAAGTTTCATGAAAACCCATGCATATTTATAAAATAAGGGTTGGATGATGCTCATAGATTAAAAGCTGATCGTTGAAGTTAATTTCTGTTTATTTCTGATGATTATTTAGTCCTGAAGCGGTTTTGTGCTATTCATTGAAATTGATTGCAATGAAATGTTTACTAAACTACAGTACATCTTTCTGCATCATTTATTGCAGTTAGCTTTTCTAATTTTCACAAGAGTCAAATTTTACATATAATCTCTCATAACCTATTGTTAGTTTCAAAGCAACTCTAAATATCACAAGTCGTTGATCAGTCACCTTACAGTAGAAGAATCATAGAATCATTTGGTTGGAAAAGACCTTTGAAATCATCGAGTCTAACGGTATCTGTTCACTACTGAACCATATGTCAGAACACCTCATCTACCTGTCTTTTAGATACCTCCAGTGATGGTGACTCAACCACATCCCCAGGCACTCTGTTCCAGTGCCTGATGACCCTTGCAGTGAAGACGTTTCCTAATAACCAACCTAAACCTCCCCTGGTACAACTTGAGGCCACTTCCTCTCATCCTCTCCCTTGTTACTTGGGAGGAGACCAACATTCACCTCAGTACAACCTCCTTTCAGGCCGTTGTAGACAGCAATAAGGTCTCCCCTCAGCCTGCTTGTCTCTGGGCTAAGCCACCCCAGTTCCATCAGCCACTCCTTGTAAGACTTGTTCTCCAGCCCCCTCACCTGCTTTGTTGCCCTTTTTTGGACACACTCCAGTGCCTCAAGAACTGTCATCTCATGTGGTCCATATGTGGAGACTCCCAGATAATTCTAACTGCTTTTTAGATGATGTATTGTCCTGCAGCCTTTGGGTTTGTTTTGGTTTGGTTTCCAACCATAGGCGGTGTTCCACTGCCAGAGAGCAAGCCCCAGGCTATTTTGCCATCAGAATGTCCTCCATCAGTTAAGATTTTGGTAATCCTACTTTACAGGGGCTAAAATGTTGGATTTTTCCAAACATGCCTGATATAAATAAGCTAAGTGTTCTGAGAGGAATACAGAAGTATTTAATCAGGCAAAACTTCCATTGATTTCCATGGGAGTCTTGTTGGAGTAAAGAACTGAGTCAAGACTTTAAAACTTGGCACATTATCAATCCCAGCAAATGACGGGCGAGAGCTGATGCCTAACGCATGTTCTAGGGAGGAAACAACTTGGCTCAGAGACCATATTTAAAACATCACATACTGTAGTTTAAGCTCTGTAAGAAGTGAGAAGAACAAAGCTTAAGTTAGTCTTTAAACACCCAAGTCAGAGTTCAAATATAGTGCAAATATTCTTTACATATCTCAGCATGTCTAGTGGCACACTGTAAAAGGCAAGAACAATGGAAAAAACGAAGGCAGACCTTAACGTGAAATGAAGGACTAGAGGAAGCACTACAAGGCATGATTTTTTCATGAGCTGTTGATGACTAGACAATACATGACTGTAGTATGGCAACGTTAGTTAAGAAATAAAAAACGCGTGTATTTCATACAGCTATTTTATCTCTTTTTTTCCCTGGGTTTCTCCGAAAGACAGTCTCTTCTCTATCTTGTCTGGCTTTGTGGGGGAGCCTGAAATTCATGTTCTCACAACCAAAGATAAAAGTCAAAGAACAGAGATGAAGGGGTTTACTATAAAGCCTTTTCTAAATGCTAACAAACAAAATTGAATGTGAATTTGTCCAGCAGATTGTGTTTTACGCTGTACCAGCTTGCCTTAGAAAGGCAAATTTTTCAACATGTTTCAATTACAAAAGGTAAGTAAGTCTAACAAATGGAGTAAGCCATTCAGGATTGGGATTTCTAGCTCTGTCACCTTGTCTGCTCCTTCATAGCCTGCACTTTTTTAATGCACCTAATGTTGCAGATTAGCTCAATGGCTGGTCGTTAATGGTGTCTGTCTGAACTGCAGTGGATTAAGAAACTGCAACATATCCCTTTGCTGAAGACATATTATAACCCCTTTAAACTCCTTCTTGTAAGATTCTACTCCAAAGGAGCAGAAAACTATTTCAAACAACTGAGCTCACATGGCTTATAAACTGTCCTGGAGACTTAAATCCCATCGCTTCTAATGAGGATTGTCTTACCTTTCAAGTAAGAATTTGACAAAGGTGTTATATCATATACCTTCATGTAGTATAGGTAGAACATTAAAGCATGACAATTATGTGCATTAATACGAAGCACTGTAGGGTTAACACAGGCCTGTTTTCAAAATGCTGCGAAATATATTCAGGGCCGTACAAAGAAAGAGACAGAGGTAGAAACAGCTTTCAAAGTCCAGGTGCCAGCAAATGAAAAACAGGTTCTGTCTAGAGTTTTTTCTAGGCAAATACCAAAATCTGAGTTGCACTCAAAACAGGAAAGATCTTTTTATGTTATTTCTGGTTGATTGGATTGACTTTTTTAGTAAGCATACTAGCAAGCCTTTTGCAAAAACACCTCCTGCCTGCCTGCACAAGCATTTGCTTTTTAATTGTAACACCTCCCCTGAACTCAAAAGACTTAAATGATGACCTTGGCAAGAGACTAAAATGATATACAATTCCTTTATACAAATACTTTTTGAGAAGAAAGTTGCCACTGTAATGAATTTCACCGTGTATGCTGTGGACAAACAACTCCAACACATACTAAGATGCATCTTGACCACAGAATCATATTCTAAGTGAAGGCCTGACTCCATGACAAACCAGGTATATGCACGTGTTTAGCTTATTCAGAGCTCCTAATGGCACACAGACCCCTCAGATGTTGCCTGGGTGTAACATAGAGTGCTATAACTCATACATTTTAAACAGTTGATTTTCTTTCCCTTCCAGTAACTAGGTAACAGTCTATGGAAGAGTTCATTAGACAATAAAAGAGGGGAAAATACTTTCTGACCATGGCCAGGGTGTATCCACTGTGGTCTAAAGAATCTGCAAAAGCTTAAACCAGCTTTTGCCATTTCAGTTCCAGTTTCATGACCTAAAGTGATTCTTAAAAATTTCTTCATATATACAGATACAAATCTGAGTGCATTATGACTTCTTTTTCATTTACAAAGGACACGATCACTTCTCATTTTTTCCTCTATAGATTTAGAATATAAATCCCTCAGTTATAAATAGACTTCACTGGGACATGAGAAATATTCCACCTCTAATAAAGACACAGATTTCATCATATCTTTCACAGCTGGAAGCTTAGCTGCTTTCGTTCCACATGGCTCCATGCTTCCATCTTATAAGCTACAACACTGTTAGCCCTGCCTCCTGTCACACACAGAACCTTTTTAGGGAAAGGGGCAAGAGAATTAGCTAGAAGAACTTAGGTGTGAAATAGGAGTAAGCAAACAACGAGGAAAGATGTTTGGGGCAGTGAAAGGCCTCATAAGACAGAAGAGTTAAAGACAATAACACCTGCATTGCATTGGAGACTCAAAGTCTGTGAGCACACAGCAACCATGATGAACTTGCTACCTGAAATCTCCCTACCTAGAGGCATCCTGATAGGGCTCTTTAGTCAATTTAGTGATTTCCTTCATAGTTAAAAAACTCAGAAGGCAGAGGAAAAGTAGTAGTCAAATCTGACGATTTGTACGATCATCCCATGCTTTTCCTGGAGCTTGTAATTTCAGAGGTCCTGCAATCAGGCAGCTGGGAAGCATAGGCGTGTAGCCTCTGGGTGTTCATAGACACTCAGTGGTGTGGCTGGCAGCTACCATGGAGTAGTCATGGATGTGCTCTAATGTACACCGCAGTGTGTCAGCACTCAGGGGGAAAGAAAAAAAAAAGAGAGGACTATAAATGATTTCTCCATTTTTACATTGTTGCTACATCTAATCAGTATTTATTTATATACAGAAAATGTTGCCTTGAGCTCAAGATTATTCATTTGTAATGAATTAAATGTTTAACATTTCTTGATTTCAGTCGCACTTTCCAGGCTTAGCTACATTGAGGCACAGCTATTTTTCCTTCTGAGCCATGCATTACAGCCATGGCAATTCGGCTAGTCCGGATCTCAGCAGCACTGCAGACAAAAGTCTCCATTCAAAAAGAGCCTTGGCTAAGTGGTAGCTCTCCGTTTTTATAACCCCCACCCAGTCTCATTAAGCTTGTAAGAATGTCACCTCATCCTGCAGAGGCTTATTCACATAGATAGTCCCTATGTTCCAAGGAATAAATGATCTCAAGACCATGCTCCTAGCTGGAAGTGTTATACACCAATATGGTCATAAAATAGACCTGCAGTTCTCCTGTCTGGACAAGTGAATGGCTCTGCCTCTTGAAATAAAGCAAATTGCAAAGAATGAAACAAGAGTAAGCCCATCTAAAAATAAATAAGGACAAGTACAAATATTGTTACCATAACTTCTTGTTTGTAGCAGAAGGAGCTACTCTGAAATTTAAATACATCTTTAGTGAGATGTGCATTTTCACAACAGCTACATTATGGGAAGCTACCAGCCTCCTGCTGCTGCCACCATCTTTTAGTTCTAATAGCTTCTTGCTGACGTGTCTTACTCAAACTTTATTATCAATGGTAAAAATGGAACATGATGGGACATCATCTTCCCTTCATTGAATGTATTTTACAAGAGAAACCCAACCAAACCTGGCCAGTCCTATAATTTCCAATATCTGGTTTCTCCCAGTTCTATTAGTGTGAGCAAATAGGATGATGACAGGAAGTATAAACCAAGGAAAAAGCTACATGCATTCAACATACAACTGCATTCCTGAAGACAAATATGTCCTTAAGAGCATATAAATGTGTAGCATTTGAATAATCTGGCGTTTACCATTCTTCAGTTAGTTTTACAGCAGAACAAAACAGAGGGTCTCACCCTATGTGTTTCCCCAAGTACAATGGCCATTTTGTAGAATGGGAAAGCAACCTGTTCTGTGCAATAATAATTTTATTAACATTGTTATGTGAGAGGTCACAGCCACACATCTTAAATTTCTCAGAGCAAGGCAGCCATGCTCATAGATATTAACACACCTGCTGAAATAATGGATCTCAATTGCTGATTATGAGAAGCCAGTAGAGCCGCACAGAACACTGTGCTCTGCCCATATGCCAGCTGTTAGATGTTGAGCACTAAAACCAGATGACTGCATCTCTGCAGCAAGAAAAGGCATCAGATCCCATGCCTGCAGGCTGACTCTTTTTGTTTGTTTGTTTATTTATATGAGACCAGAAAAAAAGTCTCTCTCTGGCAGCATCACAATTAAGAAGAAACAAGGATCAACAATAACACAGCATATGATGCCAGGAGTGCTGATCCTCCTCCAACTTCTGAATCCATTTAGCATGTCCCAAAAGACGCTGCACAGATGAAACTCTTTGATTTGTTTTTAACCTCTATGAGAGCTGCACAGGTGCAGCCCATTTGGAAAGCAGGCAGCTCCCATTTCTCCACCAGGGGCCACGTTACTTTGAAATCATTCCATGAAGTCATTAGACATGAGTTTGTTGTTACTGTTTTTAAAAGACACAATTTATTCATTTCTGCTTTCAATAGCTTAAGAACCATATGAATTAAATAGTCATCTCTGCAACCTATTAAGGTGATTCACCAAGTCCCAGTCTGCTTTGTTAAACAAATTGACTTGAGTCATTGTGTTGTTTACTAAAACCAAAATAAAAGAAAAGAAAACAAAAAGCCCATACACTCAGTATACATGATTTTTTTTTTTTAAATACTATGCCTGGAGATTAATCAAACCTCTCTGTTAAGCTGTCCTGGTGAAATGGGAAATGAAATACCTCACTATGTATGTAAGCACATATTAAGGCAGTTTTTAGAAGTTAGACTATCGTTCCAATATAACAGAAATTTCAAACAAAAAATGAGCTCACAATTGTAAAGAACTTCACATGGTAACATAATCATGAAATCTTTCTATTTATTGAAATAAAGTAGGCAAAGCAGTATGTCTGTTAAATTGTCTATCAATCTTATTTTTTTAAATCTAAACACTGCTTTTCTTCACAGAAAATATTAAAGATAAACATCTCTCATATAAATAACAAATAAATGAAAGCCAAATAGCTCAGTATTTGTCCATAGCTATTTTGCTGCACACGTTTCACTCACTGAATCACTAGAGGTTGCAAACAAAATAGCCTATTTTGACCATTGTATTTGATCTCCTGGGTAACGCAGGCAAAAGAACATCAACAGTCAATTTCTGCGTCAAAACCATTATTTTTGTTTAATCTACAGCACCTCTTTTAAAAAGATACCCGGTCTTAATACAAATATTTGAAGTGAAGGAAAAACCAATGTGTCCCTAGGTAAATTGTTCCAGTGGTTAATTTACTCTTCCTGGTAAAAATGGGCACATTATTTCAGTTCTGAATTTGTCTAGCTCCTTCTTCTAAACACTAGACTGTGATATCTTGTTCTGCTTAAAAAGCTAGATTAAAGATGTCAGCAGTAATTGTGCGAGTTGATGTACAATAACATATAGCCTTTGGTGTCGACACTAATCAAGGTTAGGGAACTCCAGCAACATGTAGATACACAGCAGGAGACAAAGGTTCAGCTAATTCAGAATTCTCTTGCCTTCGTGCTTTTGATGAAATTTTAATTCCGTTTGGGTGCAGGTCTGTCTCTTTTATTGTTTGGTGTTTGAGTATATTAAATTGAACATTAAAAAGAGGACTTCTTGCTAGATTTTGGTTAACGTGCTGTTATTTACTTGCATATATTGATAAAAGAAAACTCAAAGCTACTGACGGTCTCTAAAATGTTTGTAAGATGGAGCAATTACTATTGTCAGAATTTATCACTAATAATGCTTAGATGGTCTATAACTTTTACAGTCCAATAGAAATGCGTGAAGGTTACCCTGAATAACTGTAGACCGAAATTATGGGTACTAACTGGCAAAATTTAGTGAATTTAATTGAAAAATAATTGGTTTAGTGGAAAAGGTACATTCTGTTGATTTTTTAAAGGACTTTGCTTTTAATACCCTGAACTCTTTCAAACTCCTTTGTCCTACTTACTTTCCAGTGAGCAAGGTGTCTTTAAAATCTAGAAATAGGAGAACTGTTCTGAACAAAGTGTTTTCCTTAGAACAATGCAAACAGAAAAATCAAAATACCCTCACTGTATGACATATTCTGCTTTGTGGGGTTTATTGAGAAGAAATCAGCAATGGCTGCATAATTAATGTTGAGACATGCATTTAAAGAAATAGGTTTCAGTCTTACTGAAATATGTGAATGATTGGATTTAGTCCCCAAACATAGTAATTCTTCAATGGACAATCTGGAGTGCAGCTGTGGGGAGTGTGAAGCAAAGGGAAGTTAGAAAGTATTCGGGGGGCAATTTGGAGGTCTTCAGGGACTATGTAAGGTTAAGAATCCCACCAAAAAAACCAAGAGTTATTCTTAAATTTGCCAAAATAGTTACTTGCGGTCTTCCTAAAATTGTAAAACCAAACAATAACAAAACAAACAAAAAACACAAACCAAACCAAACAAACAACAAATTGACACCACGCCAAAAAAAGAAATGCAAAATACCACAACCCAGTGGAGGTCACCCACATATTTGTACTGTACACAAAGACAGAATAACCCAGAAATTATGAACTGAGTTTTTATGCTAGCAAGGTATAAGAATAAATTTCTTTCTGTATAGAGCTCCTACCTGCTAACCAGAAGCTATGAAGAGCTTTGTCCTCCATACAGTGTGGTAACTTCAGCCATGCACATTAGCTGTTGAAGAGGAAGGAGGTATTAAATTTATCAAGACCAGTATTAAACACTGTTACTCTGTTAAACACTGTACAACTCTCTTCTTTATCCACTCTTCAGTACCGCACACTTGAACACAACCTGCACTGAAAGGTTGTCCACACATTTATCACATTCTTCAATGACTCAATCAACTTTCCCAACAAAGCAAACCATAAATTTTTAAACACACTGTCTCAGTGGGAGTCAAGGTTTGGGTGGAGGGAGAAGACATGGGAAGTAAAAATGGGCAAGGTTGAAAGGCAAAGGTACAACTTGTAACTGGGACTTCAAGGGGTGGATAAGCTTAACTAGTGATTTCCTGGTTTTTCTAACACTTGTGTTGACGTTATGTGCACTTCAGAAACCTGGCCCTGGCCCTTAGTTTCACAGAGCAGGGGAGAGAATGTGGAACAACAGCTGCACTTCAAAAGCCACATGGCTTTCAGAGTGTTTTGTTCCCCTTCACACATTTTTATGCCAGAAGTGAACATATGGCCCACTGCTTGGAAATTTCCCAACCTAAATTTTTGTTTGATTAATTTCATCCAGCTACTCCCAGTTACAAGCCCTCGTAACACCCCAGACGGTTATACTCCTTCCTTTACGTTTATACCCTTCCATTAGCTCTAGATGCTCATGCACCTTCTTAATCATCATATAACTATGCACATCTTGTCCTTTTCCTCTTTTCTTGCCATCATCTTGCTGTGCTCTTTAATCATGTTTGTGGCTCTTCTGAATTCTCTCCAAGTTTTTGATATATTTGTATGATTTTCAAGTGTCCATACCCGTACTTTCCCTCATAGGTGTAGTGTTACTTCTATATTGAGAATTGCTTTCTCTTGAGACTCCCATACATCACCTGCCACAAGCACCATCTGAGCAGTTTCCAATATGTTAGAGGATGTGATCAGTGTGCTTGTTCCCCTGTCCCTGATTTTGGAACCTCGACTGGCATCCTCTTACAAGTTCTTTTTCAATTTCTCATCCATTTTTATTCTCCAAATGAAAGACAGCAGTGCAGGGAGACTGGAGGAACCTGGATGCCTTAACAAAATGCTGATGCTAGATACAGCTCCTTCTTCTGCAAGCAATGAATTTCTGCACTGTGAAGAACTTAGCAGTGCATGAACTGGACAGGTGTTCGTAGATGCTACACACATAGGATACACAATGGTCCTCAACTCGTACACAGTTTTTAAGTGAGGATCCACATCATAGTTTAGTTAAGCAGAAAGCCAGCTTGACCCATTCAAAACTCTACTGAACTAATGATACACAGTCTCCTCACGTACTGTTTAAGCATGATCTAAAGTCTCATAATTTATACATTTTAAACAGTTAGTTTTTCTTCCCTCTCAGTAAATGGGTAACAGGAAACAGACAAAGATCCTTAACTTTTCTTTCATCTTCCTCACTAGTGAAGTGAAAATCAAACGATAATTGTCTGGATGATCTCATTATCGTCAACAAAACTGAAACCTTGAAGTCCACATACACTGAAATGCTGATACATTAATCAAAAAAGGGAACTGTGCTTACATGTTGTTCAATAAATAAATAAGAGCTATAAGGAGATCCATGATGAACGAGCACCCTGGGAGGGCTTCAGCTTGTCAGAATTATACAGTGACATTAATCACAGAATAACAGAATTGCTGCAGGCTTCCACTGCAAAGTCCTCATTATATCTTCAAAACAAGACAAAACAAAACCCCCCAAATTCCTGCAACTTCCAAGCCCCTCAGAGTGGCATCTTAACTAACAGACTTTTTCAGCAGAATACAAAACTCAAAATAAACTGATCTTCATGACAAAGAATCACATGGGAAACAGAAACCTGTCAATCTAGTTGCAGCATCCAACCAGGCTTTGTTTCCAAGTGTTTGTAATCATTGTGCTTGTAAATCAACACAGCAAAGTATTCTTCATGGGCTCTGAAGTACGTTAGCAAAGCTAACCTTCCTATAATTACAGTACTATTACTTGTCCCACTCAGGCAAAACAAGCAATATTTGTAAAGCAGTCTCACTAGCAGACCTAGGTGTCACAGCAGCAATGGTTTCATGGAAGTTCCACCTCTTCAATGCTCAGATAGAGACTGCTGGAGGACAAAATTCTGTAGTGCTGACTTAAATCCCAAAGAATTAAAAAAAACATAGGAACTAGAAATGACTGAAGTATTGTCAGCTGGTTCAAATTTGTCTGACTAATTATTTTTTTAATCTAAGAACTAGATTAATGGGACCTCAGAGTGCTGACCATCTTATGAGTTATGACTCATTGGATAAATCACCTTCAAATATTACATACTTGTATACTTGCCACATGCAAGCACTTCAATAGACCTTTCCTAAGACAGTCATAGACAGTTTTTACTTCTGGCCAAAGCAAAAAAAAAACCCCAAAACAATCTCTTTAGTAAGTTGCTTTGCTACTTCTAGAATTTTAAAAAAGAGGATAAAACTTTCATATTTCAAATCATCTATTCAAATCTATCCAAATGCCAGAAATCAGTAATAGGATTACAAATACAATTACTAATAAAAGAATGTTCCAAACTTCAAAGTGTTTTGTGTTTTAAGTTTCCATAGAGTCTTGAGAAACGGTAAATAGTATCTAATTCTCTCCTAAATGGTTTGCTTACCTCTAGGTGGGGTCTACTTTGGGATTTTTTGCTAATGAAATTTCTATAACAGTGACTAGCCAACATTAACTGCAACAACCTTAGGTTCATAGAAGCATCACCCACATTAAACATTTTATATTCTACTTTGGGGTATCAGAATGCAAAAAAAAGAAAACAGAGTTACATTCCTGGAAAGAGAACTTACGTATACAAATAAGTAAATGGATTTTCACAAGTTCACATTGGGTGTTGAAGTGTTTTCAATGTCAAGCATCTAGCAGGAGTTAAATAGTACAGAAAAATCTGGTCCCAGTTATGGGTGCTGAAAACATAAAAACTTTACACCCCAGTATAGATAAAGCCTTAAATGTCATTGATCTTTTTCTTTCCCATTGAGCTCTAATCCTGCACCAGCAGAACAAAGAATTAGTACTGCACGGCTGGGAAGTTAACTTTTCCTCCACACCTGCAGGTCATTCCTCCTGGGCTCACTCCATTGATAGGCAAGGCGTTATTTGCTTAAAAAACTAATCATGTGGTGCAGTTGAGCTCCTTCATTTCCAGAAGAAAGGCATCTGAATTTCGGCCCCTGTTTCACAAAGAATTCATGAGAGCGCTGGGTTCAATCAGTGGGCTCAGCCTGCAGGATCGGGGCCATGATTTCATTACTGTTTGTTTAGTCTAATTAAAAACATGTACCTTAGGTAAATTGTCTTGCTTTCAACAAAAGCCTCAGATGAGAAGTGTCACATAAATGCAGAGCACTAAGAACACAGTAGGAGATTTACATTTAAGAGGGGGAAAACCAGACTGATTCAAGAATCATTTCTTACTTGGTAACAGTTTCTTAAAAGCCGCCATTTGAACTGAAGAAAGCTCCTTTATCGTCTTTCATAGCAAGTGAATCAGCTGAGTACATAATGTCCTCTTATCCAAGTCTCCTTTGCAAGGGAGAATGAGTTTATTAAACAAGACAGACAGACAGGGAGAGCAGTAGATATTGCTCACATCTCTGAGTCAAAGGCATTTGAATCACTAATCCCTACCCACAGGTGTGTTCTAGCAGTGGTTTTTCACACAATAAAACAGAGGCTGGGGAGGAAAGAAGGAAGGGACAGAAACTCTGTCAGCTCCTGGGAAGACACAGTGAGTCCTTCCTCCTTATTCAAGCAAGTGGTACGGAAAGAACACCCTGTGACTTTCAGCACAATTCCTCACTTTGATTAATAAAACATGGGGAGAAGCAGGAATTGCAGAGAATTCCATAAAGCAATAGACAGGAAACTGGTGATAGTACATCAACCACTCCCCCACCTCCGGCATAGATTCAGATTTCAGCAAAACCAGAACTGTTTCAAGTCCGCTGTTCCCTCTAGTCCTATTAAACATTTTGCATGCTGGGTGAGTCCCAGTTGTTTGGATTTTCACGTTAGATTACATGCTGCAATAACTGTGCCCTGTGCTGTTTCACATTCACTCGGTCTTTTTTCTTGGAGCTAAACCCACAGCAGAGAAGCTACAGCAATGCATCCGCAGTTCCTGTTGAAACGATGGCCCTGACCACATCTTTGAAACATGGTTTGCTAAACGTTTATTCAGTTTTATGTAATGTTGCTTAGAAAAGCATTTACTATAAGGACTACCTCAGAATAAAGAGAGAGCTATTTATCTTCATATTTACAACCCAGAACAGTCATTACCTGAGTAATTTCCAGGTCTATGTCCATAGCTGGAAAGGGCAGAAACTATCTCCAAAAGATGAAAAAAATCCCTCTCTTTCTTTGGCAGTTTGGAGCACAATGCTTACAATACAAAAATAAAACAGCTCCAAAGGGCAAGTAAAGACCCAGTTCTTAAGATTCAGCTCAATCCTGTTGCTCTTGGGGTGTCATTGCGACAAAGCCATTCTCTCTCCTCAGCACTCACAAGCACCTGCAATATGAAGAGGGAGAAATGGAGGTGGTGTCCCCCCACCTCTCAAGGGCTGGGACTGGTGCCCAGCTTCTACACGTGCCTGTCTCAGAAGGAGGCCTCTGCCTCTGCAGACATCGCAACTGGTTTTGTGGCCAGATTTGACTTAATTTCTCCTGCATCAGGGAGAAGATCTCCTAAGACATTCATCTTTTCTAGAAACCACAAACTTAAGCCTAGTTAGTAACAATCCCTTTCCCACCCCATCCCAGCCACACTGACAGAGTGGGGCTAATCTATTTATTCCAAGGATGATTCAGCTCTTTCGCTGTGAGAGGAATTCACCCTCATGTGTGATACTTATACTGTTATGAAACACATACATTTTGCCTTCTCTTTCTTTTTCAACAAATGGAAAAAAATAGTTTTAGGAAGTCTCAATGGAGCAAGAAGAGAGACTACTTTGTTCTCTTTCTTTCCTTGCTGAAAGGGTTAACCAATTGACATTATGGCTGCTCTGGAGAATAAATTAGCAGATGGAATTACTATCTCCCAAATCAAAAATAATTTCAGTTTATTTTTTCTCCAACAGCTTACAAAAATGTCAGAAGTAACAAATCTTCAACCTAACAAAAAGCCCAGCTATCTAAACTTTACTGCAGTCATAGCTTACTGTTAAAACTAAGTTTGATAAACTGAGGCTATTTTGATATTATATTAGTGGGCAAGTATTAGACCAGTTGTGGCCACTGTTCACTGAAGAACAATGTTATATATTTTCTGCTACAAGGCACCTCACCAGGCACACAGCGTTGACTTTCTACATTAATTGCAACTAGAACGTCTCAAAAATGCACTGAAAGAAGGTATTTGTTCATTAAAAAATTGAAATTTCTCCTTAAAGGAGACTCATTTCCTCTGATTCTTCACATGCACTGAGCTACAGCTCCATCTTTAAACCAGCCCTCGTTCCAGGTCCCCAGGCTGGGCATGACTCTCTGGGAAATCCAGCTCTGAAAGCCTCTGGTCTCCCACTCCAACCTCTGCCCCCAGCACAGCAGAACAGATTACACCGGTGATGGAGCAAACTCCAGTGGATTTCCAGCCCTAATGGCCTTCAGTTCCCAAACCCTAATCCTAACCTGTTATCCCAGAGTCTCTTAAAGAGTTGATTTGATAAAAATCTGGTCTCAGTTAATCATAGAATATTCCCCAGAATCAACTACTGAAAAAAACAGCCCTTTCTCATCGACATCATTACATCAATACCAGCTAAGGCTGACGGCAGCTTACTTGAGTAAAGACTGCAAGAATAGATTTTTAAAATAGTATTGTTGAAATGTTAATTCTAATCTATTTTTACTAAGATCCCCTTTCCAAAGATCCCAAATTTCCACATTTGTCTTGGATCAAGCTATTTGCCAAACTTCTCTAAAAGGGTTATTTCCAGAAGTAACAACCAGTCCAAAAGACTTTTTTACTGAAAGGAATAGAAAGAAAAGATCCAGAGACAAAACTGTTACATAACCTATTGGTAATGCGTGAATCAATTGGCGAGTCCGCTGCATGCATATCGTTTCCAGCATTGCACCTTGATCTCATAGAACAAAATTTTCTTTGGACAGCACTGGATGGATCTATGCTGTCATGCACTGTAGAAAACAAATGAAGGGGTTTAGTAAAGAATCTGAAAGTCTGCATCATCTCCCAAATCCCCAAATCTTTCCTGTAAAATAAAACCACAGTTTGCCATACTGGTCATGGTCTCATTTGGCTATTTATATGAGCAGCTATTAGTATTTAGTAAAAATCATCATCATCATCATCTAGATTATATCTACATGCAATAAAAAGATGTGTGCAGGCTCCTTACCTTTTTCCTCCTCCTATCCACAAGTTTAAGTTTCTTGTATCAATTATCTCAACAGTTATGATCATTCAAACATTCAAGTAATAAAGGTCTTGTATATAAGTGAAACTGTTAATAGTAGTGTGTTTTGTATTTAAAAGTATGACAACCCCATCAATCAGAAAACAGAGATAATAAACATCTTTGAAGAGTGTTTTAGAAGTTAGTGGAATATTTACAAATATAAACTTGAACTCCTGATCTTAAGGCTCTCCTGTTACTCTAATTACACTGTAATTGGAGCTCCCTGTGTATATAAATATGTTTGGGGTATGTATAAATAAAATCACTTAAATTAAAACTACTTCTGCATTCTTCCTGCTAAAAAAAAAAATCTTAAAATATAAGGCATATAATATATCAATCAGTAGTTGAACAATACTCTGTTACAATAGTTAAATGTTGTCCAAAAATAAATTCTACATTTGTTCCTCACAGTGACTCAACCAAAACTCTAGCAACTATTTAACATCGCGTAATACTTTTCCATGTCTTCATTTTTTCCTTTAATGCAGCTAAATAAGGTGTTGAAACATACACATCTTCAAAGGGTGCCCCACTCGTAACTGAATATGCAAATCAGCACTCAGGCAGATTTGGTGGTGTAGTTACCACACAGTGGCTCCAAAAGTGGAATTTAGATGTCTTTACTGAGAGCAAAGTTGCTGAAAACCTAATTCAAATTATGTATGTCTAAAAGGAACATAGGGTTTATGAAAACATACTCACTGCGACTTGGTACAGGAGAACTGAGGTATCCTGGGCCCAAACTGGGTGCCCTGGCCTTTCACAGAGGTGCAGAAAGATATACAGAAGAGAAGCAGGAATAGGCAAGCTGTGTACTGAGCCCGAAGCACTCGGAAGCAGAGAATCATGGTAAATAAAGCCAGAAAGGACTTCAGAAAGGTATTTAGTGCAGCCTTTCTCCCAAAGCAGGGTCAATTATATTCTTGTTATTTCTGGCAGATGTTCATCTGAAGATGTCCAAAATGAAGATTCAGCACCTCCCTGCACATTAGCATTCATTTTAATCTTAACTATTTGAGTAGGGGTTTTTTAAGAAAAACATTAGGTCAGATGTCATTTGACACAAGCTAAACTCATTATTTCACTTCCTGTACCTCACAGATGTGGAGGATAGATTGATTATTCCTTTCTTCTTTTCACAGCTTTTGCACACTTGTGTATTTTGTCTTAGATTATTCTTCTTTAAATAGAAAACGCTATTTCTTTTAATAATTCCTCTTACAGCATGTTGGCAACATCTCTGATCATTGTCCCTGCTTTCCTCTGAATTTTTTCCAATTTGTTGCCACCTATACAACTCTTTGGCCAAGGCTATAGGCATAACAACTAAAGCAGAAAGAACAGGTCATTTATTATGCAATATAAACAGATTTATAACTTGCTTTCATCTTGTGAACAACTACAGCCCTCAGATGTGTCTGCCATAAATATTATCTAGTTGATGGTCCCCATCCATTATTTGTACAGTATTTTATGTGAGTCTGGTAGAAATGCATTTTCTCTGAGAGAGGAAAAAGTGAACATTTTTTCAGCCTGCACACTCATCTCTTCTCACCTCCTTGCAGCCTCTCACCACCATATCTCTGAAACATAAACTTTCATCTGTATTCATTGATAATGTTACTGAACTATACTGGATCCATAATAGATATTTGCAGAATGCCAACAGCCTATTTGAGAGGGAACTATTGGTGATCACTCTTCAAGTACGATTTTCCAGCTAATTTTGCACTCACCCTACAGCTCTCTCATGTGACTTTTGCAGCAAAGGCTACTTGTAGAGAAGGAGGACATCTTTGATGATGATGATGATGTTGCTGTTCCCACAACTTTTAGAAAGTGTGTGGGAAAAGCGACTAATGTCTCTTTCTATTGAAATAGTTTCTGTCCTCTGCATCCTGTTTCTTACAGCAACCCATCTGCCTCCATGAAGAAGTTATTCCCTTTATTAGTTACTAGAATCAAGGGCACTTTTCCCCACTAAAACTAAGACAAGTTTAGTTGTCTTATTTTCAATTATAACACACATTCACTCTGCTTGTCAGCTGAGGCTTTAGCATAAAAATAATAATGGACAAACAATGAATGGAGAAAATATTGAAACGTTTTTAAGGTGTGTCTTCATTTAGCTGATTGATTTGTGCGCTCTTCTCACTCAAGGCTGTGGAACCTGGAAGTGTACTGATGGGCCAGACTTCATGGAGGCTATGGCACTCAAACCTGTGGGGTTTTATCCAGCCTGTGAGGTTTGAGGGCCAACTTAAAACTGAACTTCCTAACTGAACACATTTTTTTTCATAATACTAAGAGGTCCTAAGAGAATTCATATTAAAATACTGAAAGTATTCATGTGAGCAATTGCAATGCTTATGACAAAAAACACTCCCCTCTCCTTCTGTCTTCTCTTTTTATTTCTGTTAAAACAACAAGCACCATAGAATTCCAGGTTTGCCTACTCTGCTTTTCCTTGGAAATTAGAATACAAGTGGCAAACCAATTGATTGGAGACATCTGAGAGATTGCACATGTGAAAGGCTTATTAACTGAGTTGGGAATTCTTCCCTGCCAAAATTGAGTCTGCCTCTATATTTGTACTTGCTTAGGAAAACACCGCTGCAGTTGCCAAGTTCTGGCCTACTCCACGTGTGAGGTTTTATATAAATTCTTTAATAGCTGATTTTGGTTGCAGGCTCATGACTAGTAAAACATGATGCAGGGGAGGGAGGTCATGGAGCCGCTCAAAGCTTGCAGAGTATGTTAGGGTTTTAGGGTGGGAAGTCTTGGTGGCAAAGTCAGGGTGACTAAGGCTCACCACTTCAGGAAGATGCCCGCTGAGAGGGGGGCTGATCTGGAGAGCCCGGGGCGGCTGTCTCAGTCCAGCACTCGGAATAAACCTGGGATCAGGATGGACCTCTCTCTCCTTGCCCTCTCTGTTTCTTCAGCGCCCGGGTACAGCAGCTGCTGCCAGCTGAACCGGCACTCTCAGGGGCACGGGGAGGAACATCTGCTCCCACCAAATAAACACGTGCATCCTGAACTGCAATAACAGATCACCACAATAGATGCCAAATGCATATGTTAAGGTGCATGACACCAAACAGCCTTGCATGGTCCTAGCTATACACGAGGTGGCTGAGGGCTCCAATGATAACAGAAGTATAAATGCATTTCACTGGGAGAGCTTGGAGAAATGCTCCATGTTAAGAATTCACACCTACTCTCTCTTCCATTTAAAGCTGACAAAAACTTCCAGAGCCTTAGTGATCCAAAAATGCCTGCAACAAAACCATGAAAGATAATTCTTCAAAGTCCTGATATTTCTAAGGCAAAAGGCAAGGCAAAGCAAGTTTTCCTTAAACACAAGGGGAAAAAAAGAGAAGAAAACGGACATAAACCCTTCCCCTCTCTCTCTTTGCAGGCCCCCTTTAAACAGATTGTACCCCTCCCCCTACAAAAAAAAAAAAAAAAGCTGTTTAAACAAACAACAGATGCTGTCTAAACTAACTGCGTAGTAAGTGCATACTAAAGACATATGTTGTCTTCTACCTAGCCATATGTCCTTCCCACACATACACTTTCATTCCAAATTTGGTGTAGCTTTAGAAAAACAGAACAAAGGTGCATGGAGAGGTTGTACTCTAGTTAGTTTTAAGAAAAATCCCCTAAACTTATTGAATCTGTAACAGACCCTAAAAAGTAAATGGTATTAATAAAATGCTCCAGCAAATGAAAATTATCCAGAACAATTAAAGAGACTTGTAAAGATAGACTGCATCTCTGATGAGATGATATTTCCACAAAACTGTTGCTTCTAAATTTATTAAGAGTATAACCTTAGGTTAAAATGATCTTCAAGACCACTGAAGGAATTTATTACGAAAGTCTCTCCTCTTAACCTATAATAACTTGGTCTATTTGTCTTAAACAACAAACTCTCAGCTTGCCTTTACAGAAGTACTGAGTTCTACTTTGTTCCCCTGGATTCCAGATGTAATGCTCCTTCCCAGATGATGAAGTCGTATGTTGTCAAACACACAGCTTAACTGTACCAGAACTATCAGAGCTGGAATAGAGGGCTCGGAAAATATCAGCAGTTACACTTTGGCAGAGAAAGCTGTTGCTTCTAAGCATATGCTTGGAGGATTAAGAAAAGATCAAGAGGTAAAATACCACAGATCTGGCCAGCTGTTAGCATCTATCTCCAAAATATGGACACTCGCATCCTTTGCACTGACTTTAGGGGAGTAGCTACCGCAAGCCTCTAAGCCAAAACAGACTGTGACCCAGTGTAGCCAAGCATTTCCCTCATTGCATAGCTGAATGAATCCAATTAACCTGAAAATCATTTTTAAAATCACCCAAGCCTAACTGCATTTTTCCTACTATTCATTGACATCTTGGGTAGCTTTGAATAATTGTTTCCTCTCCCATCCCCTAATTTCCCCTTAGTCAAACCTGCAATTCACACACTGAAATTGTTCTGGAGGTGTTATGTCTGGAGCATTCTTAGAAATTTCATGACAGCATCCTGGTACTGCTGCTTCTGTGCTGTAACAGGGTTCTGCCAGCAGGCTGGGACAATGTTCTGGGAGATCCTTGCCAGTAAACACCACTTTTTTATAGAGAGGTTGTAAGAATGTAGTCAGTCAGCAGGGTCTATGGCTGTTATCTCATACCTGCACTTTGCTGATTAAATTTTGTCAGGTGCTTCCTTGATCCTCTCTCTTTCACATATCATCTCCTCCTCCCAGCACCAGCTACTACTGGGAGATACATAGCCGTCAAAATACAAAAGCAGGTACAGAATCTTTGTATGGTTACTTTGATTAAGAAAAAAATTCTGTAAGTACACAAGTAATTCAAAATATTTGGGTTCGAAGTACTTTTTTGAATACAATGCCTTTAATCTAGGTTTGTTTAATTCTATAGAATATACCTGCACATTTCTGTTAATTTTATCAACTGGCTCAGACTTCACTTCTGAAAAACAGAAACTTCTGCTTGCAACAGTGTGCGTGTCGGGCAGCCAGATATACAGGTTTGACGCTTCCAGAAATAAGCACTGCACTTGTTCTAACCTGTAAAACACTAAATACTTTGCCTAAAAGGAACCACACTGTCATTATATAATACCTAGTTATTAATGCATGTGTGAGCGAGGTAGCTACTGTGGTCGAATGGATCGGTAGGCAAAGGGATTTTAGTGTAACTGCAAGCAATACTGTTTTCTATTTCCTAGGCCTGGCCTACGCCTGCAGGGTTAGACTCATCCCCAAGGAAAATGCCAGGGGAGAAATATCATCTCAAAATCCATTACAAGAAAACTGTGATATATTATCTCCTACAAAATCGAATTCTTTTAAGTCATGCATGAAGGCAATTTCTTAAAATTTTTATAGACAGCATTTTAAGGGAATTGGCATGAAAATTCATTAAAGTTTTGCAGTCACATCTAACACAGTCGTATGGATCTCAGGCTAATAAAACATGCATTCCCCACCACAGACAGGCTCTCCCAGCATGCGTGTGAGCAGCCAAACTAGTTTTCTGTTTCACCATTGGTTTGTAAGTACTTGAATCCTTTGAAGTTCAGTATCTTATCTCTAGTAAAACAATGTCTTCTAAAAGAACAAAGACTGCATCTTCATTTCTGGGTATGAAGCACTTCTCAAACTACCTGCTTTGCCTATCCGATCCTCTCTATGCATTCAGTTGCAGCCTGTCTACAACCAGGTTTCTCTAAGTTCTCCTGGTTTTCAACATGAATTCAGCAGGTTCCTCTGCCTGCACCACTGCTAACGCGTTTTAGAAAGAAAATTCCCTGATTTTACACAGTAGTAGCTGGTGACCAGTATAGTCACCTTGTTTACTTCAGAGCAAGCAGTGATGTCTTAGCCGAAGGCATGTTTTAAATCAGTTCAAAAAACATTTGAAAGTCACCCACAAATCTGTGTGCCTAGAGAATCGTGACTCTTCAGTGGTTAGATCAGGAATGCACGCCAATAAATTAGCCATGCACTCTCCTTTCAAGTGGGTACACTTTACGGCACGTTTGTGCTCAGAAGCACTGCAGTTTGCAAGCGGATGAGCATAAGGTTTGCGCTGGTGGTAATTCAGTGTTTACTTCCAGATAGCAAGCTAGCCTAAGGACACAAAACTTGCTACAGTACATATGTAGAATGTGAGAAAGAAAAAAAACGAGTTTAGTTAGGTGAATTTTCACAAACCCAAATCTTCATTCATGTTTGTGATGTCCCACTTGATAATTCCACTGGCCTCCTGTCTCCTTCTTCCAGTTACTCATTTAACAACAAACTGGTTCATGCTACTTGGAAGTCATCATTACCTTCGGGTCTAACAACAAGAACAAAAGGTGACTCCTGGCTTACGAAAAGACCTAACCCCTTATATCCTTCCACTGTAAATATCTACACCGGCTACACAGATACACAAAAGAGGATATTATTGTTCAGTTGAAATGAGTAAGTAATGATTATCTGTCATCACATTTTGAAAACTTGCAGTCCCTCTTTTAAACACTTAAATAGAGAAGCCTTGACTTGCACGCTTTAGAATGAAGCACTCGCATCTGAGATGACAAAGTTAAGTATTCATAATCATCAAATGAAAAGTTGTAAACAGTGTTGAGGTTTCAGATTTTGACTTACTGAGCAGGATGTGAATTAACTATCTTATTCAGTGATTAGTGAGTAAATAAGGAAGAAATCATCTATGGCCCTTAAAACTTTTGCATAAATGCTTACACAGAGAAGAAAAAGGAAAAGAAAAGCAGGATGATTAAAAAGAAAAAGAATAGCAGTAAGTTATTTAGGAGCCTTGATTCTTCCATTAGTAATTCCGTGCTCTCTATTGACTGTTGAGTAAAAAAAAATACATGTGGATTCAAGAAACCAGATGCCTCTAAAGATGAAAGCAGAACTAACAAATCAGGGTAATTTTTACTATGCCCGTTAGAGATCTTCTGAAGAAGAGGAGGAGGAAAGCAAGCTGGTCAAAATGTAGGACTTCTAATTAAAGTCATCCCAAATAATGACATTACTGTAGGGGAGCATGATTCAGAGCATGGTAATGCTTCCATTTGTTATTTATTTGTTAGTTTTGAAACTCTCACACATATGTCATCTACTTCTAACAAATGCCCATGTCCTGAGAGCACATCTGATATTTTTGTCACTTGCTGTCATTCTACAATACCAATATATCTTTTTAGGAATTTATTTTAGGAAGGGATGGGAAGTGACTGTAGTCTCAAGAAAGACCTGTGGCCTCCAGTAGTGCCACAGATAATGCATTCTTTCCTAATTTTCAATAACATTCAGTATATTGACCATGGTTTTTTAAAAAAACCTCTTCAGGTAGCCCTCATGGTCTCACTTCCCAGAATTAAATCCTTAGAGGAACCACAGAGAGGACATAAGATTCAGCTTCATTTCCAAATTTGGACCAGATCCCCTGCAAATGAAAGTAAGATCAGAGCACTACAGGAAAAATCACATCGGTGGTCATGCTTTGGGGGACCTGAATCTAACCCTTGTAAAATAGAAGATACTAATCATCTGTGGCCTTGCACAAATGCCAAAGATACTTATCTGAATATCTACTTTAAAAGCACTTTGTAAATAGTTAGCTTTGCACACCATTTTCATGAGGAAGTTTCCAAAAGGAAGCTTTCCACTCATCAGTGTGCGCAGGCAGTATGGATATGATAGCTTAGGTGTGGGCAGAAGCAAGTCGTGCTTGAACAAAGCTTCCTTTGAGACTTTTAACTATTTACCACTAATGGGAAAACAGATGCTTGTGTTTTTACACTTCTGTTTTAGAGTCCTTTCAACTTAAAAACAAAGAAAAACTCCTTCTTCCTGTTTTAAAAATAACACAAAAAAGCTAAAATTTCTTTTGAAGAGAGTAGACCAGGAATCTGAGAACTAAGGAACAAAGAGTCTGAATTTCCATCTGAGGAAACCAAAGGAAATTTCTGCTTCCTAGAGTAGCACATCAAACAATTTGCAGGTCACTCTAACTGTCCTGGAAACTCTTCACCCTCAACAGTAGTTCTGAAACTAATAATATGAATATTAATACAAATACAGCAGTTCTTCCTGTCGATGCCAAAAGATGGACTTTATCAGTTAGGCCCACACCACTTTTCTGCAAAGAATAATACGTTCTTGTGTTTGTTCTGTGTTACAAAACATACAGACAATGACACAGCAGAACAGCCACCAATGGAGATGACAGATTCTTTAAGAATAGAAGTACATAATGTAGAGGTCCAGCAAGATCATTTAGAAACACCAGCTTCTTTCTTTTTAGAGCATTTTATTTACTATTTACTACCAACCAGTTCTTACTAATGGAATAAGAATTCTCTTCTCTCCCTGTCATATGTACGTAAAATATATGAGTATATAGACACGCACTTAAACACACACGGAGTCAGAGTATATGTATATGATCTGGATGGCATTCAGCTACCAGACCACCCCTTAAATTTTTCAGAAAACATCCACCAGGGAGGACAGGTGCAAAGGACAGAGTCTGGAATATCAGCACTCTATAATACTGCAAACAATCAATATAAAATCTCAAAAGAAGAAATATTTTTCGAATGAACTGCTAAAATCTAAGCATTTCCAACAGAATCTATCCTGGACAGTATTTAGAGGATCAAACAGAAAGTTATTGAGAAATCTGATGAGAAAACTGGGTGCAGCTTCTCCAGATATTTTTAGTACACTTAAGCATCAAAAGAAATACCTGGAGAATATCAAAGGCAACAGATTCAATCATTATTCCTTATTTTAAAAAAAACCAAATCCATTTTAATTTTTTTACTGCTTTTCAAGAAATGAAAAAACCCTAAGATTTACATAGATATTTTGTCTCAAAAAATAAGGCTTTCCTGAAAAATGAAAGATCTGTCTGCCTTCAGATGTTACCTTTATTGCAGGAGTGTTGTTCACTGTAAATTTTTCTCAGGTTAATTTTCAATCCAGTTACTGTAATTGACAAATTTAATCACAAACAACTTTGCACACATGTGATTGATAGAATCATGTACATAGTAGAATAAATATGCAGGATGCATTCCAAATGTCTTGGCTCTGGTCCAGAAGCCAATGTCTGAAGCAAATTTGGATTATCCATGTGCTTTAAATTAAGCACTTGCTTAAGTATTTGGTGAATTGAAACCATAACTTTTTACATTTCTCTCCATGAGGATTTTATAATATTGTCCTGGGATATTTAAAAATAAAGAAAAGATGCAGAGCAGTGATATTAATGCAGCTACACAGGAACGAGATAGTGAGAACAAGAAAAAAAATGTGAATCTACAAACTGTGAAAATCTTGACTGATAAGTTTGAATTCAACCATGGATTAAGGAAATTCATTTTGCAGGACCATATAGAGCCAAGAGACTAAAAGAAGGCTGTATTCTAGCTCTCTAACAAAATCTTACAATGCTATGTTTCAGACCAAACTGAATAAAATATTCATTATTATTTTCCAAAGAATGTTGTATTCTCTTACAGTTCTGCTTTCTTTTTCTCCACTTACTTTCCCCTTGTGCTTGAGGAGTTACAGTTCGGTTTGGTATATTCTCAGACGTACAGTGCAGCACTGCATGACAGTATAGTTCTAATTAAATAAAAACAAACAGGAAGCAAACATTACTGCAAAAAGAAAGAACCAAATGCAAAGCTTCAGTGATATTAGAGGTGGGAAAAAGCCTACTAGATCACAACCATTCCCCGCAGCAATACAGCAGACAAACATTTGCTAATAAAAGACAGCAATGTCTGCGAAGACACAAGAATTAAAAAAATTATTTCTTTACATATGGGAATATATACAAAAAAAAACCCCTAATATCTTCCACTGTATGCAACTACAGTCAAGAATTTTTTTTCTCCTGCTAACTGTGTGCATTCTGGGATGTAAAATAAGTAAAAGTTATGATTCTAATTTAGCCATTTGGCAGAATTTCAGTTGATCTAATTTACTTTATCTTCAAGAAGTTTAAGAGTTTGATGTGCTGCTCTGGCTCCAATAGTGGTAGAGGTAAAAATAGGAAACAGTTTACTCACACAATCCATTTTAAAAGAAATAAATAGCTGCTTCCATTCTAAAACAATACTTTAGATAGTTCTCATTCATCTTTGATTTCTCTACGTGTGGAATTGAACCTCTTTTGCCCACAGTGCAGAACAGCATGACTAGCCGATACAACGTATAGGAAATGACTTGTGGAGCTAAAGCAAACGGTTGATGTGCTTACAAGATAAGTGTCAACTTGCGGAAATAGCAAATAACAATGACACAGTTCCCTTCTCTCAAAGCATATGCACTGTGCAAAGACCTGCTGCTAATTTTCACTCAGCAAGAGAGGATGCCATTGGCCTTTTGTTACACAGAGAAGCCGGTGATGTCATTTGGCTTTGTACTGGATATTCTGTTGCCTACCAGTCTATGAGAACATTTTTCCCAGCTAAAAGTAGCACTCTACTGAGCAGAATTAAATAATTCCATATGAATCATTCCTCCAGGCTGTTATGTTGTTCACATGTGTTGGAATCTATGGCTGAGTGAAGTACTCTGTGGAGTAAAATATCATTGGCATCAACAAGTTTTTTGCACTCTTTGGATTAGATTTCTAGTTCCTTTACTAGTAAATGCCCTTATTTGGAATGGAAAAAGATGCCTTAGGTTTTATTTTTTTAAAGCAGTCCCAGGAATCTTGATAGTCCAATTTGGTTTATACAAGTAGTTTAGATCAAAATACTCTTTGCGTCAAAACGTAAAAGTGTCAATTCCAAAAGACCAACAAAATCAAGCACAGACAAAAACCGTTTTCCTAACTTTTATTTCTCTTTTCATTTGAAAGCAATTTATTTTAACACTTCCTGCCAGGCAGCAAAGTGTAGACTTTGTAGCAAAGTCAAGGACAGAAAAGAAAGGCAAGGCCTTTTCAGTGGTGGGGTTTGGGGTTTTTTTCAAAGCAAGAGCTTTACTCACACTTGCTTTTTCTATTCCAAAGATTTCCAGTTCAGCTTTCAAGGAGGTTGTCAGAGGGTCCCCATCTCCAGGGAAGAACAACAAAATATAGTAATTGGATGTGGCACTACGACTCTGAGTTTATCCCAACTTGTCAGTGCTGGCTACTGTTTCTCCTCATTAATTCCATCACATTGGCTGGTGGCCACTGATTTGACATGCCCTGTCTGAACAGAAATTACTGTTCTTCACTCAGTGGCCAGTCCCTCATTCCTTACTCACTTGGGCAGCTCAGCTGCAATCAGCAGGATTTCTCATACACACCGGAGCTGGAAGGATCCACCTGAGGACCTTTTACTAAGCCAACATGAAAAAACGAAATGTGTGATGACGGAGCTCATGCCACTGGTTTACATTATCAGCTCTGTACAGCGCACTAGTATGTGTGAAACTCCTCGTAGCCAGTAAATAGCATACAACAAAAATCATCATAAAAAGAACTGTCACAGGAAAGTGACAAGCATAGGGCCAAGAGAAGGAAGACACTGCCCAAAAAAGTACAACGCAGTCCATGCTAATTCCTATGGTGTTGTTGATTATTACATAACAAATTATTTTAAAAACAGAATTTTATTGGAAGAGGTGGAATTAGGTGGCAGGTGTGAAGAAATGCAGGTCAGTGGAAAAAAATGCTCATTTAGCACAATAGATAAGGATCATCAGATTGTAAAGACTGTTTAACATTTGCTTGCCCACACACTCCCGGAACAGTCCTAGTTCGCATAGTCTCATACAAAAAGGCAGAGGTAGGATTGCTAGAACACATCACCTTACACAACATCCATGGAGAAAAATATCTCTCCAGGCAGCACAATTTAGCTCATCCCAAAAGAGCAACAATCAGGGTATTGACAATAAAGTTTCACTTTCAGATGCTCATCAGTTATAATTGAGAAAACTTCTATTGTGCATATGAATATTATTAATAATGTTATATATACACATATAAATATGGATATGGTAAATAATAAGGACAACCGATACCTTAAGGATATTATAAGCATACGGCTATTATTTGATAAAAGAAAATTTTAAATTCACTTTTAAAAAAAATCTGAAAATTAAACTTATCTTAAAAAACAGGCACAGATTTTGCCTGGACATTCAAATTATGACTGTTTTCTGTGATTAAGTTCATTAAGCTATCATTATCAATTCAAATAATATTTGAGCATGTGTTTTTAATTTATAGATTCTCTTGGTTCTTAAACTGAACAAAATGTTCATCCTTACCTTGCAATCTAAACGATAGCCCTGGTCACATTTTGAAATTATTTTCATATCCAGCTCCAGAGGAAACTGGATTTCAGTGATGGATGAAACCGTGATCCCTGTGTGTGCTATAAAGCACGTAGAAAGCTACAAGCTGTAAAAGGGCTACAGTTACTTGGAAAAGAAAATTTAAAGGAACTTCTCATCCCATAATCTTCTTGGCTCTGTTGTTAACACCTTTCTCTGGTTTTGAACCTGCAGGAAATACCCTATTTATATAACAGATTATGCTCCTTTTCTTCTCTGTATTTTATCTTTCTTTAGTATTGTAACCTTAAAAGTATCTATAGTACTCAGATATTAGCAGATTCCTGTCCAGATGAGATTATCAGTGATCTCAGAATAAGCCCTTCAGTGGGAACCACAACTCTGAGGTTACTCAGAGAAGTCTGCATCTGCTGATATCCTCCTGTCCATCTTTGGATGGAAATCACCCCGTCTGACACCCCAGGTTCCAGGAATCTGCCAGCCATTGAGGCTGCAAAGGCTCTTCAGAGCTGAAGAAAAATCTGCAAGCCATTTTCGTAACCTGGTGAGCCAGATCAGTAAGACAATAAAGGAAAAAAATGAAAGAAACTAACATAAATAGCTTTTGACATCCAATGCCATAAAAGTAAAATACTTTGAAACTTGGCATCATATAGAAGTTACCTAATTATAGTGGCGCCATTCATGATGATATAATTAACTATATGCCTGCATTTCTATAATAAACTCCTATTTTCAGAGGTTTATGATACAGCTTTAAAAATTTATTCTGGCCAGAGACTTGACATGCCAAATCTCACTCTGAAAGCAACGTTTTTTCCCTCCAAAATTGAAGAATAAAGAAATGTACTGGCTTTTTTAAAATCTTCTTATAAGGTAACAAAAATAACCACACAGAAATAATACCATTTATGCACTCTAAGACTTGGGGTCTCGAAAACCTAGTTTTGTCTTATGTTGGTGCCTTAATGATAAAAATCCCTCCTACTACTCATTTCTGGAAATGCTACCGTGCTGCACCTAGTCTGGGCTAGGGACATGTCCAAAAGTCACACACTTCTAACCAGGACCTGCTGTTTGAACAACTCCTGCATTTAAAACAACCTGACATCATCTGATTCCTAATGCGCTTTTCCTTTTTTTTCTCCCGTCTTTCTCCTGAAAGCTGTGCGGCTGCCAAAAAGCTGATCTTGTGCAAATAGAATTGAGGTCCCTTTCCTGCATTTAGCAAACTTAGAAGTGACTCCTTAAGGAAAAGGAAGGAACACCCTGCGATACGCAACAGCAAGGAATTGTCTGAAAGCGTGCAGGCAAAACTAAGACACGCACACAGCGTTTGGGTCTGTCTGCAGAACGGGCAGGGTTTCGGGTCCAGTGGTTACCAGGACAGCCCATCACTAGGCTGGCCGAGTTCCCTGCTCTGCAGATGGGTTGGCTCTCTGTGTGGCGTCACACTGGTCACTTGGTGACTCTTTGTGTCGACATGAGTATCTCTCCGAGATAAGCACGCTGAAGCTGAGCTGTTCTGGTAACAAAAGTTTATACAGACATGCAGAAAGTCGGTTTCTTATTTGAAGGTGAACAACCAGAGCTTTCACTATACTTAAAGAAAGCATGACTGGTCAAGTATTTCTCAGTGAAATTTGCAAAACAGAGTTACAGCCAAGGACTAAAATATTCTAAACTTCAGCTCTTTTGCTCTTTTCTGCTTCTCACTATTTATTCAAATCTACTTTTTTTTTAACAGCTACTAGAAATTTAAATTGTTTTTACTGATTTATATACACTTCGAACAGAAGTCTCATTCCTAAAATCCTAATTATTAACATTGCACTGGAAACTTCCATGTTATCTAGAGAGAACAGGTTCTTTTCCCTGTTGCTGCTTTGGCATATTCTGCTCTTTCTACTCAGCTGCTTTTCTTTGGCCTGGAGAAAATACCATTTATCCCTTTGACACTCTTGGGACACTTTATGCAGGTTTAGGTTGAGCAGACATCTCTGGAAATCAGCAGAAGAGTTTTCATTGACTTATCAGTCAAACTGAGAAGTAATTTTTGTCCCTTGGTATGAAAAATATAGTAAGTTTCTTCCTTTCTGTATACAGATGGGTATTTTTCCCCTCAGAGCTCTGTCTCTTAAGACATGGTTATTAATCCAAAACAGTGTAAAGAAACATTTTGTTTCCTTTGCAACAACAACAAAAAATCACTATTTTTCTCATCTTGCTTTCCCCCCCAGATACTGTAACCCCATTCTGTTTGGATAGTGCCTCTGCAACTGCTGTTGCTGCACAATTGTATTACATAGCCTCCATTTCTTTCCCAGCAAATACCCTTTGAAAAATTATACTGGTTCTCTCCAGGAGGCCGAACAATGCTTTCAAAATGCCAGATGCATGTTCTGCACTAACTCCAGTGGCGGTGGTCTCTCTGCTGTGTCTCCCTGCTCTGTATATCAGGATATAAGGTCTCAGAAATAAAAAGAAGCAAGCCATCTCTGAATCAGATGAACAGCACTGACATACAGAAAACATAAGAAGTCTGGAAGTAATGCCATGCATATTTCCTGCTTGGCTAGAAAGGTTAGGGAGTAAATAAAAAACAAAATTCACATGATATGTTACTGTTTACAGTAAGTACATAATGCATTTGAGAGCACATTCTAAGAGCAAACCAAGCTTAAACATTTGGAAATTTAGTTATTGTGGCTGGAGCCCAGGTATCTGGTGACAACATCCACGCTGAAGTTGTTAGAATTCATAAACACAAATGCAGCCAACAGCTCTGAGTACACTGGGGACTCCTGCCAAGGGATAGAAGTTTTCCTTCCCTTGCTGGTAAGGTTATGGAGGGAACGTAAACTGAGTGTTTGTACATGAATCATTATGACTCCTAAGAATACCAAGGGGGCTGCATCACAGCTTTTCTCATTAAGGCTACCAAGATCACATATCCTTACCGAACCACTCTCTATAGACGTTAACGTGCTGGGTACTGGCTGACGTGCTACCAACCCACACTGGTGCAGCAGAGCTCCCCAGACAGTGCATCACAGGGGTATAAGATGTCCCAGGGATCTAAAACAAGTTAAGGGATACGCTGTACTATAATATCATTTGTTAGGTCCGCAAAGTTGATTTAATCTATGGGTGCTGTCTTGGCGCAGTTTCCAAGAGCTCCAGGTGTGAAACCGCTGTAGTTGCCTATGGCATTTCCCATGGGTAACCGGTGCTCGAACAGCAACGCTGCTGGCACCCAGGAGAACTCCCGTAACTGGTTAACTAGGAGAGGGATTTATCAAATGCAAAGGATTAAAACAGTTCAACGCAGATCTACTTCCTAGTTATCTTGGATGTAACTACCACCCCGCTGACTGCTTCCCAGGCACTGTATACCAAGATATGGTGTACAATGACAATGACAATGACAAAGGATTAGATTCTGTTCTTAATTAAGCAATGTGTATCTGGAGTAGCTCCTCTGGCGTGAATGCACTTATACTCCATTTATTTCAGGGCAAATGAGATCAGAATCTGGCTTTAGGAAGTTACCTGACAATTTACAATGCAGCAAAGCAAAAGATTGAAATGAGTCTTCAGTAAGTATCAAGACTCCTGGCAGGATATTAATTTCAGTCAGTGACCATCTAATCTGTGAATTACCTGGTCATACACTACTTTTCAGGCAATAAGTACTAAGGCAACCAATAGTAAAAATTTGTAGGGAAGATTACTATCTCCTTGTTTGTCTCAGCTATTTTTCCTTCACTGTGATTTTAACTTTGCTGCCTGTAACTTCTAGAAAAAACATTTTGTAAACTATCTGTTATAAAATGGGACAGAAGAAAGGGTATTTATATAAACTGTATTTTGATGTCTACATGAGTTTGAGATTTAATTCCAAGTCCACCCAAACTAATGATAATTATATTTTAAATACAGATAGAGTTTAAACAGACATGGACAGGAACATTTTCATCTGAAAATGCCAATTCATGAAAAATTCAAAAGCTAAAAAGAAAAGAATCTCTTCAAACAAGAAGGAAAAATGGAAGAGAGGTATTGAAATTAAAGGAACACATCTTCAAGTGAGAAAGTTCCCTTTTAAAATTCAGATTTAAAAAAAAAGTAGATTAAACTGAATTTATAACACTGAAAGTCTTCAAGTAAAACCAGAATGTCTCAATAGACTCAGTCCAGATTTCTAGGAGATTTTATATTTGAATAATATTTAGATTGGCTTTTCATCCTAGCTGCAGGAAAAACGATAAATCTTGAAAATTATCATGAGTTAGGGTAATCATTGTGTACCCAGCAATATTTCTAATCTAACAGTTCAGAATATTAATGTCACCTTGCATTACCACACTATCAGAGGTCTGTGCTTGAAGTGTTTTCTCAATACTTGAACAATAGCTGGAGCATTTCAGTAGAATGATAGAATTAGTTTGTTGAGAAAACAGTATGATTATTTTTCAAATGTGAGGAGATATTTTGATTTTTTAAAAAAATTTTACAAACCTAAACTTGCATTTTAATATAAAATATCTTAATTGAAAATATCATTAAGATGTAGTGCTAATCTAGAACTTTCATCCTTTTGCTATGCCTTAGAAATTTTTTTAGTTCAGTAATCAACAGTATCTGAAGGATAGATTAACTTTAGTGAAATATCTTAATTTTTTGAGTGAAATTTTCTTAATTAACATTCAAAGGTAATTTAGATGCTAAATCAATAGAATATTTTTCAATTTATGTCCTTGATTCTGAATGAGATTTTACTATGAAATATCAGAACTGGTATTTGATTGAACATCCAAGATACTTCATACTGAGATCTCTGAAGACAGAAGATTTTTTTAAAGTTTCCATCATGAGAATTTCTCATTTCTTATTGCAAGCCCTCTTTAAGAAGTCACTTATTTCCCCTGGGATGTAGATACACGTTTAGTTTTCTCTCAGAAGAGATCTGTGTGATAAGCTGTTCAGCTCTGTGGCCACACTGACTTGCCCGATGCTCCGATGCTGTTAAATTCTGTGTGGGGAGCTGTCACTGTGTCTCCTTGGGGAAAGTCAATAATTAAGTTTGTTTCTGAGCCTTTACTTCCATCTACCATGGAAAGAAATAAGGAAATAACGAGTTCCATATTTCTTGAAAATCTAGTGCCTTGGCTGCAGCGGGCATTACCCGAAGGCATTACCTTCTCATGTTTTAATTTAACAGCTAATCTATTTGATTTACATAATGCACAGTTAAAACGAGAGCCAGCGCTCAGCAGTGTTGCCTGCAGCCCTGCAGCTGATGCTGCCCCAAGTCCTGTCCTCCAAGACCCAGCCATGCCCAAGCGCCTTTGCTGTCACACCCATGGCCACAGACAATGGCAGCTGCTGCTCCCAACAGAAGTTACCTCCTGCCTGCCAAAGCGATGCCCAAGCAGGGCAGGACAGGCACGGCGTGACCCACAGCAGGCAGCCCCGCTCTGACCATGGGGCAAACACACTCACCGAGTGCCGGGCTGGGGCAGAAATACATACATACATGCATCTCTGACTGGGTATTTTTTAGCCTTGGTAGGAAAAATTACCCAATCTGCTTTTCTCAGGTGTCATCGGGGCAGCAGCAACCTCTGTGAGCCTTTTGTGGGAGCGTACACACAGCACAGAGAAAGTGCTGGACTACTTCAATTCCATTTGCAGACTGCCTTGAAGCTGCTCGCGCACGCTGTGTGCACGCACATCTCTGTGAGGGACCTGTTCTGCAAGGAACCTGCTACCCCCTCCAACCACATCCCTTGACAGGAGCAGTGCTGCCTCCTCACTGCTGGGGATCTGCCAGGGGAAACCACCGTTTGATGCTAAAAACCCGTCATCTTGTCATCATGTCATCTACTTAAGGCTGGCTTAGGCATACAACCTGGGTGCGGGTCACAGTGGCAAACACTAGTGTTTCTACTGGAGCGCTGCATAGTTTCAAAACATATGCTGCATTGAAAAGCTGCCACCACACTATGGACATTTGAGCTTATAATCAGGGTTAGATAGTTATGTAAGTCTGGGCCAGGAGTACACAAGTTAGTTTTCTTCACAACATTACAAACACTTTAAATCTTTTAAGAATATTTTTGCCATGCTATTTAATTTAATTTGTAACCACAATTATTACAGCCACACTCTATAAAAACTGTACTCCACTCCGAGAGGCAACCTATGAGCTCTCAAATCAACATTTAAGCAGTGTAGAAATTAAAATTTATTTAAGATATATGGTGTTTTGAGTATTATTGAGGTGCTGTTCTCATTGTACACTACTTCAGCATGATAGCTTGGCTAAAGGATTTAGTCTCAGTAGAAATCAATATAATTATTTAATATTACGAAAAAGCAAAATGAGCAACAGGGAATATGATTTAGAGATAGTACGTGTCAATTTTAAATTATCATCTTTTGACTTATGTGCATTCCTGCTCTGTGTGTGTGAGAAAGACCTTCTTTAATGTATTTCTAGATCAGTCAGCAGTATCTACCAATAGAGTTATAGGATAACGAGGCTGAGCCTGCTCTGGTTGCTGCATCACAGACAGGACAGAACATTGCTCTGCTCACCACGGACGTGCTGGAGAATCCTTGGCTCTCTGGGGACAAAGAGTAAAGAAGCCACAGCAAACAGCTTTACCCTTAGGCCTAGAGCTAAGGCTGTAGTATATTAATGGCTGCCACAGAGAAGAGAAAACTGATTATCTGCCATGAAATGAGAGGGTTGATTCTCCCCAGCTGTGCACACTTCTGGCAGTGTAAAGAATTTGCCTCTTACCTTTGCTTTCTAATCACACAAGGCAAATTTGCCTTCCTCTCTCTTCATCTTGTTCTTGTGCCTGAGATAGGGTCAAGGAAAAAACCATATGAATAGATTTACCTCTGGCTGACTTGGCCATACTATCAAATGCAGATAATAATATGACTGCATGAACAAGAGTACTGTCTTTGATTCTTCTAGCACTTACAATTCCTCCAGTACTGCTGGCAGTTAAATTTTTGTCCAGAGAAACTCTATAAAATATACTCACAATGACACACAACTGCCTAAGCCAATAATGTTTTATAAGAATTATTTGGATAATCTGCTAATTTTAGTGGCTCTAACAGTAAATGTTCACTTCTTGGAACTATCCTCTGGCACTCTGCAACGTAAGTTTTTTTTAAATTCCCCTCAGCTTTTCCACAGGGCTCGGGGTATTGTAACTGAGTCAGAATTGTTGCCACTCATGTCAAACTTATTACTGCAGCCCACCATTCCTCACTCATTAGCACTTTCAATGAACATGTTTGTCGTTATCCGACATTTGGTCTGGTGTATACAGTACCACTGAGAATCTGACACCTGTTGCAAATTAAAGATGCCCCACAGATGCACAAGTAGCCAGCATTAACGAAGAGGCGTAAGGGAAAAAATACATCCTATATGCATCTTTTAAAAACTCTCTCTCTTACATATTTTTAAAAGCATTGCCCAAACAACTCTCTTTCAAGCCTCCCCTCCAAATCATATGCTAACAAAGGGATTCTGATCATCTGCAGTTTTAAATCAGAACTTTGGAAATTCAGAGAGAATAGCAAAACCAATAAATGTCCCACCTTATTGTGAGGAATGAGTATCCCCTACTTGAAGACAACTTTCCTTAGATATACACTTTGAATTTATTGGAGACAAGTAATATCATATCAAAAATTAGACTTCAGTTTGTTTGTAAGTGTTCATAAAGGGTAGAGGAACAGAAAATAGCTGTTTAATAAAATTCTACCATTAGTTACATGGATGCAAAACTGAAGTAGCTCAAGCAAAGCCAGCATAGATCTGCAGATTCTCTACTATGGCTCACGACAGCACTTGGCTCAGTTGTTTACAAAGCTCAGCAGCAGCTATCATCCTTATTCAGTCACACCAGTACAGCAAGAGTACTTTGGAAAGAAGAGGGTAACTCCTTAGTGGCACATCTGTTAGGTATAGATGGCATTTATTTGAAAAGCTTTGCCAATGGATGACATGCCAAGTCCTTTATACTAAAAGCCTTGTGCTTGATGTTAATCATTCACTCTCTGCCAGTTAACATGTTTATCCTTCTAGGAAATACTTTGATCTATACTGGCACTTGAAATATAGCAACCAATGTTACTAGACTGGAAATGAACAAACAAGATCTTGTGTGAATTGCCAAATGGCACAGCAAAATGCAGGATGCACGTTACAAAGTGTTGCTTAGCAACTAGAAAAGGCCATGCACTCCATTTTACTATTTTGGTTTGAAATAGAAAATAAATGGCCTGATAGTTATTTGAAATACATGGAGAGTTAGAACGTAATATTGCTCTGGAGAAATGTATTTGTGAGGAGGTGTGTCATGGGAAACAGAGAGACTCTCAACTCAACATTCAATAGGTAAGTGAAGGAGAAACTGCCTTTCAGATATTTTGCCTTAATGTGTAAATGTAACAGTAGTTTAAGTTCAGTGCATGTATTCTGGTATTCAACCAGGATTTAAAACAACTGTTTATTTTTACCTTTCTTCAAATATTAAAAGGAATAGGTCTTTATAAAAAGCTCATTCTTCGTTTGCATGCAAGGAAATGGAAGTTTAGAGCAGTTGGTATTTTACCCATGCAAGTTGCCAAACTGTGAATAGATCACAGGCATCCTGAATCTAAGCAATCTAAAAAAAACTTCTGCACAACGTGGCCTCCTTCCTCCCCTTTACACAGCCCCCTCCATGCTTGGCAGCTGGTCTTTAACATGCAGATATTAAATAATTTCCCAGCAATACTTCATATTCATACAGAAAAAAAAAGATTTCTGAAAACTCTAATTAAGTCTTCGATACCTTAAGGTAGTTACTGTCTTCATTTTCCAATATGAGAAACTGAGGCAGGGATTAAAACGATTCTTGAAAGTCACATGGGAAGTCTACTGAGATTTGAGAGCAGAACGAGGACATCTGATATCGTAGTGGTACAGTCTTCTCCTCTTTCACCAGTATTGATATTATACAAACATCTAAAGCAGGTATGAGTACTCCCCTAGGTATTGTTCAGCCAATAAAATGCACTTGCAAACACTACCTCTGTTTTAACTCTCACCCCAGCGGATTATGGTGCTGAAACGTATACACCGGTCCTCGGTGCACGTGGAGGAACCCTGCCTAACTCGGTAGGAGTTGAGTGAGAAGAGCTCATGCCCAGACAGGGCTCAGCCCTTTGCAGCAGTGTGGTACAGCAGGGTGAGCTGAGCACAAAGGGGCAACTGCTCTCAGGAGGTGAAAGGCCCTTAATCTATGTAAGCTTCAGCCAACAGCCTTCTACACAATACCACATGTGTCTGCTGAAAATGGTTCTTCCCATAATTGCATTGTTTGCTTAGAAGGGACCTGAGATCCGGATCAAGTTCAACAAGATCTGTGTCATTCTAGTTAGTGCTGTTCTTCAAGCACACCCCTTCAGTGAACAGAAAGCCCTCTGAATCCATGACCAGACTTTCAGGGCCAGATAACTGACTGTTTCGGTTTCTTTCAAGTTGTATCGCAGTAGACACACACAGTATCCTGGCTACTGGACAGATTTAAAAGTGGGAAGAAAAGGTTCCAGCACACTGGCTTTAAAAGGGAGAACAAAGTAAGCGAGGATCAGAGGGAGGAAGGCGATCACTATGACACTAAGACAATTAATCACTGCCAGATGTTAAGGGTCACACAGCACTGCATGCTGGGAAGATCAGCAGGGGTTCTTGGACAGGGAATAGAGGGAAAAAATAACCTGTCATGTCACTGAACTAGTCAGGGGTTTAGGGTTCCTGTCCTTTAACTATTAGTGTGCTCTTAATAATAAAATGACAATGCATTGCAGAAGAAGGGGAGGAAGATAGGGGAGTTGGCAGAAAAGAGGGAGTGACAGCTTAATAATCCCTGTCTGTCAAAAGCACTAAAAATACCATCCCAAATTCAATGTTCTTACTTTTGTAATGAACACGCCAGGGTTCCTGTTTGATTAATAGAACACTTGTTGACTGACAAGGACAAATGTGCACATGGTTTGAACACAGCACTGTGCATAAATAATTTAAATTGTACTATGGCCAGAGCTCAGCTTGCACTGGGGGTTCTATGATAAACCCCGACGTTTCAGCAGTTCATAACTTGGCCTTAAAAGAAAAGCTTGGAAGTCTCGAGCCAGAAGTTGGACGGAGAAGGCTGTTTGGTTTCTTTGAAGTATTAAAAAGAAATCAATACCCTTTGGAAATCACAGACCTTTGTTAGGGTGGTGATGGTGGTATCTCTGCTCTATTTGTAAGTCTCTCACATTACAGCAAAAAGCAGATGGCTTTACATTGAATAATGTGAACAAATTTGTAATGATGGTTCTTCCCTTCCTTCCCCATTAACAGCAAATCTAATGGCAGCAATATACACTCACCCCCAAAACGTGAGACTTTAGAAATAATTTTCAGAAGGAAGAGTTCACAACATTTTTGAAATGGACACTTACTTGCAAATATTCCCTGCATTCCTCTGGGAGATGATTTCAGTTTAGTTAAGCTCTTATCTCTTCAAAATGAACCTTTTCCACAGCAAACCAGGCTTTTACTTAAAAAGGATCTTTTTCCACTGAAACCGACCCATATTTTTGTTCTTATAGCAATGTATAAGTGCTCAAATATTTGCCACTTAACAATTTCACACCCCTGGGGCCCACACACTTGCCTAATGGAAGGAACAAACAGTTAGGACATTCAGAGACACGCTGAGTATCTTGGATAAGACCTACCTTCAAAATGTCTGTCAATTCAGTCCTATCAGTCAGAATTTACTTTTCTGAATACTTTACCCTCCTGAAGCCAACAGAAAAATACTTGAAATAATGTGTAAAGTGTTGGCTATTTCACCATATTTTTTTCTGTTAAATCAGAATAAATTATTATCCAGGGAGTAAAATAGCTATGCAACTTTGAACAATATGGTCAGAATGGAACAACAGCCAAACTGAATATATCATTAGATTAAAAGCTTTAACAGAATTTCTCCATGCAGTCCCCATACTTTAAGATCTGCTTTTTCTGCTTAATTTGTTGGATTTTGTAATCTATCAGATGACTTTCGCTGGTCTGAATTGCCATCCAGGGAAGAGCTGCTGAGGATGTTCAGCTTCCTTAGCAGCCACAAAGCTGGCTTTTGGTACCTTTGAGGAGGGCTTGGCTTTGCAGAATACAACTCTAGAGGCTTAAGTGAATACGCATTATTTTGTTGGATTGGTCTAAGTATTTATTTCCCAGATTTATTTTTTATTCATTTTCTTGACGCACTAATTGGAGGCTCAAATTGTTCTTTCTTATCTCCATTGATTAGGCAAGTCTTTACAGCAACCTCTACATTGCAGTCAAGTTGTACAAGGAAAAGGGATGAACAGTAGCAACTTTTGCAAGACATTGAAATGAACACAACCAAGATTCATCATTTCTCTTACTAGTATTCCCACGAAATTACTTCAGGCGTGATTTTGCGTGTGCTGCCGTTGCCTCCTTTGTAAAACAGTAATTAGTCTTGCCGATGTTGCTGATCACAGATTTTCCAGTATTGATGGACATCGCAGTGTTGCACAGAGCTATTAGGGAACAAGAGTTAACAGCAACTCACATCACACAACACCAGCAAACAAGTGACTCTGTGAAAAAGCTGCTAAGGTAGCGCTCTACAGAAGGCAGACATCATTTTACATGTCTAGCCACAATAGTGTCTAGAGCAATAGTGTCTAGTTAGCTAACCTCCACTGAAGTTCATGTAATGCTTTGGATGCTGTGACTCATTAAGAGTTAACTTACCAATGTTTCTTCATACATTAATGTGTCTCCTTCATATTTACGTTAACACATCATAGCAGATACAGAGTGCATCTGCTGCGCTTTCCTTCTGTTTGCATAGCACAGAAACAAGTAGAGGAACTTGCTTCTTAAGCTCCCTGTCCCACAGTTTAGTTTCCTCTTACCTTTTCTTGCTGCCGCTCACTGATGACAGAAACGTAACAGCTGGTTGCTGCTGCTCTGTAATGCTTCTGTTTGCAGGTGGCCCAGGGTGCTGTGATTCAGTGTGCTCCAAGGGTGCTTTAAGATGCACTGAGGTTTGAGGTACTTTGAGGCAAGAAGCAGCTGCCTGAAGCATTGATGTAATGTCTGAAAAAAATAACCCAAACCCAACAAACAAAAAAGCCCAACCAGAACTGTTTATCCAAGCACAAGGCTCATTCTTGCAGCACCTTCAACCAGTGGTCTTACTTTGTGGTTTGATGTTACCTTGTGTTTGATGAAGTTACATTGAAAAGATAAAAAATGCAAAAATGAAATGAATGCTGTATGTAGGCCAAACATCTTTTGGGTATTTAATTTATTCCAGGAAAAGAATTTCCAGATTATAATGAAGGTGAGAATAACTGAACGCCACTAGACACACAATGCATCACATTGCTACAGCTCTAGGCAACCCAGTTGTGGTGTTCCATCTGCTTGGACTACATCAGCCAATTCCTCATCTTATGACATCTGGCAAATGATCAATATATTTTTGTGTGTGTGTCCTCATGGATATAGCAGATTGGTGTAGGTTGAATGTAAGATGTGTACATTAGAGAGACGCATGCAATAGTCTGCATAATTACATGTAGGACCTTTTCACACATAAAGCTTCTTTTGCTTCACAGAACTTTCACACGAAATTGAGTTTGCTTCATACTTGAGATTGTTCCCCTAAAAGGCAGACCACAGTATACAGCTAAACAATCTGCTGGATCAGTCATACAATTACACATGTTTTTTCCACATGTGCCTAGCGAAAATATCAGCGTCTCCATGTAGCTTTCTTCCTTAAAGTAAATAGTGGGGAAAAGACTGTTTCATTTGTCTTCAAAACTTCAGTCCCACTAGGCAAAAAGCAGTCTTAATACATGTGAAAATTATGGGCAACAAGAAAGCACAGAATATGTCATTTAAGCTATGATAGAAACAAAACCAGACTGGCTAGCACCCATTTTGAATTGTAGTTAAATACATTTCCATTACATTTGTTCATTTTAGACAATGCAAAATAATTAATCAAAAGCAAAAAGCTCCTAGAATTTATTTTTAAATTAAAGCCTATCTTTTAAAATACATTAACCATCAGACGCTTATCTAGGCAGAACAAGTCATAGCTTTAACTTGTGAAGATTAATAAGGTGAACCTGTATTCATTTTAAGAAATTGCTTCTTGTTGCTAAAGAAAAACTGATTTGTAATATGACATGATGAATATTAAAATTAAACCTTTTTTCTAATGGTGGGCGAGATTTAAAACTGATGTTAACAAAACACACCTTTTCTCTTTCAAATGCATTAAAGACCATTTGGGGTTTTTTTAATTATACAAATGGGCAGATGTCACAGAAGTATTAATTACCAATTGTGCCCACTTGTTTGTGGGCTATAATCTCAAAACAGTATCATTATGTTGATTACTCAGCTAGCAAATACATCAGTGTGCTGTTTATTTTAAGAAGATGATTTCATTAACTCGATGGGGTCTTGGACTGAAAGAAATGGCTTAGTTTCTCTTTGAGCATTGTAGTAGAACATGCACCTAAAATATCAGTGGAATTTAACCTACAGTTTAAACTAGAATTATGTGCTTTACAGGATCAGAACTCACTTTCAAACCCAGCCAGACGGACTGTTTTCTTGACAGAGTTTCAACTGAACAACACACATGTAGACAATTAGCCTTGTTTTAGAAGTTGGCCAAACCCAAAGAAGAGCTAGAAACATATTTCTCAGTGTTTCCTATTAGAGATTGACTGACTGAAAGGATCTGATGGGAGAATGGCCAGTTCACAGCCACCCTTTCATCTCAGAGACCTGTGTATAATGTGCCCCAGACTCTGCAACTATGAGTTAAGTGGTGTCAGCGCAGTCTTAACTGGAAGCTGATTTTCATAGCGTACAAACAGTGCATAATTCAGGCAGCAGCACGGCTGGCAGCCCAAGTGCCGAGCTGGGCCAAGGGGCTGGCAGAGAGCACGCAGGTACTGGTGTGCCTGTTCAGGCAGTGCTTCAACCCATGCTTCCCACACAGCTCCTGTGGTGCCACTCACCCCTTCTGCACACTGTGTGTGCAAAGGTGGTTACAGCACTAGAGACTCTGAGCTAGGCTTCTTAGGGCAATTTCTAAACTGCTTCCCTAAATTTAGATTTGCTCTCCTCACAAAGAATAATAATAAAAAGTACTAAAAAAAACCCCAAACCCCAAGCTGCAGCTCAATCTGATAACACTGCTTTAATTCACTACAATTCTATTGGGGTTTGTATCATAATCTGTTCAAGTACAACTACACCTGCATTTTAGTGAATGCATTGGGAGGGATTTGCATTTGAAGCAGAGCTTACTTCAGCAGTTTGCATGAAATTAATTGATATCCTGCTATTTTCCAAAATACTTTAACAAAAGAAGCATTCGATGTATGTTATTCCATGCATGTTCTCTAACATCAGTGTGGTAATCAGATAAAACCCAGCCACATTAAGATAGCCCAAAAGGGAGCATTAAATGCATAAATACAGTGTGTGTCTGCCGTGACCTGATATTGTTGATTTCCTCATGCTGTCTTGAATTTTGCTATTAAGCCAGGATTTCTCACAGTCAAGGAAAAAGCCCAATTCTAATATCCAATTTCCCTGCAGTCTTTCTAAACCACAAACCAGTAAAATATATAGAGAATACATGACACATCTTCTCAAAGGGAATGTTTTCTGGAGAATCCATCATTCTAATGACAACTTTTTTAACCTCTGTGCTTCAAACACTTCACTACAAGTACGTCTATTCACATGCAATGGTAGAGCCCATATTGATCAGTTCAAGATCAGCAACATGTGGTTTCATAGAGACAAAACATCTCAGATCTCCCATAAAGGGCAGGCAAAGTCCGAATGTGTTTTATGCATGTGCAAATCATTCTAGAGACAATTTTCTCCTTTTTACAGTAAAACTTGGCCTCTCAAAGACACGCTCTGTAAAGGCTCCTTTAAAGCACCTCCATACTTGGTGTTGAAGCAGAAAATAAGTGAAATCTCTACTTTCCTTTTACTTCCACTTAATCTGGTGACCTTTCTGTGCTCTCATAGAAACCCCAAACTATCTTTCATTATCCACAGTGGCCACATTTTATTTCTCTCAGCTACACCTAATTCCTTCAGTGGTGTCTCTTGGAGTTGGAACAACTATCACCCTCTTCAGATCCCTCTTCCCAGTGTTGCTACATGAATGATACAGTTACATCTCTTCGAGTACTTATTTTCTTACAGTTACAACATCTGGAGCCAGTTAATAAGGTAAGAATCACAAAGAAGGAAAGTATCTAGCCTTTGTGGTTCCTGTGAACAGTCACTCAAATATACCCTACGAGCCCACAAAGCAGAAACAAAGTTCTAATTTTATTTATTTAAAATATCACTAATTTTTAATATTTAGATATGACAATAGTATATGGCTGATTCTCTCATCTTGGTGTGACCCTGATGCATTTTGGCTCATGTAATGGACAGCGGGGTGTTTGTCCTTGCTCTGAGCATTTCCCTGTGCTAGGAAGGATGCTCAGAGCAAGGACGCTCCTGTTGTGCATGTGGCCCACGGAGCATGGCTTTGCTGCTGCTCTCCTGGTCTGCACTGCTGCGTGCCATCCCGCTGTACCCAAAGAGTACCATGCAGGAGCAGGAAAGAGCAGTACCATGATGCACACAAGCAAGAATGACTTGAAAAGTCTGTATTTCTCTACAATCTCCACACAGCTTTTTCCCCACTGCTGTATGCCTATAGTTTCTGTTCTCCAAGGCACTCACCCAAAGGTTATGTATACAATAACAACAAATAAATACCCATCCAAGATACCTGATGTAGTACTGAAGCAATGTTCATGCTACTGTTCAAGATTCACATGGTTTGGGCATTTGCTCAAATCTATTTCATATTGTAAAGATACTTACAGGTTTACAGTTTGGAGTTAAAGAGTTCTAGAAAGGTGTGTTAGGGAATCTTTCCAGAGACTAGAGGTCATTTTGATTCGTGTATAGGAAGGTAACAGCTAGAAAATGAACTCTTGGAAAGCTTTAGAAACCTTAATATACAGTGCTTCATTATTTTCCCATTTTTTAAATCTTACTCACTTGAGTAAAGCAACTGCCAACTTTTTCTAGAAATCTGACATTCTATAGTGTTCTGAGCCTGCCTTGGTCACAGAAGGTCAAGAAAAACTGCTTTATGTTGCCCTTCCCCTCTTGTTCCTCTGTTTCTTTCCCTTTTTGTCCTTGTGATTTTAGAGAGCTTCTCACTTCTAAACTTTCAAAGTGTGACACGGGAGTTTAACACATCTTGTCAACTTAATATCTCATAGAAATGCACAGAAAATACTATCTTTCAGAAATATTCTAGGTCAGATTTACCACCGCTATGAGAAGTAATTTTTCTAAGTTACAAGTACCCTCAAATCTTAATGTCAGAATTAGGCCCTTTCTGGTTTGCCAACTGGAAGCTGATTAAAAAAAAAAAAATTCAGATGAAAAATTTTGGACCACTGCCATCAATAGGAATTGTAAAGAGTCACAAAGGAGAAGATATTTCTAAAACAGTGATGAAAATAAAGAAAAAGCATAAAAGGGCTTACAGTAATGCAATGGATTGCTCCCTTGTGAACACACTTTCACAGGTTTTGTTGACAATGAACAAAAGCTGTTTTCTTTAAGGGAGAGAACAGCTCAAGCTGAAGCTGTGTCAGTACTGGTTAGCACAAAGCTTCTGTGTCATTGGCTGGAGGAGTTAAAGTCCAATTAAAAGTCTCTCTTACCTGTCCCCAGCCTATGCTCTCCCTTTGAACTCCACCTCCTCCCTCAAAAATGCTGCTCTTTGGGTCTCACTCTTCATAAAATTTCCCTGTCCCTGTCAGCTCCCAGCTTTTATCCATGCATCCTTATAGCTGTGCTGTCATTCCTTTCCAAATCTCCAAATCTAGTTTCAAAACTTTGGCTCCTAAAACTGGACCACGTAGGAAGAACAGATGAGAATTTTGTTTTTAAATTTTTTTTCAGAAGTTAATAACATGTAAGCTTTCATGGGAACAGAAAAATGTTTATCCAAAGTCATCTTTGTTCCTGTCAAATTTGATGTGCATCCTCCAAAGCACTTCTCCATCACACAGCGTTTCACATTTTTCGAGGCACTTTTTTATTTTAACCCATTTTTCACGGAACTTCTTCCTTTCGGACCTAGAGATTGAAAAAGGCTTAGGGAAATGCACTGCTTTTTCCAGATGAAGACTGAAAGATTTCGAACACCTAAACTATGATCACTGGTTTGTAGCAGTTTAAAACAAGAGAAAGAAAGGCTGTGCCATCACGGTGTCTCCTACAGCCTGGGGTGGGCTGGGGTGGGAAGGGTCCTTCCTCAGCCTTAGGGGTGGCAAGTACATTCAGCACCGCACGGGCAGCGCAGAGCGGCATTCACACTGCAGGAAGTGTGGACTGAACGGAACCCGTCTTGCAGCAGAGACTGTAGGCACTTTGCACAGCCTCTCAAAGGTGTTCTGTGGCATTCAGTGAAATAAAGGCATTTCACGAAACAAACGTGGGTTTTTAAAGCAACACCCAAAACTATGAATATAATTTACAAAATATTAAAGCTGAAAAAATATTTAGAATAAAAATTTCATATTAAAATTTCTCTCATTAAAAAAATGTTTCTTTGACTCTGAAAACAGGTTTTTTTTTCCTTCAGTGAGCTCTAAAAAATAAATAGGATAATGGGACATTAAAGCTGTAAGGTAATGTAGTCACAATTTACAAACATGAAAGTTAAGTACAGATTTGTACTCAGATGCAGACTGTGCTACTTTGATCACTGAACAATATTATTGCAGGACCAGTGAACCATAGAGCTCTCTTTTTTTTATTATTTTTACACATCCATGTTATGAGGACAGAACAACTCATTAATATCAACTGGAGAGAAAGCCAGAAATTTCAGAACTAGAGCACCTTAGAGATGTTTAGAACAAGATTTTAAAATAAAGAAAGAAGAAAAGATAGGTTTTCCAGAAAAATGCTTCCTCCTCCTTTCCCCATCCCCCCACTCCTCTGTCTCCCACAAAGTCAGAACCAGATGTTTCAGAAACTGCACACTGGGGTAGATACACAGGATCATCTGTCCCTCCTTCATAAAGGTCTCATCCAAAGGGAAAAAGCCAGATAACGTAGTTCGAAGAGCACTCTGGTAGCAGCAAGTAGCAAGCCTCCTATTTTAAATAGCTCTTTTATCTGAAACGAAAATTTTAACTGAATACTTTGAAATTTTCAAGTCTAGAAAATTGCGTAACAACTGTAGAAGAGTCTAACAGATATTTTTGTCATAAACATATTCATCTTAAACAGTTCACCAGTATATAATCTATCAACACAATTAAGGAAGAAAGAATATTTGCTTAAGATCACTACAAAACTACACAAAATAAAACGCTGGTGGGGAAGTAACATTCTACAGATTTAAGAAACAAATTAGATCTTTCACTCCAAAATATACCTTTCACCCTAATCTGGGAAACATGTTTTTCAAAAGATGCAAATGTCATTTCCTCAAATACCTGTAACAATAAACGCTTAAGAGTAAATAGAATTTTTAAAAACAAAGTATCTATTCAAAACTACAAGTGACACTTAATAGAATGGATTTAGATGTTAAAATCAAGGTGAATAATTAAAAATGGGTTTGTTCCAAAATAAGATTAATGTACTGGTGAAAGCAGTATTTCCTTGTATGTGCAAATGTAACAGGCAATATTTTTTTCTCTGGTTTGGCTGCTTTTTTGCTTCTAAAAGCAGTAACTGTAAAGATGCAGTTAGGCTTGCTGGTAACAAGTGGCAGGGTCACAAGCAGGGCTGGGGAGCAGAAGGGAGCAATGCCCAGGGTACCACTGAAGTGGGGCTGGGGTAGCACTCTGGGCTTGCAGCCCCTACCTCATCATTATAACTGCACAGTTCAAAACACCTCTAAGGTTGCTTTAAAGTACGCAGACAGCCAGTTCTGCCCCTGGCTGGCCCAAGATCAAAGGACTGGAAAGGTGGCTCGGTGCCATTGCTCCCTCTGGCTCTGCTCAGCTTCATGAAGGCCAAACTCAGCACAGCTGAGAATCCATCCCAGCACGTTAATCATGCAGCTTGGGTGGAACTGCTGTCATACTGGAGTTCTCATTTCCTCCATCTTTTAGAGCTTGATTTTTTCCAAAGGGACACAAGGGATGCTTTATCAATTAGCAGGCAACTTAATTTTGAAATGAAGCATTTTGGATTGGAAATGTGCTGTTGCTTGTAATTCTAGAAGGTAACCAGTTTGTAGAGCTCGAAGCACATATTACATAAAGAATATTCACTTGAGCTTATTTCAGATGTCACTTGACAGTGACCTGAACACAGCATTGGGAAAGACAAAGTCCTAACCAAGGTGCTAAAAGTATTTTCAGATCAAGAATAAAGATACTGCGGTTAATAGTGATCTGATTAGCCAAAAGCACAAGAAACTGAGTTAGGTGCTCACTCTGGTGCTATAGGGCTTCTAGCAGTACATCCTGGCTCCAGAGCTGGTGGGTTGCTTTGCCTTTCTTTTTCTTCATGTGAGGAGAGACAAAGGGAAAAAGAAATCAGAACAATTCCAGTGTGAAGAATCAAAGTCACAAGAAGACTTGTACATTCACAACAATAAGTGTAGACATGATATTGGCAAAATTTCTTACACAGAACCGAACACATTTCACCACAACAGAGGCAGAATTCGAATATTTACCATAGTCCAGTTGCAGTGCTACGTTCAAGACAATTAGGAGTTCTTTATTATAATTATTTCTAAAAGGAATACAGAACAGAGAACTCTTCCTATCCACAGCTCTGCTTACTCTGGAAACCCAAGACTCAACATTTAGCTGGAAACACATGTATAACATTTACAATTGATACCAACATAACTCTAATTCCAGAAGCTGCTTATAGGAGTTATCACAGTCAGTGGCTATTGCCACACCAAAGATGGATTAAGATTACTCTGATCCCTCACATCACAATGTGTGAAGTCGTATACGAGGTCCAGAGAGACCTCCTGTACAATGGTAAAATATTTCAGGCTAGAAAAAGTTTTCTGGATTACGGAAATACATTCTTTCTGAATACTTTTTCCCCCTCTTCAAATCCTAGCCATCTTTAAAAGCAAGATGACAGCTCTCATAAGAGAAATTTTTCTTCTTCTCTGCTGCAATTTGATTTAGATCTCCTTTGCAGTGACAGAGAGGCTGCCAGATTGTGTAAAGCCCAGAGATCTCTGCAGCAGGCAGTCCACTAATGACTCAAAGTTTGTGTAAGATAGAGAGAGAGGCATATACAGAGAGAAAGAGAGAGAGAAAGGAAGAGGAGAGAATTAAGCATCTATTTCTTTTGCCTATCAGACAAGGCTCCCAAGCCCACAGGCTCGAGCCTTGTTAATACAGCGGGGAGCAGCATCACTCAGCTGGGCTCCAGGCATCCCCAGTTGGCCAGTGCAGATGCTCCACTGCCACTCCATTGATAAGCCACTACAAACCACATCTATTCAAAAAGTACAACATACAGAAACTGTAGGAGTGTTTTCAGTGATTTGCTTGAATGGCTTATATTTTTGATCTGCAAAGTTTGAAAACTTTTCTTTTAATAGAATGCTTCTTTTTTTCTTCTTTTCAGTATGAGTTGCAAAACTGCTGAAAGTCACTGTGACACGTCAAAATCCTAGTACATACATTTAATGATTTCTCTTTCCATTCCAACAGTCTCATCCATTTAACTTCCTTATTGCTTGGCTACTGCTCCAGCATTCACATGTCTTCATTTTATCAGTGTATCACAGCTGTCAATGGAGTAACTCCATGGTCACACACGTACTGTAATGCAAGTACCATCCTCATTATACTAAATGGACTTCAGTCCTTCAGCAGCAGTAGAAGCAAAGAATAGGCTAAGTAACTTCCTATTTCTTTTTTTCTTCTCTCTGATTATAGTTTTCCCCTTCAAAATACTTTTCATGGGTTCATATCACATATAGCCATGAATTTAAAAATAAAATAACCAAGTTAAAGGACCTTTGCTTTAGGACTAAGTCTGAAACTCTCACAGTATAGACAGCTTGAGAAAAATACTATCACGAGATTCAGTTGAGTACAAAAGTCTTGATTATATCAGGTTAACTGTGTCAAAGCAACATATCATTCCTTCATAGGAAACGTTCTTAATGGAGGATGAAGTATTGACTCAATAGGCCTAACAGAGCTTGACCTGCATGTAGCTCACACTGCAAACAACAGAAAAAATGAAGTACTCATTCTGTAGTTCTCACACTATAACTACTTCCCAGAGAAAAGCATTCTGTTCAACTGTGTTGTTGAAATGCAGACTATTAATTAATATCTTATATTCATTATTATCATTAATAATGGTATGTTAGCATCTAGGAGGCTTAACCAATACTAGGATCCTATTGCAATAGGTGCTTTGGAAACATCTTGGAACAGGCAGACCTGTCGTGTCTTACCCAGTTTATGGAATACACAGATACAGGAAAATTAAATTAGATCCTTTTGCCCAGATTCACACAGTTGAAACAGCTCAGGCAGGCAAAGGGACTATCACAATAGAACAGGACCAAAAAATTCCCTGGAAATACTAATACCTAATCTAGGGAATAAATGTAACTTCAGACCTCAAGCCCAAGAAGTCCCTTCAAGGATTTTAATGGTGGCATGAATTGTTTGCTCAAATTTTAAAGTCTTTAAACACAAAATTTACTTCCTTTGCTATGAGTAAAGACAGTTTCAGCTCTCCCTGTAGTGGGAAAGGGAAAAGTAGATTAAAATGTGTTTGTTTTCTTAAAGGTTGCGGGAAAGTTTTCTTTTGGGCTGAAGTATCTTTCTGGCCACTAGGCTTACCTGCACCTGAAAGAAAGTCTGTCTTCTGCCCAGTTCTTATGCTTCATACAAAGTGTAGCTTTGGTCAGAAAGATTCAAAATAAGCTATAGCCAAGGAAAAAAGACATACAGAAACAGAATAAAGAGCAATTGTTTCTTAGAGACTAGTATGAGTTTTAAAATACAGACTATGGAGTTAGAAAACAAGATAACACCTTAGTCATAAGAATAGATCATTGTCTAGAGAGCAGAAATGAATTATTTCCTTTTCCCCTTAAAATATACCTAACTTAACCTTACTCTATGAATAGAGTACTGTAACCATACTCTACTAGGAAAATGAATCCTTACACCATTCAGATAAAATGGTTTACGTGCCATACTTTGAGATACTTTGAGCTATGGCCCCAGGAGATCAGAAATGTAGAATAGGTGGGATAGGTACATAGCAGAGCCAGGGGATGTATGGAATTATCAAATTAAGTGTACTCATTAATTTCCTGGTTTTACCATTTCAGAAATATTCTAAACATAAGAAGTGTGTGTGTATGTGTGCATGGAAGATTATGAAAATACAGAAGGTTGTGAAAGTTTTAATTAGCTTGGACTGGTCTCATGGGTCACTCAAAAGAGACAAAACTAATGTACAAAAATCAGCCAGAGCAAGGAGCCTGAAGCCTTTGTCTCCACTTGAAAGTTCCCATCAAAAGTGTAGAGAGAAACATTTCTTATCGCAGAAAGTGTCTCAAAGGGGCCGCAGGTAGGCAAACATGGGGGAGCCTAAAGAGCAAGGAGGAGACACAAGTGACACCAGCGGAAGAAAGAAAAAAGAAGAGATACTAAATCCTCAATATACTTTTGTAGGCCTGCCTCCCTTTTCACAAAAAAAGGCATTTCTTCACAGCAAGAGGTTTAAAGAATTCTTTCAGAAATTCCACATGGTCCTAAGGAGACTGCTCCCTTTAAAACTCTCAAAGGCTGGCTATTTTTCCTTTTCTTTTAGCTATTTCCATTTTTATCATTCTGCCTTCTGGCTAGAAACATGTACTTGGCAGGATTTGTCAGTTCTTACAAACACTGAATCTGGGGACCACCTTGTCCTCTGCAATGGACAGGTTTAGCAAGGGCCACTGAATATCCACCAGCAGAGGATGGTAGGAGATCTAAAGTGAAACCTCACATAATTCAAGCTAACTACAAAGTTACACCATGTATACGACCACTTCAGGAAGTGGTTTGTCATGTGTTCCCTGATGTCCAGTGACGAAAAAGAAAGTGCAAAAGACCTTATATATGAGTGTGATGATACCTTTACATCTTTTCCTATTCTGCCCTAGGGAGGCATGATCCTGATGGCTAAAGACAGACAAGAAAGAAAACAGCAAGGTGGGGAGAGTCCTAAGTGGAAGCTCCCTGCTGGATCCTGTCAGATTGTGTTGTCATTTGTTACGGAGACAGGAACTGGGGCCTTTCTGGCTATGGAATTCATCCAAGCAAATCCAAAAAAATGGGAAGAAATATGAAATACAGAATAAAGGGTTATCTAATTCCTTTCCCTCATTCAAATATTCCACATGCCACAGAAAAAGGCTGCTACTTTTACAGTTGTTTTAAAAGACTGGCTTTTCCATTTTTTTAGTCTGGTTTATTTTCACTCACTCAGACTTCATGTTAGCTTTTAACCCTGCAATGTTTGCCAGATCCTACAGCTATCACACCCACGATGAAGAGAAAAAATAGCTCTTCTAGAACCTGGTTTGCCCATGGAGCAGAGGGAAAGATTATAGCAGGGGTGTTGTGGAGTAGAAAAAAAAAAGAATAAATTCATTATTTTATCACATTTTTATACTATCTCCATATCTGGGGAAAAAATCTCTTCCACCCATTTGGAGTCTTCCTGATGCTCTCAGGATGAAATCTAGCATGCCACAGAGCAAATATTCACCAGGTCAATCTCATAACCGAGAACAGAAGAAAGGTTTTGGTACTAACAGGACCTTCTCTAGCGCTTGTCTGAAGCCCCTGTCCATTGCTTTGGGCAACTGTGCTGCAAGCCTCCTATCTATCTTTACTATAAAAGAAATTCATGTTTAAGAAGGAAATTAATAACATAATTCTAATCTTTAGCCTTTCACTTTTTTCTGTTACTTGTCTTGGGAGTTCTCAGATTTAAACTGGCATTTGGTAGTACTTGTCATTTCTCTGTATTAAAGTTCTTTTGGTACCTAATGAGAACTATCAATCTATTTAAATAATGAATTAAGAAATGTTGACACACTCCTGAGAAAGGAAAAGCGTAGGAAAATATTTCCTGGATTACTGGTTATCACTTGGAAACTTTCAGCCCTATGTAAAACCAGAGGAAAAAAAATAGCGACGCCTGGTTTGAAAAATGGATTTCCATCCATAATTATAAGAGCTAATAAATTGGCTGACAAGCAAATGTAGTTAAAAATCTGTGTTTGTATAGCATTCTGAAACGTCCTACTACAGTTTAAGTCTAAACTTGGCAATTGTTCACTTTTTCTAAAAGCATAGTAAGGGTCAGATGCAGATGAATACATTGCAGGATCCATTTCACAGAAAATATTGTATCAATTTAATCTACAGAACAAAAAAAACCCCACACATTTACCTCTCAGATACAGTAAATAATCTTCCCATACTCCTTTTTTTTTTTTCTTTCTGAGGCTGACAAAGTCTCCAGATGGGTAATAATGGAAACAGTACCATTCACCACTTTGTACCTGAGCAAATTACCTCCTTTCAAGATGAATTCTCCAGAAAGAAGATAATTGAATTACCTGAGTGCTGATCCACTTCAAAGGGTGTTCTTTATAGGAGGCATAATCAGATCCTGAAGCTTTGATCAAGGGAATCTATGAACCTGCTTACTCGATCACAAACTCTACTATTTGCCATGAAGAGATAACTAATCAATTACAGAACATACATCTGCTCTAAGTAACATTATTGACTTGAGAGAAGGAATGCATAATTCAAAAAATAAACCCCTCAGGGAAAGCTGGCAGTGGCTCTGGACCAAGGAATTCAAATGAGACAGAAGGTGGTCGGCCTAGAGGTAAGTCACTAATGATGAAATGGGTGTATCTGCTGTGTCCTCATTTGAAAGGGAACACAACAGTGAAAGGAAGACACTCTTGTTCAAATCTGGTTAGTATTATGGTCTGTCAGCACAAATCCTGCCACCCTTCCCCTTCTCAGAGCAAGCCTGGTCAGCTGATTGTTTCTGCTCCATCAGACTAAAGAACTACCGGTCTAATTCAAGAGCAGAGTTCATTCGCCCATGTCATATGCCATGCACAGACCTGTGGTTCCAAAGCTTGTGTCATCTTTCCTCAAAGGGCCAGGATATTCTAGACTTTTCTCAAACACCTATGTGAAGTGGATGCATTGCTCCTTCATCACTCCAGGGCTTTCATAATTAGGATTTTAACTTTTCAGAGATAAAAAATTTGATTTAACAATATTAAAGAATGAACAGAAAATATTCTAGAAACTCTATTTTCTGAATATTCTTTTGGCCTCTCCTAAATTTTTGCAAGTTGACAAAGGTATTTTTCCAGGTAACTCCAGGACTCAGGAAAATCCTGATATTTTGTGGAGGAAATGAGAGGTGACCCAAGAAGGTATTTGGCAGTAATGAAGAATATGGATAACAGATTAAAATGTCTTGTTTACTCTCTTTCAAAATACATACAAAGTTAAAGTGAATTAAAAAGGAAAGCCACAAATATAAAACTAATGAACAGAAATAGTCAACAAACCTATGGAACTCACTGCAAAATCACAAATTTGAGTCTGAGACATGAAAGAGATTGAAAAAGGAATTAGATACTTACAAGAACATCATTATAAAATATCTTCATCAGTCTGTTTGCAAGCCAACCACTGTTAAAGAAAGGGTTACAGAGACACTTTTCTCTGTAGGAGCAGGTTATTCTGCAAGGACTCAGCCCTTCTCCATTAACATCAATGAGCTTTCCTATTGAGTTCAAATAGCAGAATCATTTCATGAGATTACTTCTTGCAAAATCCTGTGCTCTCTCTGACAACAAGTTTGATTGATGGTATGTTTGATTTTGTATGCCAGTTTATACTGTATTGTGGCATGAACCACTCCGCTGTTGTTCAGAATTTGTACACCCATTGTTTGTTACATTTGCAAGATATGTGTGTGTCTTGTTTCCTCTTTATCACCACAAGGCTTTACGCAAATACCACAGAGTGTCTGATAGATGTGATTTTTATATAACCTGCCCTAACTCCTTCCAAAAGCACACTACGTTCCTTATTTTGGAGACATGGCAAGTGAGAAATTAAAACTAGTCTGAAGAGTTAGAAGTCCAATATAATAGCTAACAGTACTAAACTACTGTCACAACAAAATTCAACTGTAATAATTACAGCCATGTGCTAAAGACTCTCATTATTGTACTATGTGAGCATCTCAGAGCATCTTTACAATTCAGGCATATAGCAAATCTGGGTCATTAAGTAAACACATCTTTGTTGAGTATGCCGAGACTCATAGGTACCCTTCTTGCATTCATGAGTAGCATGAATCACAAGAAAAAGCGTATGTATTTTTAAGCAAAAAAATCCCACTAACCTACAAGTGCTTTTCTTCAGATTATAAAATAGACGAAGATAAAGTAGGAAAGAATCTGAGGAAAAACTGAGAGTTTAAGAGAACAAAAGAAGGACTGCAAAGGAAGTCATCTTTGCGGCATTACCTACTCAAAATAATTAAAAATCCAAATATTTGTCTATTCAAAACTTCACATTTTTCCTATATCCATTTAAAATGAAAGCAGCTTTTTTTCCCTTAAACTGAGTTTAATTAGGTCAAACTTTAGGATTATATTTCATTAATTTGCCTTTTTTTTAATGCTTCAATGGCCAGTCATGAGCTGACTTGATCCATTGCTAGCAGGACAAGAGCTTATTGGAAGAGACGAAGGTAGCCCTTAGAATACAATCTCCTTCCATTTTGGCTAGACTTGTAAGCATTCCCAGAAGGCAGAAAAATAGAGTATCTGAAGTCTGGCCAAAATTTTGCTGAATCACTCAGGTGAGTACCTCAAACAAATCTGTCTGAAAGGCTGCAAATCTTTTGTGGAGGGTAGCACACACAAGGCATAGTTACAGCAGCCAAAATTCAGTGGCAATAACAACCGTCCACAGGTTTCCAAACAATCCAGTCATGTACGTGCACTTCTTATTCCTCCTCACATTTTCAAGCTATGTGGAGTTGTTTATTTTATTACCTTTTATTTCCAAGATGAAGGAAATCTATAGCCCATGACCAGAATTAACAACATTAAAAGAAAGGGGGGGAAAAGCACAAGTCATTTGAAATCAGTTTTTATGCAGCACACCAAAATAGGCTGAAGTTGAAAGTGATAGCAGTGCACTGAATGAATTGCAAGATTTGTTTTTATCTTTCTTATTGAACAGATTCCCGCAGTTTACTTTTTTGAGCATCTTACGGCATCTTTGGATCAGCCAACAAAGAAATTCCTTTTGGACACAGCATGTGGTCAAATGAAGATTCTGTTCAAAGTGACATGAAATCAGAAATATTGGCTATATAACAGGTATTGTCTTTTTCTATACCTCTGTTCTTCATTGTCAGTAGTCACCATAACTGAAGAGACACACTCACAAAGAAGTAAGAAATGTTCAAAGTGGGCAACAGATGCTTTATTAGAAGGCAAACCTTTCTCTTTTCTCTATTCATTTTATCCTAACACCAGCAGGTTTCCAAAAGGGAGAAAAAGCAGCTTTGAAGCTTTCTTTTTTTTCTTCCAACTGCTGTATTTTTTTAAAGAGCTCCTAATTTCAAATGCTTTAGTGAAGCCTGACTTACTGCTCCCATGCTACAAAATATTTAATCCTTTAATCATAGAATCAATACCGGTTCCCTTTTATATTTTCTTTTTTTTTTTTTTTGGTTATTAATTGGACAGACATGTCCCACTTATTGGTACTTGCAGGATTCTCCTCCTCCAGCACCCAAACAATACTCATCTTGGGTGGTAGGAAGCTATGGGGGACCTTTGACCTGAGTAGCCTGGGAACAGTTTATGGGTTTGTCCCAGTGTCCTATACAAAAACAGGTTTTACCTCCCCATGCACACGAAATTTGTGAGCACCTTAGAAAGACTTACAACACTAATGCCTACTCAGAGTAACCTCTTAATTGAAGTCAGTTGGAGTTTCGCTCAATCACTCAATACCCAAAGAAGAACAGAAGCCAGATACAAAGCTGGGGTAAACCAGCCTCGTTCCACAGAAAACCATCTGTATCCCACATCAGCGTTCCAAATGCCAATGTCACATGGTCAACCAACCAGCATCCCTGGAGTCCTATTTCACACAGAAGTTTCATCACACCATGTTGAAACTTGGAGTTGTTCAGTGTAATTATAACACGGAAAAATAGCAGGACCAGCACATTCTTATATTCTGTGTCAATGAATGGGGATGAATAGGCATAAATAGGGCTTAATGCCTATTTATGAGACTATGTAGGAGCCATGGGGATTGGATATACATCAGCATTGTGTCTATTCTCTCCATGGAAATACATAAATCACCATTCAACGTGAAAGGTTTGTTTATGCCATCTAAAGTATCAAAGTAACAGTTGATTAACCAGGACCCAGAGACAGGAAAAAAGATGAAATGTTAATAAAAGACTCCAGTCAGCAGGGAGAATTACTAGAATATAATTTTGTGTAACACATCCGATCTGATGCCACTCAAACTGCATTGTGAATGAACGTCTTAATTAAACACCCATCCAAGCTACATATTCTGTCTAATTGCTGATCAACAACTCAGCCTCAGACATTGCTCTCTTAAAATGTTCAAGAATACTGAAAAAGGAACAACAGAAATAGAACAACCCTGGTTCTAAGGTTATTGGGCTCTTACAGCCAGAAGCAATAAGAAACCAGTCTGAGTAACCAGCGAGCTGTTTAACTCTCAAGGGGATTCACTGATTTTGAAGCCTGACTTCTGTCTTTTCCTTTGGCTCCTAACCCATACCTGAAAAGGTAATCATCTGGTCAAAATCTCTTGGGCACCCCTTTTTCACTCCTTCCTTTCTTCTCTCGGGGAAGCAGACAGAGCAACACTTGGTGATTTTTTTAATGTCTTCTAGGTAAGAACATGTTATTAGGGCTCAGTTTTTCCTACATTGTACTTAACAATCCTTCACATTCAAAAAACACAACTAGGCAGAAGTTTTAACTGGAATCTTGGACCCTGTTTGCATGGCTAGGGTTTGCTCAAGAGGGAGCACAAGAAAGTTGACAGAGGAGGTGGCTGCTGCAATCTCCAGTTCCCATCTTTCCGAAAATTAAGTTCCATGTGCTTTCTAGCCTGCATACCTCTACATTTCTAGTGAAGCAAAATTTATTTAGAAACAATTTTTTCATTCGAGCAAATAATCATAACTGCAAAAAAAGAGGATCCTCCTTATTGCTCTGTCACAGCTCAGTTCGGAAACTTCTTGTCCTTATCACAGTATTCAAAGCAGGCTTTACGGGATACAGTAGCAGCTCTTGTCAGATCAGCAGTCACTGCTGGTACTACCCCAGACTGCAGGGCAAACAAAAACTTTGGCAATCACTGATATAATAAGTGAGAGCTGGAAGAGGAAGAAGAGTGTGTAATGTTCAGCAGTCATCATGCAACACACTGTGAAACATGGTGCAATTGCTGAAGCGCTCCTTCTAACAGTTCAATAATTCCTCCTGCTGAAGAGCAAATAGCATGGAATAAATTTTGGAAAGCAAGCCTTGAGTGACAACAAAGAAAGCAATTGTAAAGCTGCAAGATAAGTATACAGGAAGTAGTAAAACTAATTTAGCTGGAATTTGAAAAAAAAAATTCCATTAAGGCTAATAAATTAAATCCTAAATTTAGTAAATGGAATTTTATGTATTTTTTTTTTAATCAACTTCAGGAAGACCAGCATTTGCCTGATCTATTATTATTTATTCACATAAAAAGCCACAAAGATTCTAATACACGGAAATAACTGGGACTTTATGTTAAATTTCAACTACAAGCATTCTGTTTCTTGAATTGCTGTGCTTTATTATTGAGTGAGTTTTCTCAAGGCATGCACAAGGCAAGAATTTACTCAGACAATAGGCCTGTTCACTTCAGAATTTGTCTTTCCATAGAAGTCTCCCATTTAAAGAACATTTCTGTTCTCATCTCTAAATGCATGGGCAAAACCCCGCTTGCATATATAGAAAGAGAGAGCACAGATTGTTACAGATTCCACGACTGATGAAGTTCAGCCACTTAATACTAGTAGATGTCCTCTTAGGACCCGCCCGGGGTACTGTGCAACCTCGTACAGTTTCATCTGAAGGCTAGGGTTTGTAGGCACCCAAGCAGTAAAGCGTTAGCCCTGAAATGATAAAACTTCCAGGGAAACAACATTTGAAGGAGGACAGAGGTATTTTCAGCTGCTATCCGCTGCTGAGAGCAAGCTTTTAGCTCAGTGCTGAGGTCTAAGATCCTGAGAAAGATAGGCCCTTGCACTTACATGATCATCACCTATATCAAACAACTCAAACAAGAAAGAACATCTCTCATGTAAATCTCTTCAGAAAACGAATAGAAAGACCTGAAAAGGTTAAAGGCTACAGCTTTTACAGCTTTTATTCATACCAAGAAAAAAAAGGAGACAGTGTTCAAAAGTTTTATTCTTAGGCCATTTTTAACAATTCCCTTTTAAGAATTTTACTTTTATGAGAACACTCTTACCTTATTCAGAAAGTTCACATATAAAGAGTTTCTTTCTCTTTCCCTGTATGTATGTGTGTGCGCATGTGTCTGAGAATGACAGTCAGAGTGTAAATCTTTCACTTGTTCTTTATGTACTCCCTTACAGCAAATACCATCTGAGGAGTCGAGGGGGGTCCATTTGAGGTCTGTTATGTTTCAGATTTAAACGCTTCCCTGACATCCCCTCTCAATTAGACTGTCACTTCCAATATTAGAATAATTATTGTAAAATAGCACTGCCAACTATAAATGTATGTTTAAACATGTAGCACAAACACACGCTTGTATTTGTATATATCACACTTGAGTGTGTATATAGCTCTCCAAGCAAATACATGTAAATACCTAACCAAATATTGCAGACACCTTTCCTGTACCCGAAGATGTATACTTACCTACACTAGGCCATATTTTATTTAGCTGTATCCTGATTCTTCTTCAGTGAGTTGCTGCTTTGAAAATATGTATTTCAACAGAACTTTTTGAAAAAAGTAACCCAGATATCTCAAGAGGAATGAAAAACATACCTTCTAAGAACACCCATGGAGAAGTTGCTCATTTTTGTGGATTCCCCTTTTCATGATATTATTGGCACTTTAAAATCCTTGCTGCTACCAAGACCCTTTGATCTCTACAACTTGGTGCCACAAGATTTGCCCTCTGTGTGTTGTGAGAACTTGAAAAGGATTGTTTAAGGAGGGCAGCTTCTGTGTAATCGCACATTAGCCATACTTAGAATGATTATGGCTTTCTTAACATCAGAGTCATGGGTTATTAACAGTATTTTAAGGTTTCATGGCTGGGAAAATTGCAGTCCCTCTCTGGATGGCAACAACAGTTGAATCTATAGAGAAGATTAGGAAAATGTGGGTTCACTACTGCATTACTGAAATCAAAGGCTATTCCTTATGACAGTTATGGAAAGGTTAAATGCTTACTCCCTCCCTTCTGTATGCCACACCTTTTGTTATTGCCCCAATATTCTGATTCTTTCTGGTACCCAGGGCTCATTGACAGGAACGTGTCAGGAATTACAAAACAAATGTCATCCAGGAAATAATAATCCTGTCATTATGATAACACCTGTTATAGTATAAAAATCACCTTCCAACTCAGCAGTTCTCAAAAACAGCGTTAACTAATGTCAATACGTATGAATACACATAAAAATTTTTAAAAGACAATATTTATGACAATTAATGTGACTATTGGACCTCTAGAGAAGAGGGAATTTCTTACCTGGAATTAAAAGATCAACAGTTCTCCAGGTTCCTATCATACCACAGACTTGGGGGGCTCTGACAGGAGTCCTGTCTACAATGAAGAGTGGGCTGTGTGAAAGCATGGCTCATCTAGCTTTCTTTTATTGCCTGCTGGGTGCTCACACCATCCGCAGTTTCATCTTTCATCCTTTTCTCGACCATTATAAATACCAATCTTGCTTCTTCTTTTCCTCTTCAATATTTCGATCCTTCTACTAAGGCTGAGATTTCACTGGAAGTAAAAATGTAAGGAAGATTCTCTTATTTTCTTTCTTTTCTTTAAATTTCCGTAATTAGCAAGTTGTCTGTAAAGCAGTATTTCCAGAAACTTCACAATAGTGTGGACTTCTAAAATGACATATATAGAATATTGTGATGCCTGAAAACTGCAGTTCTTTTAGGTGCTTTCAGCAGAATATCTTGGACAACATACTCACATGGACATTACATGATGTCTATCATTCAAATCATGCACGATTTCAGTCTGTCAGTTACTACAAACACAGACAATTTCAGTCTGCCATGTTCTCAAAATTTAAAAATAAAAAGTTTCAATCACTTTGTAGTACTGGAATAAGCAAATATTTTTCTTCTGATTCCAGACCTGGGTATTCTTTAATTTCTAGTAATTAATTTCCATAATAGTTGAGTTGGAAGGAATCAGAACTCAAAAGAGATCAGTATCAATTGACTGATGAGTTGGTCCCTATTCTCTTGAACATAACTTAAAGGGGAACATTTGATCACTACCAGATTTCTAAAGGGAATACCATTTCAATGTTAAGACTAATGAGACTAGTTTAATCTCATCCCTATAAACAAATCAGCTTAAGCCTAATGAAATCTTATTTTTGTAAATTAATGCACAAAGGAAACAGTTCAGTGTAAACAGACTTGTAGTATACATTGTTTAGAGACTATTGACTTTCAAATTAGCCTGCTTTTCAAACATTTCACGTCAAAAATATAGTCAAAATGCAAATGTAGCATAAACGGCTCTATAATAAATGCTCATTCAACATTTATTCTTTCTCAAATCATCTTTTAAAGCTCTTTCATGCTAATGTCTAGAAGATTTGACATTAGAAAAATTGCTTTGACATGCTAAGGGGCTCCAAGATTAACAAAAAGAGAAAGAACAAGATAAAGCTTTCAAAAGACCTATTTCAGAGGAATTATTACTTCCTTTGAAAGTCTTCCAAGGTTGGAGTGCATTTAAGCTTGTTGGCATACATGTAAATGAAGGACTACAAAAGTATTCCACTAAATAACTTGAATTAAACCTCCAGGCTAATGTTAAGGAATGAGAATAAAGGCCAAACCCTAGGCTGGCAACAACTCATTTAAAATGAGTTCTTTATTTGAGGACATCAGTAAGGGAGACATAATAAAAATAAAAAGAGGAAAAATATCAATACGATAATTTATAAATGTAATTCCCATATAAAATGGCTTGGACTGATGGACCTTTCTGATTAGCAACTAGCATTCTAAAGGGGTGTATTAATGTACTCTGAGCCATGCTGTTAAACAGAAACAGTCTCAACCCATAACTTACACTTCTTACATAAAAGCATCACATCCCACACCACACAGTCTTGATTTCATAATAACTAGAAGACAATGGGGATGTGGTTATCATGAAAAAAATTATTTTTACTTGTAATCCTAAAGCTGTGATTTAGCACTCTAGTTTTTTGACATCCAAGGCAATGTGATTAATGCCATTCCAGGTACAACTTTATCTTCATGGTTCATTGGGGAAACATCACAGAGCAGAAAGTTCATTGAATTGCAGAGGTTTCTTTTGCCCAACTGTAAAATAAAACTGATCATCAACCCAATTCTGCCACCTCTTTCCAGGCAGAACTATGTAAGAATTTTAGATTAAGAATAGATTGTAGTATTAATGACACAAGATTTTTTTTTAAAAAAAAACAACCAACAAACAAAGCAGCAGGCATCTGATTTGGGACAGACAATAAACATGAACATCTATGACCAAAACTTTGACCACAAAACCTCTCTCTTAAATGCCATGTAATCCAATAGACACAAAAATCTAGAGAAAACTTTTTTTTACTGTAAAATATTCGGTGTGGCTAATGTTAGAGCAGGAATCAGAAATCCTGAGTTATATTCTTATATCTTCTAATTTATATTCTTGATCTGCCACAGGCTTATTACACGGCCACTGTGCATCTTCCTCTGTCTTACCACAACATTAAAATAGACATACTGGTCTACACTAATGCAATGAGACTGAATAATTAAATTAAATAATTAATTTATCAGAGATGTTTGGAATGCAAGCAAATGCAGTTCCAAAACCCAATGCACTAACATCAGGCTTGCTATTTGTTACCTTCTATTCAATAACCCCATGCTAGCTGGCAGCACAGTAACTTCACAATAAATTTCCAGTTACCGGTAATGATGGTTTCATCGCCCCTTTTCTAATAATGTTTTGGGTTTTTAAAAAGCAAATTCAGTTAACATTGAATCCTTTCTAAAATGCATTGCAAGGACCACTAAAGGCCTTACACTTAATCATTACTTTGCTATTAATGCTCTTAATCTGTTACACAATACCATACCTGTCTTGCCAAGAGATTATGTTGTTTTCTCTTTCTATATGCCAGAATTTTCGTGCTGATGGTTCCTGTCAGCACCTGAAGAGATCCAAGTGGTGCACAAGTGGTGACATTGTGTGCTTCTGTTCACCTTGCTTTGCCCTATCTTCTCTCATATCCCCATATTTAACCCACTGTCTTCCTGCTCCATGAAAGGTATTGTTTTCCAGAGTATAGACAAGTGGCCTGAAAGCAGAACAGGATAGACAAAGAAAGGCCAGGCAAGGAAGAATAGGACTAGTACTCTACAGGGTTCTTCACCAAAACCCATCTCCTAGTGGGAGACATAGCCATGTACTAGATTGTCTTTATAGTGAAAATCCTGTCAGGTGTCTGGTCCTAAACAGATAGGCCAAATCCTCCTTAATGCCTCAATTAAATGATATATGACATGAACAGGTGCATTTGCACCTACATTCCCTTGTAAATTGCAGTTTGTGTTATCATAATTTTTATGGCAGATTAAGAAGTACTGCCTCGAAAGAACCACATCATAGCAACAGCAATTGTAAGGGATCGTGCTGCGAGACATCCTTCTCGTAAGGATCGCAGCTTTCTCTGAGCAGGCTGCTTTGGAAAAGCAGTTTATTAGCATTCTAAATTTCAATGAGTATCGGTAAGAACTTTAGATTGACAGCATATGGCAGAATATTTAGCACTGTATCTCCAGGAAAATATGATTTAAGAGAAACAACTAATGGAGGGCACCATCTTTATACATTTTATTTTTCTGAAGTCTCTCAAAATTACAGGCTACTTTCATATGCCTGTCAACTGCAAAATCTCTCCAATTAGCACCTGTACTTTCTACAGCTCTGCAGTCCTAACCTCATTATACACTTGCCAGCATGAAATCTGAGTTTGAGCAGTTTTTGAGGGGGCTAACCATTCTCTGTTCACAAATGTAGATAAATTAGTAAGTTAATTTATTACTACAGTGAATCCTAGAAGAATGTCTGCACCTAACTTAAGCTTCTAAGAGATCTCAGTGCACATATTTAATTGATATGCCCAATTAAAAAAAAAAGAATCAGTCTCCAGCATCATAATATAATTCAAAGTTTTAAAAAAACCTGACCACTGAAAGTGTTGTTGTAGCTTAAAATCTGAATAATTCTTCACTGCAAAATGATGTGCTCGTATTGTCTTGCAGGCACCTTAAAATAGGCACAATCATAATCAAGCAACATAAAGAGAACAAAAAAACCTGCTTCATTTTAGCCTTACACTTTTTAATTCCCCCTAGAAATATCACTTGATATAATTAGGGAATCTTAGATGCAACTCTATAGATTCCTTTTTCTTAGCTCACTTTCTCTCAAGGGAAAGGAGGAAAGGTTCCTGGGATGAATGTAAGGCTGACAGCATTTGCTTTGGTTGCACTCATATTTCACCTGAACACAGAACCATGAAAAAAACCGAAGCCTTTTGATGCAGTCTTCCATTCATCTGCCTGTAACAAAAAATGTCTGAGCAAAACATCTTCTAAGCAGATAGTTTCCTATACTGGTAGTTCACCTGAGACTTTGCTGAGCAGAGAATTAAAAGAGATCGTCTCCATAAAAATCTGCTTTGGATGGTAGCTTTGATGGGCCAGATAAATTTTGCAATAGCAATTTTTATTAAAAAGTGGCCTTCTTATTCCTGAGATCTCATGCATAGTGATGAAATTACAAGGCAGCACTTTAGAATACATCCTGTTATGCTATTCGTTGAGTGTACAGAGGCAGAAACAACTTTTGCTGATATAAATTATTATGATACAAATCAAAGTGGCTTACTGATACACAATAAGCTGAGTGGACAGGGGAGCGGTCCTGGACAGGCAACAAAATGCAGTGCAATTAAAATGTTCAGTAATCCACCGACTGTATGACAAGGTTTCTACCGAAGTTACTGCTGTTCAGGTGCCTCCACAGAGTATGAATGGAGCAAAAAAAAATGCCCTCCTGCCCTCTATTGTGTGATCTCTTCCCACACTGCATTCACTTTGCCAGGCTGGTTTTCTGGAACCTCCCAGTGGAAAAGCAGTCCTTTTTCACTTGCTTAATCTGGCCCTTACATTTTCAGGCTGACTCCACACATCTTTAGGAGCTCTCCTGTCACCTGGGCACACAGCAACATCTGCATTAGATACCAATAGCTATGGATTGTATGCTCAGAGTTTGTCTGGGTCTCCATAAATTGTAGCTTTGATCTTTGCCTTGTTTTCCTTTCAAAAAAAGCCCTAGTCCTGCACTAAATATTTCAGTCGAAGATGAAAATAGGACAGAAGCTCAGCATTACTATCAAACTGGAGTTTGCAGCTAGACACAGAGATATGTACAGCTCAACCCAAACTCATGAACTGCACATAATTAGATATTAGAAGTTATTAAAGTCTATATTAAATGTGGCCACTATGTCTGCTGCATAGTTTCAATCTAGTGAGGTCTTTTTTTGCAGCTACTGAAAAAAGAAATGCAACAGGCATGTTGTTGCATGTTTCATGTGTTACCAACACTCCTAACTAAAACAGCATTGCCAATAGTCATTCTACTCACAATTCCAGTGCATTATGCTTCTGGGCTCAGCTCCTGTCCCACAAACTCTCTCCTGGATCCCCTCTTGGGATCCAGGTGTTCCTAATTACATTTCCACATGCCAACAAATTCTTGTGGCTATTATAGGTCATTAGAAGGCACTTTTTCCACACATGTAGCTGTGTTATTCTTCCATAAATCAAACAGCCCAACAGTGATCTGGTATGGTCAGCTATCCTCTGCATGCCACAGAGAAATGTCTTGAAAATCAGCACACTGAGTGCTGAAATTTTAAGGACCTATCTCAAGACAAGTTAAAATGAAAGTAAATATAAATATTTATTTAGAAACATCACAACAATTCACAATTCAGTTTTATGCCCACATGACTGATCAGGGGACTCCAAATTTAACCGTCTTTCTCCCATTTCTCTGAAAACATGAACATTCAGGAGACTTTAATCTGTTCAGTAGACTCTTTTGACCCTCTCTTCCGGGATTATCAACTGCCTTCACAGGTCCTGTGCTTAAAGGTATAATGTAGGAATAATTAACCCCCAGAAGAATAAAAGACACTGTCCCACTAGATACAGCAACATAAAAGTCTTAGAGTGAAACATTTTACCAGATTTAGCTAAATATTTACTATACATTTGAAAACTGACAAACATACTTCACTAAAAAATGTGCAAATGAAAAATAAGTAGTTCAACATTTGATCCCATTTGGATTAAATAAAGACAAATTTTGGTATAATAATGGGCTTGAGATTATTGACCTCAGTTCAGTTTCGAAAGGAAACCATGACATCTATTTAAGTGACCAACTAAGCAAAAATAAACACTGCTGCAAGATCAGAAATGTATAACAAAAGCGATATGTGCCATCCATATATGCAACGAAGGGTCAAATCTCTTATTTGCTGCTGTTTCTGGGAAGAGACAGGCTCTGTATTACAACTGCACTATCTCAGAGTTAGAATAGAGTCTTCTCACATCTCTTGATGTCTTATCATAAACATTATCCTAGAGCCCCGCATAGCTGCAGTCAGAACAGCAGCTTCACAGAAGGAAGCCGTGCAACATTTCAAAGCATTAATTCAGGCTATGCAAAGAACATTCTGAAACATTCTCATTTCACGAGTCTCAGAAAAAGTGAACTACAAAGCAATATATCCTTTAATGCAGCTGTCCCCAAATCCCTTGCCAGCCTTGAGAATCTTAAGATTTCTCTCACTTCCACTTCTTCATCGGATATCTCATTTGCTGACAGAATGGGCAGTTTTTTAAAAACAACCTCCATCACCTTTTGTGCTTCAATTCAGTCACTGGGGGTTTTCCATGCCCCATCCCTACGCTTTGTTTCCTTGGGCTAGAACTATTCAGTGTTGATGGCCAAGGTTCAGCCAATCTTGCTGCTAGAAACAGTATTTGACACAAACACTCACAGAGAATCAAATTCATAGCTTTGGAGACACTAAACATTTATCCTGTCTGGGCTGTACCATATCTGCAACACATATAAGGAAAAAAAAATCAAAATAAGTATCACTGTTCTGCACTTATTTTTTGGTCAGGCTTTGGGAAAGTCTTCATGCATTTCAAACACATGCCTTTCTTTCTGTTTCAGTTGATCAAGAATTGATGTGTCTGTAAATATCAACAGGTATCCTCAAAGAACGCTTGTAATTATCAAACATATTATGATACTGCGTACTGAAAATAACATTGTAAAAAAAGTTTACATGAGTGACTACTAAGGTAGAAATACTTCACAGAAATGCTTGGAGATATCAAACTTTTAAATAGGTAAAAAAATAGAATCTGCAAAAAAGTGTACTCTTCACTATGATTTAGGGAAGTTAGTCTTTTATACTTCTAAATTCTGTTTCTTGGATATATAAGATAATGGGGGACCAACATCTAGACACTTAGTACCCAGAATTCCATAATCATGTCTTTATTTCTAAAACTGATGCATACGGTGCTTTCATCTGTGGGTGCTACCTATTTTTCCTAATTAGCAGTTTGAAAGAGAATGTCAGAGTTTTGTAATGCAGAAGGAATGCTTTTTTCTCATCTCAGTCTGTTCCAAATGTCCTGTCAACTAGCAGGAATCTTTGAAGTTGTGCTGTGACTCTATCCCTTGAATCACAATTGCGTATAAATGTTATTACTCATTCTTACATTTGGCTCCTACTTTTCCTGCTTCCTGAAGAAGGCAGCTATTTGTCCATTATAAAAAATTCTTTGTCCATCCTTCACAATAGTCACAGAAAAATTAAATCTTGTGAACTTCTTTAAAATATTTAGGCTGCCTGTAATAAAAAAATTCCTTATCACCATAAAGAAGCAACATCATCTTAAGCAAAAAAATCTGATTAACTCAACAACACCCTTCTGACAGAGTAGCATAAGCCACTAGTCAGTGCAAACAGCCCCCTTCTGAGGGACACCAAGCAAGTGCAGTTCCCTTTATCTCAATATCAATGCATACTCCTTGCTGTGTACTTGTCCCCCATCTATAGATTCACAGAGCAGCCCCGGTTGGAAGGGACCTGCTTCAACAATTATCTAAGTAGTTGCCATGACTCTCTTAATAGACAGCATTTTCTTTTAGACTTTCTTACTGGCACAAGTATGGTTTAGACAAGGGAATGATGGCACTAATTAGAAGCAGCAAAGTTCTGCTAAGTGCAGGGATTCCCTCTTCCATTAGCCAATATTCATCAGGCTTCAAAGGCGGCTGTACATTTAGAGCAGAAATCTCAACAGCCCCTGCAAGACTGGAAGGATGAGTATCTCATAGCTCTCTTGACAGCTTGTGCAAAACAGTGTGAACTTCTCTGCTGGCCATCTCAGTGGACAGGTGTATCCATCACAAAAGTCATGCAGTTGGCAATCTCAGAAAAGACTGTAACAAGTAGCTTCATTAGAACAGGTTAGAGAGCTTCTTAATTCACCTTTCCTTAAAAAGTCCCAAATGAGTAGCGCTTCACTCTGCACCAGAAGAATTTCCAGTCCACAGGCTCTGTCTGGCAGGTATCACAAGCTCTAGTAAATACTTTCGGTGGCCCACCTAGTAACACTGTTTAGACAGATTTGCCATGCTATATTTTCTGAGAACTGGTGCAGAATTCTCATTTTCTAGTAAAATTTAAATATGGCTTTTGCCTACCTCAAATATTTTCTGACTAAAACTTCTTCCTCAGGCAACTGTTATATTTCAGTCCTAACTAAAAATATTGTAAGACCCTTAGGAATTGAAATCTGCTTTACTGTTTAAGGCTCGGAACTTAAAACTCTACCATGCACAACAGTTAAACTCTACACGGTTTATAGCCCTGGCTAGAACTGTTTGTACTGCTTTGTGACTAAGACAAAATGAACTGGACAGAAAAGCATAAACTACTTCATCCTTAGAGTAGGCAGAGTTATGCATTGGTTGGTGTCTTGTTTGCATGAAATTATCATTTTGACTTTTTACAAAACACACAGTACTATAAATCAAAAAGCAACGTAACATGCTGGCTCTAAGAAGCCTGTGCCCACCCTTCCTCATTACACTAACAGGTTTTTTTTAAAGTTTGAGAAAGAACAAACCAAAATGAGTTAATACAGAAATTTACATGCTACAAAATATATATGCGGATTACTTTTTCTAACAGTTTTTAAAAGAAAAAATGGGATGGCATGAGCTCAGCAAGAAAAAAGCAGATAGTAAAAAACCAGAGAAAACTAGTTTCCATTGGTAAAGAGTAAGTGAAATTGTTGTTAATGCCACGCCTGGAAGTCTTTAAAGTCCTGAGTTAAACGTTACTGTTGGAGTGAAATCTTGAACATTTTGTAATTAGAGATATTATGTTAGAATAGCTATTTTTTTACGCTGCAATACCTGTTTCCACGTGCAACGTTCTATTAAAGTGAAAGATACCACATGTAGTACATAACTCTTCCTAAAAGAGAAAGAGCTTCATTCGTCCAGAAACACTCAGGCTTGTCACAAAGCACTACCATGTACTCTTCAGTGTTCTAAATAAACATTCTGCCTTCATTCTGCAACCACTTATGGTGTAAGTAAACAGCTCTTGTCTCCTGTCCAAACATCCATTCAAGGACTTCAAACAGCAAGAGGCTGAGTTGACTCTACGAGAGTGACAAGGTGCAATAACAGATGAACAAAATCTCCTCCGTTATTCCTGACAGCACAGGAGTTCCTAGAGAATGTGCAATTGTGCTCCTTCAGGACTAGATGATGACTAATCTTCCAGCTTGATCAACTGTGTCTTGCAACATTTTTATTTTCCCCGATCATGTTCCCAGGGTAGTGTGGGAGCATCTAAGGGCCTTGCAGCAGAAATGCAGTCTTTTTCATCCTGATGTTCTGATGCCATTGTTGGTCCCAACTCAAAATATTGCTCCACAGATGCTCCAAAAACTGGAACAAAATCTTCTAAACCCCAACTTTAAATTCTTCCTACATTTACAGATGCATCTCTGCAAAGACAGACAAAGCTGCCAACCTAAACCAGTTCTACTGTTTTGTTCCAGCTCAAGTGCACAATCTTGTTCATACTCTACAGCAGGTTCCACGTGCTAACCAGCTGCTCCAAATTGCAGAGAATTATGGATGTTAGAGGGAATCATAAGGGTTTGTTAAGCTGGAGCATAGTTTTCTTCAGGTAGCAGTGACATCCCACAGTGTACAGCTGTAAAAATTCTAGTATCTATAGTGGAGGATGAGAACACCACACTAGCACACATTTATCTGGAACATGGCCAACTTAAACAACTGCAGTGCCATCTGAAACTCCTACTTAAAAAGCACCTGAGCAAATTTAGCAAAGTACTATCAATATGTTTTCTATCACATGCTGCTGAGCAAAACACAAGCGAACAAATCTGATGGAACATTCCCATCTACACAAATGCTTTCATGTACAGAGTGAAGGCATTCCAAATTCTTAATTATCACACCAGCATAGGGGAAAAACCCCCCATCAGTATAAATCCATGACTCTCAAAATTGTTGACCCTTTGTGATATGAGCAAGACTCTCAGAACTTAAGTTCTAACCATTTATTTTTGCTTTTTCTACATTGAAAGGAAAAAAAACTAGTAAAGCTGCTGTACGAGCCTCTAAGAATTCTTGAAGAAACTCAACCTTATTATGCATATGATACATACAAGATTCTGCTTAAGTAGAATACACTGAGATGATCCGTGTAATATTTATAGATTGGGTCCACAAAGATTCCAAGTATAACATAGAACATTTCAGAATCACTGAGATGAAACTTTACTGAGATCCTTTACCCAATCACTTTCCTCTCAGAAAGTGTGAATACCACTCAAACATGGTCATGGATCGCTGGAACACTAGAATTCTTTGACTAGTCAATAGTTCATGTGACAAAGGAAGGATGTAGTCTCTGAGCCAATCATTGTTAAATAAAGATTTATTGGCATTTTTTCTGGCACAAAAGAAATTAAGCTTTTAATTTGCAAAAGCTTGATACAAGCAAAAGGTCATTAGAAATTCAAAGCATTCATCTGAAATACATTATCCAAACAACAAATACTAAAGCAATGGTTGATGTCAAAATCTTTGAGACATAAATATCGTGATGGCTGAGAAATCAGGGATATTTCTTCATCATCCCTGAGCGAAGTAAAATTGCCATCATTTCCTCAATTTGTAAATGCACTTAGCCAGTATGGTTTCAAATCCATTTCTTAATCGTGTGGTCTAGGGGCCACCTTGTCTTCCTTGTTATTTCTATGCTGCAGCTGCAGCTTTGTTATTTCTATGGTGTTCTATTCTTACAGGACTCCAAAGCAAAAACATACTCTGAACTGGTATGATGCATCAAAGAACCCCATTTTCTTTTTTTAGGAGAGCAGTCATTGTGGCCATTCATATTTCATTTTAACAACAGTTGTGTGTGCATTCCATAAAATACTTCAACCCTAACAAATCTGTGGTCCAGTTATGTCTTATTCATTTTGATCCTTCATCCATGTTGATAAGGATTTAATCATGGGAGTAATCCCCCTGGCTTGGTTAAATGGACACTCAATTTGTAAATATGTGCATCTAGATCTCTTAAGGTTTCAATATGATGCCATAACTTGACTTATTCTCTGAATTTCCTTTTGAATAGTGATTTGATTTCCAATATGGTATTGCTTTTTCCTCATTTTTTTGTTGTGTCAGTGTAAAATAAAGCCTTAAAAGATAGCAAGCAAAGGAAAACAAAAACTTTCTCACATCATGTGATACACTGGAGAGTTGAAAAATGTTGAAGAAAACAAAGGAAGAAAAGAAGCAGCATACAGTACTTTAAAACTGAAAAATTTAATACGCTACAAGAAATTTACATGAGAGAAAAACAAAAATAAAAGCATTTTACTGCAAAGCTTAGCAAAAATAGAAGGATTTTATATAACTTGAGAAGGATTTGTGTACAAGTAAGGGTTTTGAGAGTTTTCTTTTTGTTGTGCGTGTTTTGCTGGCAGATACCAATTTTGAGAAAATAGATCACTAAGAAGAGAACTTAAAAATTCAAACAATGCATGGCTGAATGCACTGGGGCCATTGGGAGGATCTGATGTACAGGTTACTCATGATTTAAATATCACCGGTAGTGGTATTTTAGTAGGCACTTCTTATGACATGTTAAATCAGATTGGTGTTGAAATGACCTTTCATTTTTGTAAACAGGATTGAATGAAAGCCAAACTTCACAGAAAGACAACTAGAATCAACTTAGTTAATGGAGTACCTAAGCCAAAGGTGTTGATGTAATTTCATTATGTAAATGTCCATAAATGAAGAGCATTAACTAATGATAATTACGGTAGAGTGGTGTTTCTATTCATGCTACAAGAGAATTCACAACAGTGCGAACAGCAGCTGAAAAAGCTCATTTAGTACGAGCTATTCAAGAGCTGCAGTTTTGTATCCTAAACCTCGAGCCATATGCCACTGCAAAGAGACAAAGTATTTTTCCTTAGAAAATAATAGTAATGAAGAGCTATTCATATGTCAATATGGAATTATGTTTATCTTACATGTGGGCACTGTACAGAAAAATAACTCATTTCCATGAGAATAAATCAGTACTAAACATATCATATCTATATCAGCAGCCGTTGATCTGAATCTCCTTAATGGTCATGCTAATTTAGGGCCCAAAACACAGTGCTCCTTTAACTACAGTAATTCGGTGCAGCAAATAGAGAATCCTAGTCACAAAAAATGAAGTGATGATTATCTTTTTCACTCAAGAGAATAAGTTTAATAACTTCCCAGTTCTTGCCTTTTGTGAATAAAAATAACAATCATCAGTAGCTATAAGTAAAATATCCTAATTTCCAACCATGCCCATTAGCAAAGGGATAAAATAATGAGAAAGCAAAGCAGACACTTCTGTGGTAGGAAGATATAAGACAATCTGCAATCCCATACAGTAGCACTGCTGATAAACGACTATCATACTGTAGTCCTTTGAATAATTTTCTTTAGGATGCCAAAGTACTGCTGCTGAATTCACAGAAAGGTAGTTTGTCCACTGAATGCAGATACACTATTTATTCTTAGCTTATTCTGTCATTTTGAATGTCTATGAATACTATTTGCAGTAGAGCTTTGTAGAGATTTGAATTTCCAGTTTCAGCAAATGAAGTGATTGCAAATAATAGCAGCTTTTCTAGTGTATAGCATGTGCTCGGGTCTTTGAATTAATTGCTTTGCCTTTGTGAATGCTGGGGCACAGTAAGTGGTATAACCAAGAAACCCAAATAATTGTTCAGAGAGGGAGGAGAGAGGCAGTGAGAAATTACAAGCTAGAAACCACTCTAACACCATGCAGGAAGAGACAGTGGGATTTACAGTTAAGTAAAAAGGTGATGAGAAAAGCAGATAAGGTAACAAAAACACTGCAACATTCAGGAAAGAGCTGTGGGGTGCTACATCACAACCAGAAAGTACGTAAGCAGGCGTCTCCTTTGTCAGCTGAAGGCTGATCTTGTATAATTATAGACCTTTTTCAGTGTTCACACTCCATATTCATTTCCTACCTAATATTGCTGAGAACAAGAGGTATACAAGAAGCTCAATATTTCTAATAATACAGAGCCCTCAGCTGCTTGTTTAATTTCACTTGAGTTTTGTGGCAGTCACCGTATGCACTTAACCTAAATCAAATGCTCCTGCTGTGCACAGTGCCAGTACTTACAAGATCAAAGCCTTACAATAGATGATGCAAGTTAGTAAACTTCTAAAATATTAAAATTGAAATGGGACACATATTTAGCGAACTCATAATCTCAAAAGGAAGATTTCTGAGTACCATCTGCATTCACAACGCCCCCACATTCATGCACAGAGATGTTTCAGGGCTTCTACTACATCATGTTATGTCAGTGTTATTATGGCTAAAACCTGATGGTAAATACATAGACAACGAACCAGGAATTATTGTTATCCATCCCATTAGAAATGAAGAAGTCACACACATTGCCACGCTTATTTCAGGATACATTTTCAGGACGTACCCCAATTGTCACAACACTGGATGCTTCCATTACCAAAGGTGAGTGAGTCAGCTCAGCCAATACACTGTTCCTACTTATCTTGAATTATTTTACACTTTCTTATCAGTTTTGCTTTGCTATATCATATACGATAGGCTTAGCTAAATATTTAATTAATTTTATTTATTTAATTAATTAAGAGTTGGACTTGGTCCTTGTGGGTCCCTTCCAACTCAGTTTATGATTCTATCTCCAAACGTACCATAACAGCACAGTGTCAACAAACAGGCAGCAGTTACTAGAATTGTGACATGCAGGTACACAAGGAAGGTAGACATCACTTCTGGCAGCTTGTTCTCAAACACCAGTGGGTAAAAAGGCTTTTCTGATGTAGAGACATGTTTATTGAAGCAAACAAGCTATGTTTGCATGACTAGAATGTAAAAGTTTTTAAATTTTCTACTTCTTTTTCAGTCTATGAAACATACCTGAGCTTTTTATTGAAAGATTTGAATAGTCTTTGATTAAAGTGTGAAAATCAATTGTAGGCATGAAGAAACACCCTTCACAGGAAGGGGAAACTAGACATTTGGTCAGTAGCTTGATTTAATAAAACAGCAGTAAAATAGTGGAACCAAAAGGAAATGACATAACTAATCTTTTAATCCTGTCGTCTTCTTATATCCATTTGTGTATAGAATAAAGGAGTGGACAATAAGCCATAAAAATGCATATGTTGCCCAGCAGGGCTTCCATTTTGGCCACTCTTATATGCTATGGAATTGAGATTTTCTCACCTTTCAGTCTGAAAGTGGTCAAACTGTTCTATTTATTTCATACAAGATGTAGTTGTCTCTAGCATAGCTCACCAACAGTATATGAACAAGTGACAGAAATTCCAAGTCCCTAATAAAGAAGCAGATGGAAGTAAGGAATATAGAAGCATCTCAAACACCAAACATAGATGCAAACCCCTGTGTATTGGCACCTGTAGAACAGATCAGGAAAGTTATCTTGATAAATCTGAACTATTTTTAAAATCAGAGCAAAATATTTATAGATATACAAATAGTGACAAATTTATGTCAGTTAATCATTGAATATTATGCAGGATAATTTATAAGTACTTTTCTAAAAATATTTTCTAGACATAGCCTTGAATCCTTGGTTAAAAACTACAAAATTCAAGAATCTGCTTCTCTTGCTGAGTTTATCTCTAAATTATTATTACTATCTCCATTGTGGCATCACTGTATTAACTGAGGGTTATTTGTCATTAGCTACCAAGTTTATCCTCTTTTTTTCTCTCTAAACAGATGGCTCCATGGAATATTTTTGCTCAGCTGATCATCTTCCACACATTTGCTGTTGCTTGAATCCTAAAAACATTAGTCCTCTTAAACCAGTATAAACACAAAAGCAAAGTAGTTCCAGCACTGACCTTGTGTTCAGTTCTGCGAACAGTCAGGTAGGTGGTTCACAGAGCTAATATTAAAAAAAGAGTAACCTTTTCCAGAAGCATTTGCCATAGTCTTCTAAAAAACGCTAATTCAATTTCAGTGTCAGTTTGCTATTTCTCATATAGTTGTAGAAGAGTCTTTCAAACTGAACCCCAGTTACCTACTTTTTCTCCATTTACCTTTTTTATGCTTCTTGCATCAATATTTGCAGACTGAACTCTGCCAGTCTGTTAGGGATTCTGCTGTAAACATGCAAACCCAGTTCCCAATAAAGATCTTTCCCTGGAAATCCTCATTTTCCCCTTCTCCTTATCCTATCACGATTGTCACAGAAGTAGCAGCAGGTTTTTTTGACAAATAGATATCTTTAAAATTACTAAAGAAACAATTAGCAATCTCCCTCCATAAAGCAGGAATCAGTTTTTAAAACAGAACTACATTTGCTGTTACAAACTCTGGGGTTTGTTGTTGATGTTATCAGCAAAGCTGAAATGGTTTCAGTAGAATTAAATATGATTTCAGTTTGCTAAAAGAGGAGTTAGTTCTGGTCTGAAAATGATGGTATGGCTGCATATGAAAATGACACCTTCTTCCACAGCTATCCTGCCTCAGAGATTGCAAGGGACTCTAGGTACTTTATGTAATTCCAATAACTAATTTTTGCTGCATTTGAGCCTGCAGAACCGTACAGTTAACACTATGAACTCTCATTTCTTTCTATGTACCAGGCAAATAGAATTGCTACTAATTTTTCTCTTTGCAATAGTACCAAACACATTGAGTTTGCACAACTGCTTCTGTAAGCACAAGGTGCACAAGGAGTTTGTACAGGTGTAAGTGAAAGCAAATTATGATGAAATATTATTATACCTACACAGATGTCAAGAAGATTCCTAATATTGACAGAAAGCCATTTTATAGCACGCTGCTTCGTCTCATGAGGTGACAAAGTGGGATACATCAGCTTATATTAGTAGAAGATTTTGTCCACGGGAGGACATTGATACTTAGTTGACAAGATAAATCTATTTATATAGGAGTTCCCAAATGTGTGTAGCTGTTACAGACCAGAGCAATTGTCAGTATTTTACCAAGACAGTTTATGAGAATTTACCATTACATTACTCTAGCACTTCTGTTTGTTATTACGCTGTAGAAATATAATGAAGAAGTAAGAAAAGTCATTAAATCAATTATTACATATAATTTCCTAGTTCACTTTTCACAAATATTTCTCAGTATCTTTTTCCAAATCCACATGGAACATCTCCACCTAGCATGACACTGGCAAAAAATCAACTAACAATATTAAAAAATTACTCAGTTAAAAGGACAGCATAGCTCTATTCAGTTAAAACATTCTACAATCAAGTTAAAATAATTTGTATCAGCTATAGATCTGCCCAAGAAAGATACGCAGCTCATGGGATGTTTTATTGCTCTGCCAACATCTGTTTCATTTCCATTTCAACTCCCCTTAGTAAATTGTTCTTGTGTTCAGGAATTTACTGTCCACTCAAGATCTGTGAAAGTCACCAGTGATTTGGGTCATTCCATCATCAGACACTATAAAAAACACTCGCTCAGTGAGAGGTCGGTCTGTAATGCCTGTTGGCACTTGTAAGAGCCCCATCCTGATGCTACAGAGCAGTTCTGAGTGGCTCTAGGAGATTTAGTACTGTCTGATTTAACTGCTGTTTGCAGTGATGTTTTAAGTATATTTGTACCACAGTTCAAAGACAGCATATCTATCATGACCTCCCAGAGATTATCCAGAAACCAATCCCTAGACAACTGACATGTTAAAACCACACGTACCTATTAGTAATCAAGCCAATTTCAGTTTGACATTATACTTGTTATTTGGCATGAGGAAACAGCTTGCAACTACTGGTAAGCAGAACCAAAGTTCAAAAGCAGAAGTCCATGGATAGGCCTTTAATTATATGTATAGATTTCTTACTTCCTCCTTAAATATCTTGAAATATATAAACAATCAGCAAAAAGAAAAATATTTCTTTGATACAGCAGCACAGAGAAAATGTATTCAGAAGAGGAAAGAAGGCAGCAAATGTATGAGAATAGAAGAACTAATTTCAAAAGGACTGTAAAAAAATGCTTGGGTTTATACTTTGAAATATGTTACGATTTTGTAAGACTTAGAAGACATGACAACATGAGAATAAAATCATTAATAATTAAAAAGTTTTTCCCAAATACACCATTTGTAAAATTGTTTAAAAGTAACAATAAATAGTTTCAAAATCTACGTATGCCTTGAAAAATACAACAACTAAACTGAAATGCTTCATGACTGTAATGTTTAATATAGCTCCTCACTTACAGGAATTTGTCAGGAAAAAGAAAAGTCTATTAAAACTTATTATCTAGATCTAACTCTGCACATAACATTCCCTTCCTCTTGTTAAAGCAAACCAAATTATGCTTTGGTACTTACATATATTTTTGTGCATTTTTGTACATGCCCATAGACACAGACATATTTATAAATCTATATAAAGAGAGAGAGCATTAAAAAACCTTACTTTAAAAAGTCAAGAATTCTAGCATTCTTAAAAAGGGGACTCCAACACAGGTTTGTGTGTACAACCGGAATTTAAGCAGCTTCTGAATACGTGTGTATTTTTTTTGTCCTTTTCTAACTCTCCCACAGTTCGAGTCTATTCCTCTCTCGCCTCATGCTGCTTCCTTCCCCTACCTGGCCTGGGCTTAACAGATGTATTATTTAGAGCACAAGATAAATACCCTTCCTTCCTCCTGCTGTCTGGGTTCAGGTGTTCAGACACAAACACTGCCTGGCCCTCAGCAGTCCAGAACTGCAATTACAAAGGAAGTGCAGATCCAGATAATATTAAATGGGAAACCCCACCTGGCTTTGCAAAATGATCAGCTTTCAGAAATGCATCAACACTCACCAGATCTTCTGACTGTCCACAGCAATAATAAAAAGTGCATTCCTGACACAAAACACCAACACTATTCTCGCAATGACTTGTGCATCCTGGATCAGCATCTTGGAGTCGGTCATTTTTCAGGGTCAGTGTCATGATTTTTTTTTTTATAACGCTCAAAGATCTCCCTCTCTGCCCTTGTTCCCAAAGAACACCCGCGGTGGCTGAAATTTAAGAAGGGGAAGTCAACTAAAAGTAGATACCTTGAAGGGAATTTTTCAAACCAAGCTATTGAATTTTGGAAAAATTTTCAACAAGACTTAAGATGTATTTTCTAATGGGAAACTGGAAGCAAGCTTCACAAGTAGCGCACTGCCTGAAGGATGCACGAGTCTGCAAAATACTATTGCAAATGCCACATCTTACTGCCTTTAGTGTTAAGGTGCAAACTGGGCTGAAGAATTTGGAGGACCTCTACGTCAAATTTCATTCAAATGGAAAAAATACTTAAGATATGACCTTGGTAAGTTCTGAATCTTTCTTTTTCTAATGATTAGCATTCATACTTTCCAAATGAACACTGCACTCCCCACCGTTATCATACACTGGAAATTGTCCTGTATGAATTTAAGGCAGATGGTTGCAGTTGGAGACATCAGTAACCAGCTGGCAAATGAAAAATGCAGAGAACCCACAGGTTCACCGCAGAGTCGCGCAGTGCCCTAGGCGCACAGCTGGGAACCACCAAATTTAAGTCCACTTCTGAAAATTGTCTCCTACCTTCACCCATATGAAGGCACTTAAAGATTTCAGATAGGTTCTGTAGTATAAAATGAAATAGAAATTAAGACAAACATAACCTCATCTTATTCAGGAGGACAACACCACTCACACCTAGAATAGGGCACAATTCTGGTGGCTACCTGCCTGAGACAGAAAATTCCACATCTCCCAATTAAATAATGACTGCTTTTGAGTGTCACTACTTAAAGATGATAAACTCTGTAAAAACACAGCCGTTTCACAGACTGCCAGGATTGGAATTTTAGTTTCCACATTGCTACTCCAATCCATATTTTATGGTGCATATCTTATTTTTTTCTGTGTAGTGTCATTAATCTGCTCCCTGGCTGTGCAGAATAATATCCCACAAGAGCAGACTGCTTTTTGAATATTTTATTATCTCTCATTGTATTTCCAAACTAATATATATTTACAAATTCAACCTCCTACAGGCAGAACTATATTGTTTTCCTTCTATGTTTGAGAAGCAAGGCATAGGTTTCGAATATAAATAGAAAAATCTATCTACAGTCATTTTTGTTGAAAGAGAGAACCAATCACGTATCAAGCTGTGCAAGAAGAGAGGAAAAAAAAAAAAAAAGATTTGCATACTGCAGGAGAAGGGAGGGAAGGGGAGGAGGAACACAAAGGGGTTATGTTCCTTCTAGAAGGCATCTTTCAGTTCTGCTGAAAGGACAACACTCCCATACCTAAACAGATCACATACAAGGGGAAGTACACTGAAAGAGCTTGGCTGTGTATTTGTATTGTACAGTCCTGGTTTTCCTCTGGTTTTCCTCTGTTTTTTTCCTCTGGTCGCTTTTTTTTAAACACAGAGATCATTTCTTCCCATACTTCTACCTGTAGCATTTTGGCAGCAAGAGGAGTGAAAATACCCCCTCCCACTCCCTTCTTCACCTCAGTACTGGCACCCAACATTGGCCGTAACACAATGAACTCCCAATGGTTCCTGCACTGCAGGAAATCCTGTAAGACCACAGAACAGAGATTAATCTTTTCTGGTTTCTGAACAAGGCAAAGCTGAGCTTGACCACTGCTTGATGTGGGAAGAGTGAAAATCCTCTTACAAAGGAAACAAGAGACAGACTTGCAAAGCAAGAGGTTTTAGAAGTGCTTTCACCATCGTGTCACAGATGTCCTGTGTGCCTTTGGCTCTGAGATCTCAAGGTGTCTTCACTCCCTCTAAGACAACTCACCGCATCTCATCTAGCTACAAAGATGATAAATGTAAAAGCAAGGGTCTGGGAGCTCTCTAGGAAGATAAGGGGATGGCAGATTCACTGGAGACAAGGTCCACGCACATTTATCTGTCAAGATCTGGAGAAGCTGAATAAGTTGGAGAGACAATGGAAGACTCTTCACCACTGAAATAAAACTATTTCACTTGGCTGAAGGCCCTAAAATCAGTTTTCTAGGCATGAATTATAACATTAATGTTAAACTAATGAACTACGAAAATACTATAAATATGAAAATACTATATGCACTACACACAGCATATGCAGATCCTTTTCATTTTTAAAGAGCTTTGTTGCCATTCTTAGCTTGAATCCAACTGCATAAGAGTATCCCAAGACTGTTATTTAAACCATGGAACCAAAGCATGCCAAAAATAGATCATCTGACATTTAGAGACACACGTATGTGTCTCTGAATGTAGGACATACTGCAGATATCAGATTTTCTGCTTTTTTTTTTTTTGAAGGTGTTTTTAACCAGATATTGTTTATTATATTGTTTATTATATTACAAAAATCTGCTTTAAGAATCACTCCTTATTCTTCAATATGAAAATGTGGGGACACAGGATTAAGCATACACGGTCAAAACAAGCCCAAAACCTGATGCATCTTACAGTATTTCACAGCAAATGTGTATTTTATTTTCTACTTCAAAAAAATAAATATTTTGGATGTTATTTTCCCTATTCAAATTAAATACTGTGACAGCCACTCAGCACCCATGTTCTGTAATTACATGCAATTGCTATGAGTGAGCAATTTTTCGGAGTAGCAGGGGCGGGTTGTACACTGTCATACAAACAGCTAATATTCAGTGAACAGCTTCCTTTCTTATGGAAAAATATTTCACCATATCCTTTTACATAAATATTAGGTTTTATTGTTTCAGTTCCCTGTCAGATAGCTGTTGCCTAAGTTTGAAATGAAAGAAAAGAAAATAAACATTATTTTTCTTTCTTTTTTCTTTTTTTTTTAAACATAGTCTTATTTTTCTACCTCTTTGCACCATTATTGAAAATGAAGAAGTGTGATAGTCGTTCCTTCTGCTTAGCTTCCTTTTTTTAACATATTCTCTGCAAGGACTGATTATTTGACTGTGTTTCAGTAGTACTTTATGGTCTACAATCCTTATTCAGAAGACCTGGAGACCTCTGGAAATGTCTTTGTTGACTTAACCACATTTGGGATCACCTTAATACCATCATTATCTCAGGAATACTATTATGAGAAACACAGGATTACTGTAACCAGCTCAGTATTCTAAAAAGAATTGTCTCATCTGAGTATTTGTGAGCTGTCACACCTTTTGTAGTTTCGTGACTGGAGGCTAATACAGCTAATAATTCCTAATTAGCTTATATTGTTTTCCCCACAACTACAATCGCTTTTAGTAGTGAGTATTTTCTTCATAGGGAAAATATTTCCTCAAATAATTTACCTCCCATTTTAGCCTCCAAAGCTTACATGTTTTGTAACAGACAAGGAGCTAGTAAGTGGAAATCATAAGAAGAGTTCCTACATGAGTTTTGAGTAAGCTGGAGATTCTTCAAAATTATTTACAAATCTGGGTCAACATTTGCCACCCACCAATACTTAAAATAAAAACAACTCAAAAAGAATCAATTCAACACCATCTTAAAAAGCTATTTAAAAAATACAAGTTTAGAAGTGCATTCCTGTTTAAAAGCCAATTCCAAGTCTTTATCTTCTTTTTTTTAAAAGTATGATGGAGAAAGAAATCAACTCCCTAAATCCAAAACTACAAGTAACTTCAATTAACCTCCTTCCTATAATGTCAAACCTGCAAGCTCAATTGTTTGAAATGGTCTGCTCATTTTGAACTCACATTATTTATTACTTTGGGGAAAAAACGTCTTTATTTAAAGGCTTTTTGCTCAGGCTATTGTTTTCAAATAATGTTTTATCTGTGTAGTTTCTAGCACTGAGTTAGTAACTGTGCCTAGTTGACAAGAACAATACTCATCTCATGACTTTTTTATTGCTGTTTTTAAACAAGCTTTCTACCCTGACTTTTTCTTTCTCTTCCATTTGCTGGATTGTATCTTTAGAGGGATAACTTTTTTGCAAAAAAGCTGTAAGTTATTACAGACAGTCTGCATGATCCTACAGTGGCCAGGTTTAGGTATAACTAAAATTTGTCTTTTAAAATAGTGAATATTTGTCTAACACAAAACTACGTATAGGGTGTTTTCTAACATAATCTGCACCAGAATTTACACTACTTTGTTAAAGTCAAATCAAAATAACAGTGGGAAATATTTAGTAAATTCTTCAGAATATAATAATTAAAGCCTATACTAACTTTATTTATAGTATGTATCAGTACCATATTGTGGGAAACTCTAGTAATATGTCCTCTTGTAGAATTTAAAAAAAAGTTTAACAAAAATGTAAGCAAAGGGAGAAAGAAGTATACTTTTTCATTTTGAATAATGTTAGGTAGAAAAATATAATTACGTGGTGAATAAGATAAAGTAAAAAAAAAGAAAGAATAAGACTAAGTTTGAAAAGAAGTCTCCTAAGATTGAAATCAACGTGAAAGAAAATAAAAATAAATAGTAACATGTAATATGTAAAGAAAACTAGCATTAGTGTGCTATACTAAAATTTACTATAGATCACCCAAGAGCATGGTAGGAACTAATTCTCTAAATCTCAAAAATCTTATCTACCACTGTCAGTCCTGTCATAATTAAGGTAGATACCGCATGCCTCTTATGTGGATTAACAAAGGTCAAGGAACAATGTCATTAGTAACTGAAAATAATACTGTGATATCTTGCTTTCCTCACCAGGAAAATGCATACACGGAAGTCACGCAGGTGATCTTTCCAGATCATGAGACCGCATTCTTCTCAGTAACCAAAGACCAGAGGGGCTCTGGATACTTTCTGGAAAGCAGGAGCACGCAGATTGATGAGGATATAGGACAGGTAAGCACTGACACTTCTTGTTTCTTATAAGCATTTCTTTCAGCTCTACAAGATGAAGCATAGGAAAGGTCATAAATCAAGTTCAAGAAGCAAATGCAGCTGCTGCAGATCAGAAGGCAAAGAATAATGTCAGAGTACCTGGCTCAGGATTCAAATGAAGCTGCTTTGCTAGATTAAATAACAGGTGCTTTTCTTATTTTTCCTATTCAATGTCAAGTTCATCCAAAGTTACACGACTGAAAAAGCAGAATAACTAATCTGCTTTCCTCATTCAACATAAAAATACCAGGTTCAAATGGAAGTATGAGAACTACCAGTCCAAGGAACTTAAAGGACCTGGTAACGGGAAGCAATCAGGTCAATTCACAGCCTACCAATAGTATTTTCTTTTTTTAATAAATTGATCTTGAATGCAAATGTCTCGACAAACTTACTTTTTCCTAAAACATTTCCAGCACATGTGCTACTGCTGTTATTCTATGAATAAAAAGCTTCAATCCTGCTTTCTATCAACATAGTAATTGACAGAATAATGAATATATATACATACTTTCATTTCATTTTTTTTAAAAAAATTCATTCCCTATATACTAATGTAATTTAGATAAACATTTGAATACATATGCAAAAACATAGTAATTTAATAGATCATCCTCTATTTTATGAAACAGATAAAACCCATTAACATAAAACAGCATTATAATCGATTATTTTAATCAAGTCTTTCTGTTTGCAAAAGCAATATTGCAGTTCTTACATTTTTATTTAAAGTAATCCACCCACTTTTATAAGAAATGAAACATGGGCACTTTGTAGGCAATATAAATCCTCAATTTAATTCTCTGTGCACTGAAACTTATGAGAAGGGTTTAATAAATCGTATGCATAACACCAGCTCAGTAACATTGAATAAGAATTTAAGAAGAAATGGGTATCCAAAATGCAAGAATAAAATTCTACGCATTCCTGCTTTGTCCACAGAGCTATTCTTACTCATGCACTGAATACATACAGTATCTTAAATGGTCTGTCCATCCAATGCAAAATGAGTATGATTAATGGCTAATTGCTCTTTCTTGTTTGCTGTTCCTTGCATGCTATGATATCAGAGTTCCACAAGGGCAACTGTAGTGGGCTGGCCAAAAAGCCTAGAGGGGAAAATTAAATCCCCTTCTTAAGTAGCAGACTAGCAGTCTCCTCCAACAAAGGCTTTCCTTCCCTTGGTGGTAATGTGATTCATTTTCCTATAAAGAAGGAGGCTGGTATTTCAATGCGTAGACAGCCATTACTGTGACATTTAACAAGCCTGAAACCTCTGGCTTTCTTGCTAACCTAGATCTGCCTTAAGGCTATCAGAGACAAAAGAGGCCTTCTCCTCCAGCAAGCATCAAAGACCTAATAAAAAGCCAAGAACGAGTAGGCAGTCAGCTTCTGTGTCAGAAATGCAAAATAAAAATATAATATATGCAAATTTGAGGCATGCAAAAAAAAAAATCATGGAACACTGCTTGTGTGTACAGTTGTACTCATAAAACCTGTAATGCACTTTTTGAATTATTCAGCAAGAAGAGGCTGAAAAGCAGCAAAGCAGCTTATTATGTTTGCTTTGCTTCATAGACTATTATTAGGTGGACAAAAAGAAAAAGGAATTTAGTTACGCTTGCTTATCTCCTAACCTTATAAACTTGGGATTAACAGATCAAAGGAGGATTTGGTTCAGTTGATAGAAAATGGAGCTCTTTTATAGCTGTTTGGTCTCCCTCTCCCTTATGACCAAATGAGCTTAAGCAATTGATAAAATAAATGAGGTTTTGAATTCATGTGTTTTAGTATATACATTTTTGTTGCATTGTACTGTACATTTGTATGCAAAATTAAATAACAAATAAAAGAAGATTAAATAATGTACATCAGATTTTGATTTCATATTCTGCACATGCCCTAACAGTGGGATCTGAAGCGCAAAAAGAAGGTACTGTGCTGATACAATATAATTTGCTTCATGATTTTATGAGGTATGTGGGGCATCCCATATACTACATGCATAAAATATTCCTGATGCTTGCTATCAGCCTGAAAATTAACCCACATCCCATCTCCACCTTGTAGCACTGTACAACGCTGGGATGCGGAGATGGGAACACCTCGTGTCTCAGTTGTTCAGGCACAACTTTGCTCCATGCAGCACTGACATATCTCCCTATTCACAGGTAAAATTGTTTTTCCAAGTCAATTTGCCCATGCAGTTCCCAGTTACAAAGTGTCACCTATAAAGATGAATCAAGTAATTTGCCTTACTTCTTTTTCTGTAATGGTTATTTAAATTGGAAGTGCACATTTTGACCGCGACTCTGGCACAAAGTTACAGCTCTGCTACTCCTAAACTGTCACCTATAGAATATTGACCACGAATTGCACAAACTGTCCCCTTGGCATGTTTAGTTAATGCAATAATTCCTGGCACTTGCCAATTCCAAACTGAGGATTTTCAATAACAGTAAACCAGCTACAAAATATGGAATACCAGTGTCTTATTTATTCCTTAAGATTTCAGCATGAATCACCTTTTCTGGTGTTTCTATTGTATAATACTTTGGTTCAGAAACATTCTAATCAAGCAGAACCATTTAAAAACTGGTGCAGGAAGAACCTCTAAGATATTTTTATAAGACCGATTTTTTTCTGGCATGAAGTTTCTTAAAGAGAGATTTACCAAAGTCATTTAATAACATATAATGGAAAGGAGGCAGATGAAGCTCTTGTGGTGGGAAGTGAATAAATTCTCAAGATTAGAGAAAGCAGAAATTTTATGACAGGCCGTGTTTTGGTTACCTCTTCATAACAAATGGAGGGGCTCTCATCATAGCTGAGTTAGTGGTTGACTTAGATTGAAGTTTATCACAAGTAACATCTAAATCACTGACTGAGGAGAGGATGGCCACCATGCTCTAACTGGTCCAGAAACCAACAAGCAAAATCAGAATGGTGTAATATTACTGAGTTGACAGATAGAACTGGTAAAATCTCAGACACAGATTGGAATGAAAACCTCTCTAGGTCCTTTGCAAACACGCAGATTAGCCCCCTCCCTTTCCTCCTACAGGTTAGTTCAACAGTCACAAAATCAAGGTAAAAATTAAAAACTTCTGCAATACAAATCTGCCAGAGCTAGAAGATCCAATACCTGTGGATCTGATGACATCTGTATCAGATTTACATTTCCTGTACTTGATTAGTACATATTAGACTTGTTGTTTATGCAACATAATTTTGAACTGTATGTTTGCTGGTAGCATTTGCTCAGGATCCCAGGAGAAAGGGAGGGGGAAAGAAAAAGAAGGAAAAGAAAAGGAGAAAAGGAAGGGAAAAACAAAAGGGGAAAGCTTAGCAATGCATGGGAAAAAAGACAATATCTAATACATATGTCTGAGCATCAGAAATCTAAGAATGGTTTTCCTAGCTACAGAAGTATCTATCTTAAATAAGAGAACAAAAGTTTACATCCTAATCCATACAATTTTTAAGAAATTGTATATTCCTTATCCACTGAGGGTACAAAGAACAAATAAACAATGTGAGTTGGCTACAGATCACATCCTTTCATTGAAATGACAGAATTTCATTTGGGTTTGTTGGAAATATAACAAATGATGGCCAAGAAATACAATATTTTATGTACAATTTCACTAAATAAATTAAATAGACAGTGTAGGGATAAAACTCTATGTTAGTATATTGTATTACAAAGATAAATGTTAACACTTGCAAATTTGTTTGGCTCAAGAAGACACACACCAAATGTATTGCAAAAATATCTTCAAGATAACTTGTCTTGAAACGTAATTTATAAAACCTTGGTGTTTAGGATCTAAGAGAGAAACTGCTGCTGATGGACTCTCCATTTCATATTGAGTTGGGTACTTTGCCAAGGGCATTTTCCTCCACCATTGAAATCTCAACCTGCCATAAACATAAGACCTCAACTATGGGAGAAATGCACCTCTGTGTAGCAGATAGTATTGACATTTTACAGACCAGTAAACTATGTCACCACCCACACAATGAATCCATGGACAAATAAAAGGTGTGGCTGAATTTTGATCATGTGTAAACAACCATAATTTGAAGCATGCAGTATCAATATATAACAATCTAAAAAAGTTATTCGATGTTTCAACTATACTTAGGTAAATACTCTTTGAATGATCACAGAACAGCTAATTGCTTCACAACAGAACTTATGAAATTTTACTGGAATGAAGGAACTGCAAACCAATGGTGAAAAACAACGGGCACATACATAGAATAAATGATATCTATTTTCTTAATATCTGGGTTTCACTCTAAAGTTATTGCCAAGAACAGACACACACCACACATTTTATATCCTACAGTTAAAGTTCTTAGAAGTATTATTAGTTGCTTTCTTTGGCAGTGCAACAAAATATACCTCCAACATGCAGGTAACTGGATATGGTATTAGTCAAAGCAATTTGCTGAACTCAGGATTTTGTGCTTAAAATATGTTACAGAACTCTACTGTGTCACTAATAAATATTAGAGCTAAAAATCATCAGAGATAGAAAGGGATAGTCCACACGTGAGACTATGTAAAAGAGAAAGAAAAAGCCTCGTTTTATTTTTAAATGCTTCATGTGCAGAAAAATCTTCACATTCCAGAATTTCAATTGGAAAACTTTTGTTTTAATTAAGAAGAAAACTGTTATAGAGCTAAAGATTCTTACAAGCACTCTTCTGTGAACTCCTTCAGGAATGGCTGTGAATATCATTCCCTTGTGAGTAGTTTCACTCACATATAAAGCAAGGCAGGAAACAATAACAAGGAGGAAGGAAAACTGAGTAAGACCACTTTATTGCTTGTTGCTAGAATGTAGTGTAAAAGGATTGCAAGACTAAGGGGATGTTGAGAATTTAGTTACTTGAATGGGTTCCCATAAAATTCCATGGCGGAAAGGACACTTGTGCAGGTGGAGCATGCTTGTTCTCTTCTGCTGTGGAATTCAGTCTTTGCCAGGTCCCTACCAGGTCTGCTCTCACTGATTTCATCTACTTTTGTTTAATAAGTTCAGCTCCCTCTCTGCAGACCGAAGAAGTGTTCTGCCTCAGTAGCAGAGGAGTCTGGATTTTCACCTTCTTTGGACACATGCAGTCTTTTCTTTAAATGTGAACTATTTTGTGAATTAATTATTCAACTGAATTATCCATGGAGAAAGGAGTCAAAATGATCCAAACAACATCATTATATTAGTTAAGTTGTATAGGTACAAGGACACTCAATACACAATCTTCATTTCCCTTTAAAGATAAGAAAAAAAAATATTGAGCACACAAGTAGGGTTGCAGAAGGTGTTGGCACTTACAACTTAGTTGTGACAACTAAGATGTTGGCAGCAATATTGCCAGAAAAATTTATTCTTTGAACATTACTGCCTTAATAGATGTCATTAAGGATTCAGGGACAGCGTTTGCAAACAAAGGTCTGTACTGCTGAATACTAACGAAATGGCCACAAGTTGCACCAGGGGAGGTTTAGACTGGACATTAGGAATAATTTCTTCACTGAAAGGGTGGTCAGGGATTGGAACAGCTGCCCAGGGAGGTGGTGGAGTCATCATCCCTAGAAGTGGATGAGTTCCTTAGGGACATGGTTTAGTAGGGAGACAGGCATGGTTGGACTCAGTGATCTCGGAGGTGTCTTCCAACCTTATGATTCTACGACTATGACCACATTGAGGTTTCTCCTACTGAGTCTGCATGAATCCACAGCAAGGACTAAACTTCTTAATGGCTACAACTCCTCTGCTGAACAAACACTAAATAAATAGAACAGTGCTGCAGAGCAGAGGTGTCATTGGAACACCATGACCAGAAGATAATAATCATCAGTACGTTGTCAGTCCAAAGGTTACCATGAAGCCTAGGTTCTACTTAGTTCCATTAATTATTTTTTAATTACTTGCAACATAGAAAAAGGCACAGGAACAAAAAAAATACAGAGAATACCAAGCCAGACACTCGAGCTCTTTGTAAAGAGTTAGAATCTAAATTGATAAACTGAAAGTCTAAAATCAACAACTTGAAATTCAGAGATGTCAATGTTCATAAGAAAGGGAAATACTACAGAGAAAATAGCTACAAGGTAACGCGGAGGAGAGCCAGGAAAGTAGCAGTGATCACTAAATCACTTTAGAAGTAAGTATTTTGTGTTTCACTACCAAAGTGTCTTTAGTAGCTACAGTTACCTTATCTGCTCAGTCCTCTTCCATCATTAAGTTTCAGGATTTTATGATGATTTATTACCTCTAACAACTAGGGGAGGGAGGGCAGAGGAACTTTATTCTTAACTGAATTGATAAAACCTACAGATAATCAGAGCCTGAAGTAGGTAAATAAACTGAAGAACAGCCCAGAACACACACGAATCAGAAGGGATGGTTCTTTGCTTTTAGATCAGCTTTACAGACTGGTAATTTCTAAGAAGGTAGAGGGGGAAATTGGTATGAAAAAAAAAAATATTTAAAGAATGAGTCCCTGAACCGAAAAGCTTCCCAAAATCAGGTATTTAGACTTGAGGCAAATCTTTTCACAGAGATGAAGAGTCATATGGAATGCAAGAGGAAACAAGCAATAATTCTTAGACAAGAGAAAAATATTACAGGGATCTAAGAGTGAGTCCGAAAAGGCTCCAGATCAGGATCCAGTACTGACGCACACAAGCTATGGTTCACAACTAAATTTTTTCTGAGCATTAGACTTGCTGTAAATGAGAACTATCACCTGAGAGTTCCAGTGACAATATAGCACTTGAAGCTCTCACTTCACATAGCACACATATTTTAATACGACCAACTAGGAAAGCATCTGACTGCTGCCATTTACAGGATCTTCTCTGCTCCCAAAGTTTGCCTATAGATCCAAGTTAGCAAAGTTTCAAAATATTTACTATTTGTGCTATTTATTTATATTTTTAAAAACCTAGCTTAGGAAATTAAGATGCTGATAGGATTATTACTAGCAAAAAGAAAAATATTCCATTACTGTTAGCATATTACAGATCTCAGAGGTGCTTTTACAGTAGAGAAAGATGCTTTTCCCAGGCAGTTCCGGGACTCATGAGACAATCTATGTTAAAAAGGGTAATGTTCAGTTAAGATTCGAGTAGATATTTTCTGCATGTTTATCCAGAAGAAAGACCATAATGTTGCCTAATCAATGGAAAACAGCCTTAGTATTTTAAGGCTACATTTGGCAATTGTATTAACATCCATGCTTATGTCTTACCAAAGATGGTAAGTCAATAGTTCTCCACACCAGCAGCCCTTTTCAAAGCATCCTAAACTTCTAAGAAGTTTTTATCAGATTTTCATAAGTATGCCATAAAAACCCATTTCAGTTCAGATTAATGTCCACAGAATTCCATAAGAATTAAGCAGCTAACATCTTGATTGCCCAGGTTGTTCACTAGTCTTCTATTTACAACCTTAAATAACTAAAAACTTTGAAAATATTGTCCTTATTGCCTTTATAAATGGAGGGTTTGCCTGTTCATTGTCCTGTTCTATGTCTTCTATGTAAGTGAAATAACAAGTAACCCCAAAGTTCAGGTAACTGTCAGACAAACAGTATTTCATAAAGCGTTAAATACACAGCATCAAGCTCAGACCGATCATTAACTGTATTTACTTTCAGTAACATTCAGAATTAAAAAATGGTTTCTCTATAACTAAGCAGCTTCAGCAACTCTTCACTTTTCTGCCCTCACCCTGCTCTGTGCCAGATGGATGCAGGAGTGGTCTGCCTGCCATTGCTGTGAGGATTCACTCTCCCAACTGAAAATAATGGCTGGATTGTTCAAAATAATCTAAAGAAGCTGAGGACTGCCAAAGGCAGTTCTCACTTTTGCTGAGATTTAAGCACCCAAACCATAGAATCATAGAATGGTTTGAGTTGGAAGCAACCTTAAAGATCATCCAGTTCCAAACACCTGCCACGGGCAGGGACACCTCTCACTGGATCAAGTTGCTCAAAGCCCCATCCAGCCTGGCCTTGAACACCTCCAGGGATGGGGCAGCCACAGCTTCCCTGGGCAACCTGTGCCAGTGCCTCACCACCCTTACAGGAAAAGAAATTTCTTCCTCATATCTATTCTAAATCTCTTCTCTTTCAGCTTAAAACTGTTACCCAACGTCCTACCCCTGCACTCCCTGATAAAGAGCCCCTCCCAGCCTTCCTGCAGGCCCCCTTAAGTATTGGAAGGCTGCTACAATCTCTCCCCAGAGCCTTCTCTTCTCCAGGCTGAACAACTGCAGCTCTCTCAGTCTGTCCTTGCACGGGAGGTGCTCCAGCCCTCAGATCACCTCTGTGGCCTCCTCTGGATTCACTCTAACAGATCCTTGTCCTTCCTGTGCTGAGAACTCCAGAGCTGAATGTAGGACTTCAGGTGGGGTCTCACGACAGCAGAGTAGAGGGACAGAATCACTTCCCTTAACCTGCAGGTCACACTTTTTTTGATGCAGCCCAGGATAAGGTTGGCTTTCTGGGCTGCAGATGCATATTGCCGACTTCTGTTAAGCTTCCCATCCACCAGCATCCCCAGCTCCTTCTCCGCAGGGCTACTTTCACTCTATTCTCTGCCCGACCTGTATTTGTTGTTGGCATTGCCTTGACCCAGATGCAGGACCTTGCACTTGGCCTTGTTGAACTTCCTGAGGTTTGCCCCCGCTCACCTCTCAAGCCTGTCCAGGTCCCTCTGGATGGCATCTCTTCCATCTAGCGTGTCGACTTCGCCACACAGCTTGGCGTCATCAGCAACCTTGCTGAGGGTGCCCTCAATCTCACTGTCCATGTATCCTTCCGTGGCAGCTTGTTATTTCATGTCAACTCCAACTCAATATTAAACTGTGACGCTAATTGTGACACATTTATTTAGTTATTATACCATGCTTATGCTGAGATCTTAAGGGAAATATTGCAAAACTAGCTATTGTAAAAAAGGTAATTACTATAAAGGATCAAAACCATAACAAGTAAAGCAAGCAAGTTTCTATACAGAATTTGTCTTGGCAAACAAATTACATGTGCATTAACAATAAAAACAAGGTGCCTTTGTTAATACACTGGTAAACAAAAAAAAATTGGGGCTTTTTGTTGGGCTTTTTTTTTTACTTCTTAGTTTGAGAAATTCATTCATTGTTTAATGAAAACGACAACACAGAGTGATGGCACTCTAAATGAAAATGTACTTGACAAGATTTGAACTGGCTAATTTCTTTGAAACAATGCAGGACTTCTAGGTCTTCTGTGGTATAAACATAAGTGCACTACAGAGGTTTATTTTACATCTTTTCACCCTAAATATATGTATATGTAGTATACATTTAAGCCACAAATTAGACGAACACAATGTAAATCTAAGCTGTAACTAAAATGTAACTTGTATGTCAATAAATATTGGAATCCAGGCAAGGCAGACAATGAAAACAAACCATACAAAGAGACACAGTGTTGTTTTTTTTAAATCAATGGCTTAGAAAATTTTGGAGACTACTGACAAAAATGTCACTTAAAACAAAAATTACTGTTACAACTTATTTATAAAGATACTCCCAATCTCCACATGTGGATACATACACGCTCATGAAAAACAATAATCTATGGCCCATGACCAACGAGCTGATGTGCTGAAATCTTCTAAACTCTTTGACAGCCAAGGGGCTCCACCCCACACTTTTAGTGGTACTACGTTAATTGCTGCAATTGGAAATGGTATTGTTTTCCAGTACCAAGAATTAGAAAATAAACTCTATTGCTGATTCTGAAAAACTGTCAAAAGATTTGTATAAAGAACCACTCAAAGCAAATAGTAAATTAATCTGTGATTTATCCTTAACACAGTAAAATGATCAAAGTCAGATACACATTCTGAAATGTGAAGGGAAACAGAAAATGTACCGGATCCTGCTAATATATGGAATTATCAAAGACCTCCCAAATGACTTAAGTTAATTCAAGCCCCTTGTTCACAATTAGACTGTTATCATGAAACCTGCCATTTGGTTCCTTACTATCACACATAAGCAGAGAAAGTAGCACACGCTGGAAAAGAGTTAGATTACTAAACCCTTACATCTTTTCTCTCCCCTGAAAAAAAAGTCTGTTTAAAGAAATGCATTTTCTTTCATGTGAACTTGATGCTGTCTAATTTAATTCTTGATGTTTCTTCCATTGTACAGCAAGGTGTCCTTTGAGGAAGGAAAAACAGCTTGTGTTTTGATAACAAACACAAAAAAATAGTTGCATCTCTACTTTCAAAGAGACAAGCTGTTTTTATTTCCTCTGAAGAAGCTCATTACAATATGATAGACAAAATGTCAAAAATAATGATGTGCAAAAGGTGATTTTTTTATTATTATAATTATTACTATTTATTTTTTTAGAGAGAGACATATCGACTACTGGAAATAGTGCCTCTTTCCTGCAGGCCTCTCCTCCTCACCCCCCAAATTCTTGGTCACTTGACATGAATTTCTTATGTTACAAATTAAAAGCAAAAGAAAATTAAGGAAAGAAAGTAACATACCATATGAAAATACCATTAAAGCTATTTCTTAGTGAAAAGAAAGTTAAAAGAGGTTGGTGTCTGAATAGAAACTGTTGCAAGACAGCGTTCACTTGCAAACACACACAAAGTCAAACTGCACTCAGAAGGAGCAGAGCTCCCTGTGAAGCTCAAAAGCCTTTGGACTTTTCTCATTTCATATTGAGGAGGTCGTGCTTCCCCCCACCCCAGGGTCAGCATTGTAAACACCAGCCCATCAAGATAAGAAAGTTAAGGCAGATGATATTAATTACTTGTCCTTTCAAGTCATCCCTGTCTCACATCTGGTTTCCTCTTTGTTACATTCATCCAGGCCAATAAAAGCAGGGGAGTGAGGGGAGAACAAAAACCCACTTCAGCAGCTTTCTTCTTTCCCGGGCTGCTAATGGCACACGAGTGCTTCATTTGCTGCTTTCACATACTCACTCACACTCGGGCACACACGTGCACACGTGTGGCACATTTAGTAATCCTTAGTGCAAAATGATGAATTGGTATCCTGCAATCCAAAGTCCATTCAAAACCCGTGAGGTTAGCTCCAGCTATATCACAATACTTGTGGAAATTCATTCCATGTCTTCTACTACTTTTCATACAAACTGTTGGCAACAATTGGACTGGTGAATATTGTAGAGGTGTTTCCCAAAGCCTGGCACTGAGATTCTTTAATAAATTAAACATTGCTGCTTTGGTAATTCAACCATCTTAACAGACCTCACTGTTTGAACATCTTCCCTTGCTTGGTTTTTATTTCAGTATATAATCTGTCACACAGACCACACAGATGGTCACTTCTCTACCAGCATCTGTCACTTCAGGACCAGAAGAAATAATGGCCATTCTTTTTTCCTCAGATCAAAACATATAATAAAATTATCACTCGGCTAAAATGTATAAGCTTATTTTCATCTTTTTTTTCAAGTGATATCATAGTCATTTTTGCTGCTGTTTAAACTAAGCCTTTACCACATTAGTTTTGAACAGGAATGCTGCCAGTTTAAAATTTCCTTTTTATTGCTTCTTACAAAAATCGCAGAGAATTAAGAATCTTAAGGTAATCCAAGAGATAACTTCTACTTTAAATTACTATTTAATTGAAGGTTATTTTCAATTTTTCCAAAGTTCTTTGAAAATCTCAGCCCCTCTAAACACCATTTACTGCACAGCTAGACTCTCTCTATTGCAGCCAGTCTACATTAGTTTCAGTTCATAATTTGGAGCAAAAAGCACTATACCTAATTTCCATGCTTTAACCTATCCTGTTTACAGATTTCTATTTGCTTTCAAAGTCTCAAACTGTTATTGCACGTAACTTCTTGCCTGTTACATCTGCAACTACAAAGCTATTTTCATGTATGTTTTTCAATCAAATCTAATGGTCCATTAGCTGTATTGCACGTACCTGTAAATCTAATGCTAAAGAGCTGTGTGTCTGTACTAAAGAAATAATATATATGCAAGCTTTTATTTACTAAATGAAAGGATTTGTAGTTCCTCTGAACTCTCTTTTCATTTTGCTGCCAAGGACAGACCAGATAAATACTGTGGAGAGATCCATTTATCGATTAATTTAATTGGAGTTATTATCTGCAAAGAGCACTGTATGATAGTAAGTCAGATATACAGATATGCAAACAATGTTAATTTCAGCATTGTTTCAATTCGGTCACTTTATGTCTATCAGTTTCATGCTGTATTTAATTATATGAATACATTTATGCTTTTTCCACAAGAACACTGACTTCTTTAGTGGACAACATTATTTCATTAAAAACTGGTTTATACTGTAGCTGTGTGCGTGAAAACAAGCTTATTTCCTGCGTAATTTCTGAACTGCTATGTGTGATTCTAGCATTCACTATAGAACAATTTTTTTAAAAACTTAACAAATCTTTACATAACATTCCACATTTTTGAGGAAATAATGGTGTCAGTCACACCTACACCAGCTAATAGATCCCAGCAAGAAAAAGAATTATTTCACGTCTATCAGTGCAGCACACTCCTGTAGAACAGTACAGCATATGATGTTATACAGAACATGAATTTGCATCAAGGCAGCCCACAGTCACTGAACATCAGCCACCCCTTAGCAGTACTCACATTTAACAGTGCAGTGCTATTAACTACAGAGTAGCTAGAGCTGATTTAACATGCTGTCTCATTCCAATAAGTTGTGGGGCCCGACCGTCCTGTTCAGAGCGAGCACAGGTATCTCTACACACACGGCAATAAGTACAGCAGACATGCCCTTTGATCCATCTCTGCCACAAATATCTGATATAGCCTTCAGCCAGATAGTGCTGCTGTTCTTCTTCTGTCAGTAAACCTGGGACAATAATATTCATCTCCCTCTAGCATTTATGAATGTGATGCAGAAATTAACCAGTCTGCAAAACACTTCCGTGATCAAAATATGTAAAAACCAGATCCAGGCTATTATATAAAAAGCAACCGCAATTTCACTTTTGTGTCTCTCATCAAGGCTCGTTAAGAGACTGAAATATTTAGACCACAGATTGTGAACATTCCAAAGATTCTGATTTAACATTGCAATAACTTAGCTGTGAACCACAAACAAACAGTGTGATTGCAATGTATGGTTGTTCTTATCTCTCAGGACATAATGTGATAATTAAGCTAACGGATCCTTGGGAAGTAACACCATAAAATGTTAACTAGTCAGGAAATTCTTAGTTTGTATCTGGGTTCAAAGACTCAATAAACAGCAAAAGCTGGATGCACACATTCCACTCTACAGCTCAGGTGATAAGAGGGTATTACAGTAGCAGGATGTCCTTAAACAATACGTCTAGTATTGCTCTACCATACACGTATCAGTTGCCACTGGACCTTAACCAGACAAGAGCATGAGGCAGTTACCTTTCTTTTCTGACTATGCAAAAATTATTACTTAGAATTCAATTCTCTAATTATAAAAAACTGTCACATAATCCTTACAGCCAAATTCATCATATTTCAGTCAAAGTTCTTTCAAGATAGCGTCCTTGCTAGTCACATCTCCCTTAAGAATCTTAATGGTCTATCTACACAGTATGCCCAGTTGTAGCCCAGGGAAGTACTACTCAAATTGACATCCTTTGGATGTGGCAAAAGAGTCCAAGTTTCCTACAAACTGGTGTGCAAGAAAATCCAGTTACTGAAACATTTTCCCCAGTGATAAGTGTTTCTATTACAAGAGTTTTTAAAAGAACTTAAATTTTCCCATTGATTCAGTAAATGAGATTAAAAATTTTGGATTACAATTATCAGGCCTTAAATCAATTAAATATTTTAAGCATAGAAATGAATATAGTGAAATCTTACAGGGATGACCAGTATGTTTAGACTGGACATTAGGAAGAATTTCTTTACTGAAAGAGTGGTCAGGCATTGGCACAGCTGCCCAGGGAGGTGGTGGAGTCACCATCCCTGGAGGTGTTTAAAAAACGGGAGGATGAGTTTCTTAGGGACATGGTTTAGTAGGGAGACAGGCACGGTTGGACTCGGTGATCTCAGAGGTCTCTTCCAACCTTATGATTCTATTGTGTGCTTCTACCATGGCAATGAACACCAGTTCATATATTTGTTTTGTCTCCCTCAAATAGTGTTATTTGTCATTTGAACAGTCTCTGTCCATAGGCAGATGAAACTTTCATTTTTAGTTTGACTCAGTCCTGGTTATGAATTTCCTAATTTGCCTTCAACATATTTGTTGTACTTTGAAAATTATTCTGAGGAATTTTTAAGCTAAACTCAAAAGTTAAAATAAACAATTTTAAGTTTTGACAAATGTTTTAAAAAGCAGCAGAGGAATTCAGTTGACGTCAGGTTCTACTTTCTTGAAAGAATAAGAAGTCACAAAAGCTAAGGCAATGGATTAACATTTAAGGAATGTTCTCTCCAGGACGCTGGTCACACATACTGGACTCCTTGTGTTTATAATGATAGATGCAGGTTAGCCCTTTATCTACAGCAAATCACCCAGGATGCCTTTAAATGCCTAGATACCAAATGTCAAAACTATTTGATCTGGTTTTGCAAAATGAACTTTCAAGACTTTGAAAGATAGTTTACACTTTGAAAAAGATCAAAAACTTCTGCGTTGATCTCAAATAATAGAAAGAGAACGTTCACGTGCTTCAGAGAAAAGGAGGTACACTGCAGTATGAACATAGAAAACTAAGCAAGCAGCCTAATATTTTCTGGGCATGTTTTCCAGCACAAATTTAAGACCTGGTGTCTTTTTGATGGTGGAAGATGACAGAAGGCCGCAGTCTTTGACTCAAAGAGCAGCTCTTTGGGCAGGAGGAATTGAACTTTTGGAAAGGGGTGACCCAATTGTTATCCCTACCCCTGGCATCAGTCACCTCACTGAGAGCATACAGAAGGCAGCTTGCTTGCAATTAATGTGTGAGAGACGCTTGGTTCCTCGCCAGCCTTCCCCAGTGTCAATGTTAGCAAACCTGAACAAAATGACTCACCTAATTAGAGGCTTGCCTGATTACTTAAAGCTTTACGCTGTGCAAATTCAAGATCGGTTAAAGGCTGCTGCAGTCGGGGGACCTTTGGCAGGGCCAGGTCTTACCTGGGGAGAAAATGCCTGAAACTGATAAACTATGGTTGACATGTGGGGTGCATAGGTATGGAGAGGAGTCTACAGGCCTCAGTCTGAAGTGGGAAAAACAGTTCCTCCCCGGGATAACGTATAAAGAGGGGAAAATTCACATATGCAGTTATGGAATGAGGGTATGAGAAAGGGGATTCCTCTAGAATTGAGGAATGGCCTGCCCCTAACCAACTTGAAACTATTGATAAAACCATGGAAGTCACTGGACAAAGGTCCTCAAAGGAAGGGAATGCCTGCAACCCCTGTTACAAAGGGAGCGGCCATTCCTTCAGCTCCCATGGGTGAGATTAGCGAGCCCCATGCAGATGAGCTGAAAAGCAGCCAGCAGGTTTATTTTATAAGACTCACAGAAAACAAACACAGGGAACTATTGGTTACTTTTCTGCTTTGTCCCTTTAAGACACCGGCCACTTTTTTGGTCGATAGAGGGGCTCAAATATTGGCTTTGAACACAAATACAGCAATTCAGAGTGGGATTGCTCCTGACAAAAACCAAGTTTCGGTAACCGATGCGTTTGGAGCCACAAAACCACAGCTTAGAGCCAGGGTTAAGTGCTGGCTGCTGGAGACACTTTTCCCACTGTGGCTACAGCAGTGCTGGGGGCATTCCCTACAATCATTTTAGGGCTGGACTTGTTAAAGGGCTGGGCCTGGATAGATTCAGCTGGATGGGAGTGGAAGTCTGGGTCTCCAGCAGCCCTGACAAGGCTGTTCCCACACTCCGCCCCTCCAAAACAGTGAAGGTGAAACCCTACTCTCTGCCCTTAAGAGCAAGAGAAGTTACTATGGTGATTAAAGACTTGCAGGATCGAGGAATAGTTATTCCAAGACTACAGTTGATAGATGGCTGTGGAGAAGGTACTGAAACTGGTTTTTCAAGTTTAAGCAAGGCTCCTGATGTAGCTGCCCATTGTTATTGGAATGAAAGGACTGCAAGGTCTGATCCAGCTGCTGAACCTGCCTCCAAACTCTGATTATTATTATTAATGAGGGGGTGGCAAAATCTGATCCCGATTCTGACTCTGATCCCGTTTCCAAGCTCCAACCCCTGATTATTATTAATGAGGAGGTGGCAAAATCTGGTCCTGATCCTGATTTCAAACTTCAACCTCTAATTATTTATGAGGGGGAAGAATCTGAACCCTCTGTAGCCAAAGCAATTCCATGTGCAGTTGCCAAGCTGCCTGAAATGCAGGAGAGACTGCCGTGGTCTCTTAATCAAAGGACAGCTTTCTTGGGGGGAGGCACTGATTTTTTGGAGAGGGATGATATGATTGCCACCCCTATCCCTGGGATCACCCACCTCACTACCAGCATACAAAAACCGGCTTACTTGTGGTTAATGTGTGCCTCATTGCTAATTTTAGCAAACCTGGACAAAGTGACGTGACCCCGTTGGTCAGAAGTTTGCCTGACTCCTTACGGATTCACAAAGTTCTATGGAGTCAGCTGTGGAAAGAGGGTCTGAGATAGGGCGTTTCTCGCTATTTAATGGATAGCCTGCCCCTATCTGATCTGCAATTGTCAGTAGAAAAGTGGAAGCCACCAGATAACAGCCCTCCTTCAGCTCCTGTGGGTGAGATTAGCAACGCCCCCCCAAGAAAACCCCATTGGGCAGCTTTTATGTGGCCCGTGGCAACGGCTGCTGGGGTTTTTTCACGGTTTTTTCACGGTTTCACGGTTTTTTCTTTTTAAAAACGGTCTTGTTTGAACGGAGATTTCTCTGTTTTGTGCTTTTTCAGGGAGAATTCAAGGTTCCACGACAGAATCACATGGACTGGGGACATGTGGTGCAATGCCCTCTGCTGATTAAGACAGGCTGAGGTTTTTTGTTAACACCTGTCGATTTATCTTTTGTGTTTAAAGTAACCAATGTAGCTTCCTTTACCTGTGTTAATAACCATTCCCCCCATTTGAATGTTTCCTTATTGAAGAATTTGTACGTCATTGCCTTGCAGTTCTGCAGATTTTTTCCTTGGCATTTGAAATTCCATCCTTTGGAGGAAACAGATTACCATGAGGCTTCATATGTAGTTAATCACCAAGTTTCCTAATACTGTGGTTTTGAGCCCCCAAAATTTAGCTGATACTGTGTGATCCAGGTCACAAAATTCAACCTTAACTTTTGGGAGATCCCAAAAGCCAGGAAGGGGCATCCTTTTGAGTGTTCCAATATTGTGTTCTATTTTGATTGGAGATGTGCAATTTTCAAGGCTACTTATCCAAAGGATGGAAAACCAAAGATAAGAACTATATCAATCTTCTGAACTATATGTGAAAATATTATTTTGACTGGTTTGCTTAGCTATTGTTACACTAATCTTGATTGCTGGTTCATATTTGTACTTGGTTGAGTTAGTTATTGATCCGTGTATGATCACCTGTGCCATCTCTTCCTTCCCTTCTCTGTCCCTCTATGAATTATTTTCTCTTCCTTCTCTCTCTCAGCCTAACTCTTCTTATCCTCTCTGTATAAGGATCACCACCACAGCACCACTAGAGACAGCAAGGATTTGAGTTCTGCATCGAATGTTTAAACCATGGGGTGGAATGTAGAGACTGACTCTATTTCTATTGCTGTCTTAAACATCGACTGATTCTACTTGTATTGTTGTCCTTAACATCTTCTTGGGTGCTCTGGCTCCTGCTGGTCCGATGGTGCTGCGGCAGAGGAGGGGAAGAAGGTGCAGCAGCAGGTCCTGCCTGCCCCCCGCCACCTGACTGCACACGGGGACCCAGAGGGTGCAGGCAGAGGTTGTTCTGACAAGGGCCTGCTGAACCGCCAGAGACCCTGGAGCCCCCAGACCCAACTCCAGAACCTTCCCAAAGAAGCCTCTGCGCCTGCACCAATTCGAGAACTTCCACAGCAAGACCCCCCCCTCATGCTAGGGGAGGGGGCACGGACTTGTTCTATAAATAGAAGCCATGAAGACACAGGCTGCCGCGCACCCACCAACCCATGGAAACCGCCTGAGAATGCGCTGCAGAAGAACCGCAGGGCCACATGCTCCTAAGCACCACATTTTCCGCTTGGGGGTATCTGATTGGGATCTGAACAGATTGGGATCTGGTTTTTATCAACTTCGTTTTGGACACGGTCAAAACAACAAATACTGAGTTCATGTTCTGGCTGTTCCCAGAATATTGACTGATTCCATATTTTGGCCGTGTCCAAAATACTGGTTTGCTGGTTTGGCTGTGTCCAAAACGAATATTGAGATTGCTGTTCTGGCCATGCCCACAATATTGGTTTGCTGTTTAGGCTGCGCCCAAAATAAGCATTGTTTGGATTTACCCTGGGAGGTTTGTCATCTCCAATTTGCCATGCAGACATCAAAGGACCTGTCCCGTCTCCCCCGATAGAGCAGGTCTGTGAGGGGGGCAGGGGGTGACCAGGAAGTGGAGGAGCAGGCCCTGACACCCTATTACAGGACACATCAAAAGAACTGGGAGCATGCTTGCAAGTCCCCACACGGTAAAAGAGTCCATGCCACAGACCTTGCAAGAAACCTTGAGAGCTGGTATCCACCAGTTAGAATAAGACACCCAAGAGGGCTCTCTGGTTAGGTGAATACTGGTGAAGCTTGGTAAGCTTTCATGGACAGCCACATTTGAGGAGCATAAAGTAAATGGAAAATGCTGTTTCCACTTCTGTGGAAACCAAATCCTGGATGAATTTGTCTGATTGGGAATATATTAAGACAAAATGCTATCATAGCTGGTATTTACATTGTCTTTGCAATGAAGTGATGCAATTCTACAGCCCCCAAAAAATGTACTTTTAAAGAAACACACATGAATTAAAAATGTAAATTAAACTACACCAAAATATAAGAGGTTATCTATGGGTGTGTGTTTAGAAGCATTATAAATTTAATTTACTAGGTAAAATTCAACAAAGAGACTGCCATAACTGTATCCAGAAATTTCTACATGTTTTCATCATATACAGCATACACAGAGAAGAAAGATACTATCTCTGTTCTTATAACAGGATATATCTTTAAAAGGCTTAATCTTTTATTTCTCTTTGGAGAAATATGTATTCTGTGGATAGAGTTAAAATAACATTGTGGATAGATCATCAGTATACAACAGAAAAATTAGTCAAGTTCCAAGCTTTATCTCTTATTTTTTGTGTGATAATGGGGAAGCACTTAATGCCTACAATTTTCTTTTTGGAAGGATGTACTGTATTTCACTGTCAAAATAACACTGGTCAGTTGTAGGCAGGACAATTTCCTGCCAGAAATAGGCAGGACAATGGAAGAATGCAGAGAGAGGTTTCACATAAACATGACAGTAAGCATACAGCCCTATTGGTAATGGGGTTTGGGTGGGAGGAGAGCAGGTGGATTGAGGGAGGGGTTAAAAGAAACGAGCAAATAGGGATGCAGTGAATGCTGAAACAGGCAGAGTTTAGAAGAATTATTGTGGGAAATGTGGAATGTTGGCAAGATTAACAGAGGGGGGAAAAGCTGGAAAATTATAAGGCAGAGGAAGTTCACCAAAATGGACAATGCTTTACTGTTGTTATATGAACAGAAGAACCCAGATTTGATGTCTCCTATTAGCTGAACTGATGCAGCTCTTTTGCTGGGTCCTCTCTGCAACTCCAGACTGATCCAGCAGTGATGATGGCTGCCTCCTTTTAGTGTACCAGGGTAAATTTGCTAAACTGTGTTTAGCTAGGCAAACTAATTTGCTGGAGCAATTAGGAAGTGAATTAGACAAGACACACAAAAATATTTCCGTTTCTTTGTATATGCATTTGTGTGCATGACTGCCTCCAAGTATAGGGGTCCTTTGATTCTCCAAACTAGCAGATGTTGCACTAACCTGAAAGCTTAAGAGAGCCTACTCAACCGGAAGAGGACAGTTTGATTAGACAAAGCCTATGTCTGGAGAGCTGTGGCAACAGAAAAATTCCAGGAAGGAGAAAACACAAAATACCCACGACATAAAAAAAAAAACCTTAAAAGTTATTATTCACATTACAGCAGATTTTAAGACGTCCCACATCACTAGGCACTTTACAGGTAGGTGTTATGAAACAGTCTTGCCTCGGAGACTTTGTCATCTAACAGATATGAAAGACAGAGGCATGAAAGAAATGCATGTATAGAGCTGGCCAGCAACTTGCTCATCTAACAAGCTGATAGCCAAAAGATAGAAATAAAACATCTGAAAATATGTTATATTAGTCAGAGAACTGGAAACAATTAAACTACGAAAGTTTAGGAAGCCATTATCCACTACTGACACATAAGCTTTAGGCCATGCGAGCAATCCTGATGAATTTCTGTCCAGACTAAGTCGACTTAAACTAAAACCTGAAGAGAGAAAGTGAAACTACAACTTAAAGTGATATGAAGTCAAAACACCACTAGAAATTTCATCCAACACTGATGGTCAAATAACTGTGCACGAGAGACAATACAAACTGAATAAAACAGAAGGCATCAGTGTTTTCACACACTGTCACATACTGTCTGCTAAAACAGAGGTGCAACACATAGAACTATATAACCTACATAAAACTCTTTGACATAAACTCAAAATAGCATCATAAACTTTGTATTCATTTCATGAAGGTACATCTCTTATTCCTCCTTTTTTTGTATAACGTATACCAACCCCCCCCCAGTATTCATTTTAGTAAGGTTGAAATAATAATTGTATAGTCAGAAAATGACAGACCTTATTTACAGGACAAACAGAGAAGGATGGTTTTCTGGAAAAGTCTTTGAGGAAATTAGACTGAACAGTCATCTGACAGCAACTTACTAACAAAAACACATAGAGAATGAGATTCTCATACTGACGGAGCAGAAATAAGTCCATTTTGTTACCTCCATGTTGAACACCGTTAGAATCTGCCCAAATACTGTGTCCAATACTAGCACCTACATCACAGGTGGTTTACAGAGAGTTCAGAGAAGAGGGCTATTAACAAAATGGTGACTCGTGGGGAAATAAGTGTGCAACTCAAACTACCTGGGCTAGCAGATAAGACATCAACTCACATTCTGTGATGACCTAATGGCAAACAAATGCTTAGTAGTAGGTACTTTAGGACAGCAAAGCCATTGCAAAAAGAAAGGGTGGAAAGTTAGATCAGAATTCTCTTACAGGGAGGGCAATGACTTGCTGAAGCCACTACTGAGTCTAGATAGGCCCACTATCTAAGGTATAATGTATGATCTCCAAACCTTGCATGTGTAGAAATGAAGATACATGTTTATCTAGAGGATAAGCTGCAGCTCAGAGAAGAATCCATTCAGTAAGATTCTCTGGTTTGTGAGTGCATATTACATTGGGCACAGAAAAATGTTCAAACTTTACGAACTTCCATAACCGTACAAAATCTTGTGCATTTTGATGGTAAAACAAAAATAAATCATGCTTGGACTCTAACGTGGGCTCTTGCAGAGATCATTTATATTCCTACCATCCAAACATATTTAACATAGTTTAGCATTTCTCTGCTTATGAGGCCAAATTTTCAAAGCAATGAGTGGGAGGTACATGAATAAATCCTGTTACTTGTTAACAGTGTTTCTGCACGTACCTTCCATGATCCCCTTTGGAAATTTAGCCTGTAATCTCCACTTGTGTAATGTGCCTGCTGGTAGGTGTAGACATGACTGATGTAAAACATTACTTCCTATCTCTTCAATTACACCAAGCAGATTTTCATTTTCTTTTCCTTTTTATTTTTTTTTTAACTGAGAAAATTGTATTCAGGTCTGTACAGTAGTTCTGCTTGTCAAGATAGAAGACTTTCTACATTCCATGCTCTTATTTCCAATGCTATGTATGTACAAGGGGGCTGGGACAGAGGAAAGAATAATTCTTCAATTCTTTTCCTAATACCAAAGTTACTGTGCCATGATGCCTGCTTACGAACCAAATTAAAAAATATTCAATTTCAGATCATGTTTCATTACTCTCAAAATACATAGTTTTTCAATCAAAAGGAGGCAATGGAAATTAAAAATGGGAGCGGATTCCTTCTCTTTCTACATAATGCATGTATAAAGAGAAAGACAAAAATAGATTGAAAACTTGGGGAAACAAAAATAGCAAGCCTAGCAAAGCCACATAACTGGATTAATTCAATAGCTATGACAGTACAGGAATAGGCTCTCTGTTTTCCATGAATTGCAAAGAGAAGTTGTGGCAGAAATCATTGCTCATGTTAAAATGCTTAGCACAAGTAGAAGCTTAATAGCTATCGTGATTTCATTTCAAATTTTTATGTTAAGAATCCAGCAAAAGTTTCAGTTGTTGAGTCCCTTTGTCCTTTTCTTTCCCCCTCTTCTGGTAAAGGCATTTGTAGCTGCTATAGCTACAGTCAGCTGCCTCAAGAGACACCCTCGAAAAAGTCATAGATCATCTTGCCAGTGTATAAATGTTCCAAAATACAAACAGAATGTAATGACGTATTATTTAATAATAGTTGTCACATCTTTGTTTAGACAAATAGCTGTGTAAACTGAATATTCAAAACATGTCAAAGCTAGAGCTGGCTGAAAAATTTGTAATTAAATATTTTTATTCCTTTGCAAACTGATTTTTTTAACACTCTACTGTTGTGGAAATATATTTTAACAAAATTATGATCAAGGGATCAATGGAATTTCTGACAAAAACCTGTATCCCATGATTCTTTATGCTAGGTCATCCCAAGATTTTTGCCAGTCAGCTACACTGTTTAGGAGAAAATCTCTTACCTCCATTTGCAGAAGAAGAACTAAAGGTCTGTCAACATTCAAAGGGTATTTATGCCAGATTCCAATCCAGTTCTCATTAAATTCAGATTTCAGTCTATAACCTGCCTATTCAAGTAAGCACAATATCACAGTACAAACTCTACATGCTTTAGAGCTCTGTATATGACACGTAGAATATCAGAAAAGGTGTTTATAAGAACAAGCTAAAAATACAATTTAGCTATGGTCTTAGTTTTAAAAGCTCATAAGAGCAGAGATTTACCATGTTTGCATATATCAGTCAATGAAATAATCCAAGGTACATAAATAGACAATGACAACATCCAACACTAAAGTAGAGTGTTTCTCCCAAAATTCATGGAACACTAAAGCTTCAAACCAATTTTATTAATAAATAAATTATCATTTCGTTCATTTCACAGATGAATAAACACCTAATCCAGAAACAATAATCAAACTGGGATATTTGTTGGGGCAAAATCTGGAGCACCACGTACATATTTGAAAGAAGCTTCCATTACTGATCTCTTTCAAATGAAGCACGTGTCACCATAAAAGCTACGATCATTTCATAGATAAATAGCATAGAAGGACTGACCAGACAAATAATATGCAAAAAAAAAAAAAAGCTGTTTTACAACTTGTTCATTTCATTGCTTAATCCTTAGAAATAAACAATACATTTTAGGTGAAAAATGTAGTGCCATGTGGGTATGGAGAGATAAGTGAATCTCAGGAATATTACCAAGACTGGTGTTTCTCTACAGAGGATATAGTATCCACAGTGTTGTCAAAATTAAACAGGGAAAAGTGAAGGCAGAAAATTATCTGGGCAGATTGCAGCAAAACAAAACAAAATATTCTATATTGGGCTAAAATAAAAGAGTTAAAAGAATTAATTCAATAATCACAATATAATACATTCTCAATTATTAATTTTTATATCTCAAAAATATTATTTAATATCCAAACCCACCTTAAAAGTACAACTTCTATTTTTCTATTTGCAACCAGGCCAACAAGCAATTCTTTCAAGCTTTTGACAATGGCACTTGTATTCCTACACTCAGACTGAGGACAGGATCATCATTAGTTTCAAAGGGTAAAGGGTATCAGTATAGTCACTATGGGGTTTTGTATGATTTGCATCTCAGTGTCTATTTCTGCTTATTTATACAAAATCTCTTTGGTAAAATAACTTAGAATTACTCTAAACAATCAAAAAGAGCTAGTCTGAACAAATAAGGACCATAATCAAAAAAAACCCCCCAAACTTCTCTGAAGTCTATACAATTATTAGCCATCAACTGGACAGAGCTGCAAGCATAGTTCATACGCTCCCCATAGCTCTGCATGATCTTCACCAGCTGTCATACAAAAAGGAAAGACCTTCCCCCCCGCCCCCACCCGTCTGTTATTAAAATCACTGTTGTTGTGTGGCTATTAACATTGAGTAGCCATAAAATCACAGATGTGCACTATCACGCCACATTTGGTTTGCCAATCAATACATGACAAAGGTTGAAACATGGTTGCATCTAATTGGATTTTTGTAGTCTGCATTGAGATGCCAAAGAAGTAACAAAGAATTCAAATAGTTAAATACCTAGACTTTCGCATTTACATCAATAAAACACTTGACCATTAGAAATACTCCCAGTGTTGTTTCTGGCAGCTCATATCTTGGGGCATGTTTCAGTCAGCATGTGAAAGTGCTTCTGTCTTTTTTATTATTATTATTTCATATTGACTCTGATTTCGTACTACAAAGAAAGAAACTACTTCCTTCCACCTTCCTCTACTCCAGCCCCTCACAAAACTAACAACAGATGCCAGAGGTTCTGGGATAAAGCAAAAACCAAAATGCCACTTCATGGCCTAGAAAATATCTTCAATTATTTCTGAATCTCCCATTATGGATGTCTTGGTGTGGGTAAGCATTTCCTGTGCTTACTAGTTTCAAGATATACAGATCTCACAACATAGGTTGCTGAAGAACAGGAAGTGTGGTTGCAGCTTACAGGTAAAACCGTATTGGCCGAGGGCTGCTATGTTGTGTCTGTTTGTACAAAGGGAAAATCTCATTCCTTAGGTCTCTAATGACACCCTCTCCAAGGCATGGAACACTTCCTTGGAAGTGCTGAGCATTGCCAGCTTGGAAACCAAGGGCATACAGCACCTTCCATCCTTTGTGTTAAGTTTGTCTGCAGTGCCAGCTCAATTTGCAAATGGTTATTACTGTCTAAGAGACTAATTATCCCAGTTTCTTCTTAGGATAGCTCTGCCAGCAGGATGAGACAAGCATGCCCTCTTCATCTGCTTTAGTGAGCCAAGTTAGTTTTAACCACTGAGGAAGAGAATACAGCTAAGCTGGCTGACTTTATTCTAAAATAGATAATCACACACATTCTGTTCCACCTGCAGGAATTCTAGGGCAGAAACCTCCAGCTGAGAGGCAGCTGGAGGGAAAGCATGGGCAAGGAAGGGGAGGAGGGAAAAATGACAGGAACAACTTTAGCCTCTCCAGATAGAAGATACCATTTGGCTATGCCGTTAGGTTTTTAGAAAAAAACAATTTTGCAGTTGTTACAAAAGGCTGAATGAATCTTAGCATTTAACAGTTCACATGCTTATGCAAAAGAATTAGTGAGAAAATTATTCTAAATCTTTCTTAATATAGCTTACAAAGGATAAAGGTAATTAAATACTAAACTGTGTTCCTTATTCTCATTGATTTAGTATTCAACTTTGAAAATCCTGCCTTACATAAACAAAACAGGGGCCAGATTAAGGAAGCTTACTGTTGTGGTCAGTTGCTTTTTCATAAACATTTGCTTAAAGGGGGGTTGTTTATGGGTTGTTTTTTTTTTTTAGCTCTACAAATAAATTGCCTTGCTTATAACTCTCCATGAAATATCAAAATATCTCTGTCTTAAGAATCTGCTGGAGTCGAGCATTTGGATTCTGAGTGTTTCCAGCATTATCAGGTTAGAACAGAACAAACAGACTAAAGTCTGACATCAGCACTCTTCCCAGCAGGATACACTACTTTTTTCATTAGAATCTTTGAGCTTGAGATCAGACACAGGGAAAGATTAAAACAAATATGAATTTAATCAAGGGATTCTACTTTCCTGGTGTGGGAACAGGAACATGCTGACATAAATAGAGGACGAAGCACTAGGGCGTCTGAACCAAATCAAAGACGGCTTGCTTACCACTAACTGCTCAGATGATCCATATCATAACAACAAAAAGAAAAACAATTATTTATTCTTTTTGATGTTGCTGCTCAGAAGTAACTTCCTTTTTGAAGAGAGCAGGGTCAAAGCCAAGTTATTGTTTTTGCTTGAAACTTTGTCAGTGAGGGACTAGAAGTTATTAGGTATGACTTACTTTGGGGATTTATGTGGGAAAGTTAGAGATGTTCGTTTCTTGTGGGTAATAACTTTAGGGAAAAAAAGTTAACTGTAAAATGAACTGAAATTTCGTCATTGTTATTGAAAATCAGACCATTAAAGAAAAAAATAAAGCACTGGAGCCTCCTAAAATAGATAGTACACAGCCAGCTCTCAGCCTGAGCCAATGGCCAAAATCAAGGCTAAATACTACATAATGCTGAGAAGATCCTGCAACTAGAGATAAGTATGCCCAGCATTTGCAAATGAGTGGGTGCACACAAAACTCAAATTTTTTTCTAGTACACTGAAGGTTTAATAAATGGTCAAAGTCTCTTTTAATCTTAATTAATTTTAATTAAAATAGTCATTGCAACCAATAAAACCAATTAGAAGGACAAAGTCAAATGGGAAAGGCAAAAAAAAATTACTGCAAAAAGACAGATATGGTGATTTGAAAGAATATTTTCTACTATTTAAGATTCATTAAGACTCTGTCACCAACCTTATAAAAGGGACAAAGACACATCATGCCCAGAAGAGTATGTATGTATAATTTCTGTTCAGAAATATACTGAAGAGTTTACAGTTGCATAACATAAAAACATTTACGTTCATAATATGCTTTGTAAGTATACAAGCATACTGTCCCCATCTCACACGTGAGGAAAGTGATGTTAATGTTCCAAGTGGGAAAAGAGTCCACAGAGTTCTCAGATGTGGAGACACATTCATTTTGCCTTATAGCTGCAAAATTATATGGCACTGATATTCAAGAGAAAGAAACCCAAAACATGAACCCCAAGTAAGGGGAGCTGCAGGTTCTTAGCACTTCACATGCCATGTAACTTGTCTCGTTTTATTTCCAGCTCATGTCAGATATTTGAAGCTTAACATAACTTCCGATAGCTACAACACTTCAGCCCTCCTCCCACTCCCACATTTCAGAAGGGGACAGAGTAGGTGCAGAACTATTATATGTCTGCTTTATTGTAAAGGAAGATCGAAGAAATAATGTATTAGATTAAAATCTGGTTGCGTTTACTAAGCTGCAAATTTGATGATAAGGGGATTCCACACCAAAACAGAAACTTAGCTTACAGCTTCAGTTAATATGGAACCAAGCCACAAACCCCACTGGATACCCTAACCCCAAATTCAGTCACGCTCAAAACCAGTTCATAGCTGCTCTGAGTGGGCAATAGTGAAGATGAGGCTAAAAGCCCCACAAGAGGTAACATTAGTGATGCAGTGAAGATGACATGCTTTGAGACTGAAAATGTTTCTCATTCTGCATAAGAATAAAAAGAAAATCTAAGTTCATTCCATACAGGAGAAGCCAGAATCCATGTGACACATAATACCTAATGGCAAACTCAAACCAGCACGCTCTGTGGCAAGTATACACTTAAACAAAACACATCCTTGGGAGGGCAGAATCTAGTGTTTCTCCCCATCCTAATAAGTGTGCTAATCCTTATACAGCATTTCCCAACTAATTAGTTCATGAATTTATAAATATTAAACTTGGCAATTTTACAGCTCCAGAGCAAAACATCTGAAATGGTATCTTAGAAAACATTAAAGGTTTTTTATTGAGATAAAAATATTTGACAAACAAAAGAAGCACAAAGCTGGCAAGGATACTGTAGGGTCTTGGAGACAGAGCTGGTAAGAGAAACAAGGTGCTTCTGAGGCAAATTTCTACATAAAGTTGCCAGTAGTTTGATTTCCATGAGGAGAAAGATCTGCAAGACCACAAAATACAGAGAGAAAAGAGAAACCAAAACCTAAAGAAACTGTCATAATAAATAGGGTCGTATCATAATTTATCATAAATAAATAGGATCAGTGAATATCGCAGATATCAAAGGAAGAGAATGTCTACAGCATTTAGGAGGAAAGAGAGCCATATAGGAATAGCAACAGAACATGCAAGAAGTTTTTTACCAGTATTAGGAAAGATGGTTGAAATTCAGTCAGCATACCTGTGTGATAAAGGCCAAGCCTAAGTATATCCTGGTGGTAACACTGTGCAACACAGGCCCTCCTTTTCTATTTAAAAGTCAGAAAGGTAGATGCCTCTGCATTTACTGTTCCAGTAAAGAATCCCCTCTGTGTTTCCCACACCTGATTCCTCTCTTTCCTCCAGCAGGAGGGATACTGTACTGGTGATAGGGGTACAAGCCACAACAAAGAGCAGCTAAATCAGAAAACAACCTTGAGACACCTGATGGGGAGTACACCAGGGGTAAAAAAAAAGATCAATATTCAGCACCAAGAAGCTACATGTCAGTCAAGCAGACTAAAACTATTTTTAAAAAGCAAGTTAAAAGAGACAGTAAGGAAGGGACAAGAAACACGCTGATGCGGCTGACAGTTCAAGGTAGAAATATAGAGGTAAACCAAATGTTTAAGAAGGCACTTTCTAAAAATCAGTCTCATTTTCAGTGTTTAAAACATAGTCTTGATGAACGCAACAGCAGTGATTTTTTAAAAAGTGGGCCAATGACTAAAAACCCATCATACAATTCAGCCCGCTATAGCCAATCTGGCACTATTGACAAAGAAACAATCCCTCTGTTGTCTCAGAGAGCTGACTTAGGAGGCTTAAAGACATTATTCAGTCCAACTGTTAAAATCTTTCATTTTTTGAAATACCAAATGCCTTTAAGAAAGTTACAGAATACTGCAGTCTGCCATGTTATTAACATTTACATTGTATGAAGAAAATGGGGGTCGTCACTCAGCCAACTGACAGATCAACAGCTGAACTTGGCAGATTCCATTTCACCTCCACAAAGAACGAGAGTAAATGAAAACTCAAACCCGCAAACAACTAGAGTAACATGATCTGGTAAGCTCATAGACAGTGAAGACAGTCATATGATGAGTATTTACAATACTAACAGTCCCTAAATGAAGATACCCAGGAAGACTACAGTGGACACATTCAACAAAAGTTATGACACATAATGACAGTCAAATTCAGTGACCTTGGTATCACATATGACTTACAATGCACCAAAAATGTTTGGAGGCAAGAGTGCCTGGAGTTGTTGTGTCCACATGGGACAACACAGTACCATTTAGAGATGCTAACCCCAATTCCAAAAGCTGTTGAGCTGTTGCCACTGGATTAGGACTGAACCAACACACCTCACTGCTCAGTAAATCTAATTCATTCAGACATACGTCACCCAGATATGGCTACAATTGCTCCTGTCTATACACCTAGCACAGCTAGTGCTCTCTTTGGAATTTCTGCATTGTGCTTTACTGTACACCGCAGACATTCCAACAGTTTGTCCAGTTTTCACCTTATGCCTGATTATCACGATTTGCAGCTTAGATTGCACAGCCTCAAAACACTGCAGTCACGGGTGATTCACGGAATTCAGATTCTGACATCTGTTTGTCAGCTGGAGTGCTCCTGAGCACAGACCAGCATTTCTGCAACAGCAATATCAGATATTTTAATGCAGAGAACACAGGACAAAAAAAAATCATCCTGGCGAAACCTTTCATGATACCGTTTTTATCACCAGCCTCTCTTGAGATATAGGATCTTCACCGTGTTCCTCATTTAAGTCCCAACACAGCAAATGTGCTCATTTCCACAACTCCAGCAGAAGTAGAGGAGACAACGTCCAGAACTTCTGCTTTTGGACTGTGAGCTAGCAGAGTGTTCCCTGCAACAGCACTCAACAGGAAGCACATCATCATGTGTGACCAACAGTAGCAGAGGACAAGGGAAGGGGTGAGAGAAATAAATACTCTTGGAATCCCTATCTCTCCTTTTTAAAAAAGTATAATTAGTCACTTTACTGAACAAGCCATAAATAAGGAACATAGCCCATCTCTGAACACTTCTGTAGCATAGGTAGCCATTTTAAAGGAAGAGTCACGTAAATCCAGAATGGGAAGCATTATACTTGCTGACATAGAGGGCTGTGAATGAAGGGGAGGAAACATTAACTGATGGAGGCAAGGCAAAATTAGAGATGATCTTTCTACGGCCAGAGCTCCAAAGGGGCAATAACTGCACCCGATCCACTTCTCTATAACTCTGTCAGCCTTCTTATGTGTAGTATGTGAAGAAACACTTAAAAATAAACAAACAACAAAACAACACAATTGTGATAAGGAAAGTACATCATTCAGTCTAGTAATAACAAAAAAGATCTGAGCTGGCTATTGGTGTGAAGAATGAAACGTGAGGAATTGCACAGCTAGCAGGCAAGATAACCTACTCAACTCAACTTGCATTCCACTGTGGGCTGCAAGAACATTCCCACTCAGGACGTGCGCCAGCATGGGAAAAATGTCATCCTTACCAGAAATATAACTAGGCATGGGGTTATGGGAATTTTTCTATCTGTTCAAATGAATTTCTATTTGAATCTAAATACATTTTTGGTTGATTTATTTCAGGTAAGAAGAAGATTGTGTAACAATTATCCTTTACTGCAACAGTATAAGCAAATCTACTTGCCTTACCGTGAATAAAGCCTTCTTTATGATCATTTTGAAAAGCCACACATGAAAAATTAGATTGTATTATTTTTCTTTTTACAAAATCTTTGTGAGCTCTTCTTACTGACTTCTGAGAGAGAGAAATATTTTTATCTTTATTTAAAAAAACCAATGTATGAATGCAGAAATCTTAGCCAAAAAAGTATAGGTTGAAAGCTTAAAAAACTAATAAATTATATATAAATAAAAATACTACTTTATAATTATTTATACATCCTGAGGATATCTTC